>JAFIDM010009631.1:130994342-131005828 GCA_023159025.1 Thereuonema tuberculata | reverse complement strand
GTTTCCTTTAACACAATTTTAAAACAAAGGCTAAACTTTTTCTTGGTCATCCCCCCCCCCCCCCCACTAATTTTAGCTACGTCCACACTGCAGCCACCAAAGTTAATTGAGGATTGGTGCACTCGGCTATTAGTTTACAAAGAGAATCCTTTTAATTTATATTTTTCAAATTTAATTTAATATAAATTAAATTATGACCACTGTATGATTTTTGTTTTGTTTTGATTTAAAAGACCAAATCCTACAGCAAATAATTTTCGCTGCGTTTTCTCAAACAAGTCAAAAGCTTAGTAGCCATTGAAACTCATTGTATTGTTTTAGTTGTTTACAGCTTTTTTTTATTAATTGTAGTGTTGTTATTTAAGGTGAGGTTTATTTATTTAACTGATTAATAAAAACAATGTTTTATTATAGTGGGCCCGGTAGCCGAGTGGGTAAGGGCGCTTGGCTGCGGGTTGGAGGTGACGGGTTCGATTCCCGGCCTCGGCGGAGGACGGGAATTTTTCCACGCTTCTTTCTCCTCCAAACGGGCCCTAGGGTCTACCCAGCCCTCTATAGAATGGGTACCGGGTTTCTTTCCCGGGAGTTAAAGGCGGGCAAGCGACGGGCCGACCCCCCCGTCCTCAACTTTGTCCCGTAGGTTCTGAACACTGGAGCCTACCCTCCAGCTGCATTGCGCGCAACTTTAACTTTAATATTTTATTATAATATTATTAAGAAATGAAGAGTTAATACAGTGGTTAATGAAATAATTGTTTCTATTTAAAGCATTATTTGATGTGATGAGACATTATTTTGTTGATTGTCACTATCTAAGATGCGTATCTGTATCTAGTATCGAGTAGTCATCTGCTGTAAAAGCTGCATGGCTGCTTGCTTAGTTTGACCCCACTGAGAGTTGCCACAATTGTTGCGGTGGTCTTGAATTTCTCTCATCATTGAGCTTTTTTTTTTTTCACACGAAACATGAAGTTTTTTTGTTTATCGTCTCATTCACGATAATCCTTTGGCACTGTCGTATGTGATAAGCCGAAATGGGCGCCATTTTTGAGAAATTGGAATTGGTATGCCTGGCACGGATGCAGACAATTATTATTCTGTATCCGTGCCAGGCGTACTAATAAGCACTCGACAGTAAGCACTCTTTGTCTTTGTGCTTTACAAAGAATATATGAATACCTTCGGTAAAATCTGTTTTCGTTAAATGAATGATGTACCTAATAAAGAAGCCAATAAGTGTAAATGCCTCAATCAGTTAAGAATAATAAAAGCAGATTACTTAGTTGACTATAGACTTACTAATCTTCCATGTTGTTCAAATTATACATCGTTGATGTACATTTTTGCGTGGTGTATATTATAAACCTTTTGGACATCGTAATTTTAGCAATATCATAGTTCTTTAAACTGCGCATAAATCCGTCTTTTCTTTTATTGTTTGACTGAATATATATCAAGGATTGATCATGCCTGTCCGGCATGACCAATCCATGATACATTATGATCTCTTTTTTGAGTCAAAGAGACCAGAGGAAAGCATACATCGAGAGTCAATACAAATACAGATAGAAGGAGTGAACGAAGAACAACAAATCCAGAGGTTTTTTTTTATCTATCACGAAAAGTATCAGATGCCGTAGCTTCTCTTTGAAGCCATGGCACTTGAAAGAGGTTGATGGTCGACTTTTCAATTGAAAAAATTAGGTGAACGACCACTTAGTACTACTGATAGTTGTATCGTCAGAGAACGATACATTGCAGGATTCCATATTCCTGGTCTCCTCTGATTCGGGCATTGAGTAACTTTTTAGTTAATTCTTTCTGTGCACCAAATTAATCTGCTGTTTACTTAATGAACAATTGTTGTTCTTCAATTCTACAGACCTTTCTCATGCAATGATTAGAATATAGTTTAATGCACATTGCAGGCTTTTGGGCTTTTCACCGAAGCAGACTGGATTTCCATGAAGTGATTCTGAATTTGACTAAAGGGTGTTCTGTGATTTCTGGTGACAATTACAACTACATGTTTGTCGTTTCTAAACCATTTCTAGAAAATGATTGTGCCTTCTTGGATTTCATGACAGTGGAGTTTGAATGGTAGTCTTTTCTTAATAATCCAACACCCAATAAATGTATCAAAATCTGATAATTTCTTGTGACCCTACTGACTTATTTCCTTACAGACTGACATTTATATAAAAGCACAATTATTGTTGAAATAACATTTTCAAGTAATGTCTCTCTTTAAGTGAAAGTCTTCAACATTGATTTTGTTCATTTTGTGATCACCGGTAAAAGCTATTAATTGATGGACTGTTCTCTGTCTACGTTGATAGTGTTTTTAAGAACAATACTATATTGTTATAAAAAAGAAGAAAACAGTAATATATAAGAATTTTTTAATAGGCTTTATGCTGATATTATTACAAAAAAGTCATAAAAGAGATTTTTTTTTTATGAGTAAGGATTGTGACTGCTCCTGCAGATTCAGAAAATTATAAACTGATTTTAAAGTAAGACTTATAATATAAAAACATAAAAATCAACTATTAGTGTAATGTGTGATTGTAATGTAAAGCAGATAAAGGTAAATGTATTTTTATATTTGTAAACATAATTTCACGAAGAATCCGAAACTAATATCAGAAGCTTAGTCACTGATAAGCAACATGATCTTGTTCAGATCTGAAAGTGATAACAGCGTGTTGACAAGAAGGCTATTCACCACCATAGAAGATGCCAAATCCTATTTCTGCACAAGAGCTATGTGAGAGTTCTTGAGATGGCTGTTAAATGGCAGCCCTTCATTCGGGGCATCTCAAGAATTCTTTATCTAATTACTATCTGAGATTCAAGATAGGCCAGTTGATTCTCTGCTGGAGAGAGAAAGGCAGATCAAAGGGGCCGGAAAGAGTCAAAGGCTATCATCAGCAAATTCTAGCATTTGCTTTTTTTCTTTTCAATCAATATCAAGACAATTATTACTTCTACTGCAATTAATACTTCTCTTCTACTCACACTAAGGACATTGAATTAACTTTACATAAGAAGTTTGAACGTTATTAGCTAGATTTTAAGACAACTCAACTGAGGAGCAAAGGAAAGTAATAATATTTTTAAATGAAAAAAAAATAATTTGTAAATTTTTAATAAATAATGTATAATAAATTTAGATACGGAATTGCTTTTTGGTAAAAGAAAGTAAGTAAATAATTGTATGATTTAATTAAGAGGTGCTAACTTTAAAAACGATCTTTTTTTGGGAGGTCATACTTGTTTTTACTTAAATCGCTTGCTTTAATGCTCGTAAATTACAAAATAAATTACCCAAAAATAAACTTACAATACAAACAAAGCCTCTTCGAAATTTAAGGGTTACGACTGAGGCTATTGTTGACAGGTTGCATTCTCTTTCGAGGTAGACTTTCTGCTAATGAAATGTTATCTATATATAATGTCATCATTGACATCTACCAAATAAAATTGTGACCTATTGTATCGATGCTCATGAGAAATCATCTCCACTCAAAAGTGTCTTGTAATTCATGGGATCATGATGTGATTTACTGACTATAAATTAGGCTCTATGTTTTGTGATGATATATGATACTGTATATTAAGTTCCTTGTTTTAAACAACTGATTTCTAAAGAGAATCGTTCTAAGACTGGAATTTCAGTCGGAGTTTGACCAATTGATATCCAAATACATTTGCTTATCTATACTACTATTATAAAGCTGAAGTTTTGTGTGTTTGAACGCGTTAATCTCAGGAACTACCAGTCCTATTTGAAAATTTTTTTTTGCGTTAGATAGCCCGTTTATTGAGGAAGGTTATAGATTATACAACATCATGCTACGACCAATAGGAGCGGAGCAGTAAACATAAACGTCAACCAATCTGGCAAACTGTCGAGTGCGCTGGGCTTTCTGCTGTGCTTTCTGTGAAGTCGGTTTATTTTGTAGTGATTGGTCCTTTTATGTTTCCACATAATTTCCAGATGGTATTTATAGTTAATGAGATGCATTTAGTTATGTACTCATAATGTGTATGAAACAGATATGTATAATCACAATTTAACGCAGGTGAAATCGCGGGGCACACCTACTAGTAGAATAATCTTACCCTTCTTTAGATGTTACGAAGCAAGATAAAATCTCATCCAACTCTTTAATTCTCTATTGTCAACAGTAGAAAATCCTCCATTCATAAGTCATAATTATGAAAGCGTCTAAAATATGTCAACTATTTCTTTTGAGAATATAATTAAAAACAAAACAAATTATTATTTTTTTTGAAAAATTAAACATTTAAAATGATGATGATTCAAATAAAGTGTAGTAACAAAAATTAGATGAGTTATAATATATAATAAACTTTAAATTTAATAGTTTAGTTCAGCTTAACCTGTAAGTTTTAATGGGTCTGTTAATTGTTATTATTCATTTAAAGTTTAAAAAATATATAAATAAGAAGTAAAGTCACTCATAAATAAATTAAGAAAACTCCAAAGACAGTTCCTAGACAATTTGCTGCAGCCTGAGCTTTTACAAATTCAAGAAATGGAACAGCAATTTGACAGAAACAGAATTTGACAAAAAAGAAAAAAAAAAGTTCATAGAACATGTATATAGAAGTTCATAAACTACCGTACTTTTACCTGGGATGTGAACATAGATCTACAGATTTCTATGAATTGTAGACTAAAGCAAAAAAAAATTAGTGAACAAATATTTCAATTTCATTTAATCCTAATATATCTACAAACTTTCGAAATGAATTGTTTTAACAGAAAATGCTGAAATATGGGAACCACATAATTATTCTCTGTTAAAAGGAATCTGACTTATCTAGTCAATATTTAACCTCAAGTAAAGTTTTAATAATATACAATAATAAATTAATTATTTTGTTGAAAGAACAGAAACAAATAAAAAAATATTTTTCAAATGAATTTTATTATTTTCTTCTTCTATCAAAGTCATATTTTAGAAATGAATTGAACTTTGCATCAAATATGACAAAACAACAACAACAACAACAATAATAATAATAATAAATAATAATAAAAAAATAATAAATTATTATCATTAATCGGCATTGCTTTCTGTACTGATACAATGAGAAAATTTAATTTTTTCCATGGTATAAGTCACTTTGCTTAGAAAAAATCACGAATAGTAGAATAAAAGTAAAATGGCGGCTAAGAAAAAAACCCAAACCGATCAAAAGATATTCAATTTTCCTGTAAATTACATTCAATAGGAAAGTGGGTAGTTAGAACTCAATTTAAACTCGACAGTGAATGATTAAAGTAGCCTATCGCACAACATTTCTCGGGTAATTCTCGTAAAGCTGCCTACATTATCATTTAAGCGAAAATTCTTTTCTTACAAAATGGCAATGAATAAGATATCATTTGTGCAAATTCTCAGTGTTTTGTCTTCGGGAGATAAATACAATGTTGGCTCAGAAGAGTTCTGATCAGTTGGTCGTGTACGCTCGAAAGTCGTAATGATTCATTCGCCAGCCTAATGTATTTTTTTGCCCAGCGATTGTTATCGCATTGGGACCAAGGCTTTCCACGAAAGAATTCACAGATGGCACTTAGCATTAAAGAGAAGAGCCAAGGTTGAAATTAATAAGAAAGATCTGGGAGTAGGATTTTAAAGATTAAAATTGAATATTATATTTTAACATTTATTTAAAATACTAATCCAGTAAATTCGATGACTTGCTAAATCAAGGACAAAGAGCACTGAAATGAAGATTAATTACAACTTTGGGCAACACAAACAATCTAAGCAAGCCGCAGTCATAACAGCCTTGACCATTGACAAGGTTAAACCTGAATACTATAAAGAAAACGATCCATCATTTCTCGCTCTACCCTTGGCCGATCTACGATAAACCCTTGGCAAAAAGAGCTCAACTAAAGCCTCCTCCTAAAGGCTTGTAAGATATTCACAAGGACAATAAAAGCTGTTTAGATAATTTGCCATCTGAAAAAGAGATTTTTTATTTTTTTATTTTACTTAACTATTATTATTATTTTTGAAATTTAAATAAACTGCAGTACAATAAGTAGCTTAACATCTACAGCATTTTAAAAATATTTTCTCCTTCTTGTTTTCTTTATTATTTCCAAAATATTCTGTTGTTCAAATAAATTCTCTTATATCTTTATTTAGATAAAAATGGCAAAGGAAATTTAGCCTTCATACGCATGTTAATGGAGTTAAATTTGAGATAAAAATAAACGATAGTAATTTGTAATTTCATCAATAATTTCCATCATCTTTTCTTAAATGCTTTTCTTAAATAATTAAGTGACCAAATAACAATATTAAGAGTACTAACAAAAAGGGTTTACGTGCACCGCATAACATTGGTATCAAAAATAGAGCCATATACCTGTTAAGCACTAAACAATTTAAACATGAAAGAAATTACAACATTTTACTGCCGAGAGACAGCCTTCTCAAGTTGAGAAGGCTGTCTCTCGGCAGTGAAACGTTGTAATTTCTTTCATGTTTATAAATTGTTTAGTGCTTAATCAGGTGTATGGCTCTATTTTTGATACCAACAATATTATGCCTCCTTACTTTGTCTTTTCCCTACTATTTTCATTTTTTCAGAAAATACGGAAATGATCAAGTAGGGTTTCTTGAAAAAAGAAATAAATATTGCGATTCTGTATTTTCAAGTATTCGCGAGTATTCTGTATTGTATTCGCAAGTTATTTCGACGAAAACAATATTTTATTTCGGTGGGGGTGGGAAAATTTTATTCAATCCAATCAATTAAAAAAAAAAAAAGGGTGAATAGGTCCTTCTCTAGTTATTTCGAGATACTTTTCCTCCTGTCAAAGCATGCAATTATACTTCGTTACTTTGATTTTGAGTGTGGATAAAAAGATATCAATTGCAAGAATGATTTAGACAGATTTAAAACACACACAAGAGTATTTGGGTGTTATTGTGTGTCCAATTATGGACTACAATAATGCCAAAGAAAGAAACTTACGAAGTTATTTTAAAATAAACAATTGAATTTGTTTCCTTTTACCAACAATGGAGACAAAAATAATTAAAAAAAAAAACTTTTAAAGATACGAAGTATTTTTGAGACGATGGTTTGAAGGTTTTTTTTTGTGTGTAATCCACTTAGCCCATTCAGATCGACCGCCAGAGCTTAACCCGATGCGCCGACAGATGGCGATGCTATACAGTAAAAAATAAATTAAAGTTCTCCATTAAATTGTTTCCCAGAACAGAACTTTAGTAAACAATCGGTACAATTACAAATACGCAGTATTTGTGGCTTTCTCCATTCTGTTGTTGACCAATTATTATTTGTCTATATTTCACCTCAGTGAATATAAATTTCTGCTTTCAAAATTTTTTTCGGTCCCAGTTCTGTTCGTCCCTGATCTAAAGCAATTGAATTTCCTAAAGCTTTTATCAAAAGCATTTTCTAAGGTAAAAAATTATTGTATTTCTCATTATCTTCATAATCAAATTAATTTAATTACATAATTCTTTGCATCGTACTTACATGAAATTCGTTAATTCAGAATTTTGTGTCGGAAATATGAAGTTATTAAAAAATCGATTTAAAGGATCGTCCTTTTAAATCAAACTTCAACTGCGGATTAATTTCCTTGATTAAAATAAAGTCATAACTAGGGCTATTCTAGAAAATGTGACATCAAAGCAGGGTAATTATTTGATTACAAATTTTAATAGGAAGTAATAGCAGTAGTATTTAGGAAAAGTACAAAACATTAACATATCGAACGAATTTGACATTTAATTCAAATTAGTAGTTATTCATTATAAAAAATAATGCTTACTTTCCATTTATTCAAAAAAGTTATATAATCTAGATAAAGAATTCAAAATGAGATCCGAACTTTTTTATTTATTTACATGATATTAGCTTTTGATATGATTTAATGAATTACAGGTATTCTCCCTCTCGTGTTAGTAAGAAAGATATTCTTCTATGAAAAAAAAACCCCGAATTATGAAAATGTATTGTGAAATTAATCAAATAAATCTGTAACAACGAACTATTATTTATGATTATGACAGAATACCCTCTCATAATAATAAATGATAAATGATGAAAATTGCATTTTATTGATTTGTTGCTAGATAAATGGTGTTTGTTGATGTCAGTTGAAATGGATTTCCTACGTAGATTCTTATGAGATGTTTTTGCTGTTTTTCATTTGCTTATTTTTGCTAGGTATTTTTTTTTCTTCAACCTATCTGAAATTAGATATTTTGACAAAGATTATGCTTAAAATAAAATATTAATGAAATTGTTTTAAGGTTTTTTTTTTGTTTTTTTTTTTTAATCTATTACATAAATTTTGTCTGTTGTTTCCTTCTTGACGTAACAAGTGAGATTTGCTATCGGAAGATCAGAAATTTTATAATATTTTTCCTTAGTTGTGCGTCATGCATTAATTATGTGCTCTAAGCTTGTATCCAAATCTATTTTTACTAATGTCTTAAATAACATGAAAGTACACAAAGCTTTATCACGAGTGTTATCAACCATAAAAATAACAGACTGAAAAGACTAAATGGATGGATCCGATGATGTCAGATCTAAAAGATTTGAATGAATTTGTTGAAGGTCACTGAACGAAAAGGAGAAGCTTCTAGAGATTGAAAGAGAAATGTCTGAGAAAAACATTTTAAAAAATTAGGAAAATAAAAAAAAAAGTTACAATAAAGCAGTAACAAGGAAATTTTGCACAATAATTGCTAAGAAATAAACATTGAAGTTATTAAATTGAAGAAGGTTGTTTCTACTGTTATTGTAACTGATTGATTGCAATGTGATTTAGAAATTATACCATTACAATTTATCGTGAAATAATCCTTTATCCATTATCTAAAATTAAACAGAACTCAACAGAACTATTCAGCAGACAAACAAAAGAAAAGGTATAAATACGATACAGCTAAATAAAATAGACACACAAAAATAATCAAGTATTATCAAATTGCAACAACCGAAAGGAATGATTGGAAGAGCTGCAAATCATAAAACTTCTGTATTGAGCCTAGTTATCCAATTATTAAAATGTAGGACCAATCCAGATACAATGTCTTTTCCTAATTACGATTAGTTTCCTCGTGAGAAGAGTCTTCCGGAATCGAGGTGCGAATTCTAGGAGAAAGCACAGAATGCCAAATCAACATTTTCCTTCGACCACATTGTCAGTCGAGGCTTTTAAGAGAGGATGGATTATTGACTTTTCGGAGTCTGTTGGTCGATACAGTAGTGAGCAATGTTTGGAAAATAATAACGGAAAAATGAATGGATGCTGGCGGCAGTTTTTGAGAGAAGATATTTCCTCTGGTCGACTTAGCACTATAATATGCGGGACGACCATACCATGGAAGGATTGTGGGAATCACAAGCTTTTACTGCCCCTACAGCCTCTCTACCTAGTATCAGAAGAGCAGTAAATTTCGCTGTGAGTAGTCCATCACAAAGCAACTGTATTTCAAGACTGACGGAAACAGGACTTCTTAAAAGTCTCCTGTTTCCGTCCAGTGCCTCTATTTTTCTTCTAATCAATGACCCTTCTCTCCAGTATGTAAAGTTGCAATGTCGTACTCGATTGAACTGAAGCATAGAATAGCGGTTTTCAGCCTAAACCTGACTTTTTTTTAGGTACATTGACCTCCTGGAAATGACGCAAAGACAAAAGTAATCCAAGAGAAATTGTTAAACAGAAAACAGCGCATTATTGCAGGACAGTCGAAAAACTTTAGTATTTCTTACAGAAAGCGTGGTAGCTCAGAGATGAATGGAGCCTATCGTATATACTGTTGTTATCCCTTTCGCAGAAGGTGGCCTGGATTTAAGTTAAAGCAGAAAACAACACATCTTCATACATCGTAGGGTGGCAGATCTAGATCTATCTCCAAGAAAACGACATGAATAGATGAAATATAAATACCATCCGTAACTGGTGCAGGCAGAGCTATTTAGCCAGACAAGGTGCAAGAAGCAGATAGACGAAGACTACACGTATCTATTGATACTATAAATATCTACGAAACATTCCCACAAACATTTTGCTGAGTAAATTACCAAAGAAGGCGGTCCTATCTCTTACTCACGTGCTTATTTTTCTTATAATGATAGTTTACGTTTATTTTAAAAACTTAATCATGCTTTTATTATCGCCCATACTGTCCAACTCTGAATAGTAGATAAAGTTTCCTGGTGCTTTTGTAAATTCAGATGGTTATGAATGTAATCAAATTATTTTCTCAGTAGTTTCTAATTTGCTTTAGTGCAATGAATGAAAATGTTATTTCAAAATTGCAAAAATTTGTAATTCATTCTGTAAAAGTGTAAAAAATTGCCAAATAAACATTTCGTAGTCTATATTACTGAACCCTATCAATTTTTCAGATTTTTATCAATAAAAAATTGTAAATGCCAGCATTCTGTGGATCTACAAATTCTATAAACAAGCTGAGAATAAGTTTGCAGCAATATTTGTTTATTATGAAGACTGGAAATACTAATATAATATCAAGAAAAATGTTGTTAACAATTTCATATTCAGATTATTTTATGTTACTATTTGTTAGCATACATTTAAAGAGATATATGTGTTTCATAAACTTTTTAATATGTCTATTCTATTTAACTTAAGTTGTATGCTGACATATAATGTTTGCAACTTAATTCTTCTTTAGTTTTTATTTGGATATTAGAGAGAATTTAAATAAGTATTATTATTATTTTGTGAGATATTTTTAGTTATTTCGAGAATTTTTATTACTAACAAGTTCCAAAGATAATTAAATTTCAAAATTGATTGTCATCTTAAAATTTTACGACCAACTTACTCAGAGCTCATAGACCTTCTCTTTTGTTGTCAGAGCTGCTAGTAAGTAGCGTGCCTCTGAATGTTGCAGAAGGTATGCTGTATCTTGCTGTCCAATGACTTGAGAATATGCTGGGTGAAGCATTCAATGCTAGATCTCTTGTTAGATATAATCCCAATTGTGTTCTATGGAGTTCAAAACCATAGGAATAGATAAATTAGGTAACCATTATAAGACCTGGAAATCAGATTATCGAAGAAATTCGAATAATTTTCAAACAAATGCTGCCACAACAGTACAGTAACTTTTCCTGCTGAAGAAACTAATGCCATCTGGGAAGAAGGCATCATAAGGAGCTGTATCTGAGCAACCACAATGAAAAAGTTCTCTGTAACATGCAAACCACTTTCAACGTATATTAAAGCTCTTAGATGTTTCCATGAAAACATCTCATTATCAAACCGCTGATCCTTCTCTTCTTCTGTCGATTTTTTTCTGTCTATAACTACGGGGAAGAATCATTCTCCGTAGGTTTTTAGCTAAACATCCATTACCCATACAAAATGCCTGGTTAGAAACAAAAAGGTCTTTTTTCTTCCAGTCCTAATGATT
>JAFIDM010009631.1:130945260-130959763 GCA_023159025.1 Thereuonema tuberculata | reverse complement strand
GTTCTAATAATTTGTTTTAAAGAGTATAATGACGTTCATAAAATATCCTTTTAGTGGCAAGTCGCATCGTTGAGTATGATTTTAAGGTTAGTTTCAAATGTTGATTCAAAAATATTTGTCATAACGTCCTAATTTCGGATAGTCAATGGTGTCTAATTTCGGATATCCGTTTGCTATAGAAAGCACCCATAAAGGCTGAAGTTCGTGTAGAAGAAATAACGGTAGACAGCAACATAGAACCTCTTGTATCCCTCTTCTATCTTTACAGGATTTAAAAATAAGGCTAAATTTATTTGCGCAAAATGTCTTGAATAAACATATTGATATTTTTATTTTTGTATTCCTTTCATTATTTTTAATGTACAATGTCGTTAATTTTATTAGAATGTCATAAAGTCATAACTCAAATAAATAACTTACTGTATTTGCATTGTATGTTTCATTTAATTATATTATCATAATTATTAACCTGAAATTCTTAGGCATCCGAAATTAAGACCCCATTTGCTTCACAATAAAAACAGCAATGTTTTGCAAAAAAAATAATTAATCTATCTATTTTTTATAATCGATATTTACCAGTTCGGGATCTAAAATTATGTTAATTATAGAAGAAAACAAAGTAAAATTCTTAACCAAAACTTCAATATTTTAAATTCTTTAGATTAAAAACAAAATAGTATCCGAAATATGGTCACCTTCCTCTATAGTTCAAAAAATTACATTATGATTATTTATGTTATTGAATGGAACTATTATTTCTTATAAAGATATTCAAAAATTTCACTGCTTTGAGGAAATATCACACATTGAGAAAATATTCTAGATTGCAATAAATGTGTCTTAAAAAGTTAAAATTAAATTGAGGTTATAATGCAAATTGCGAAGAGCGCTAGCTTAACACTATGTATACAGGACAACAAAAAACAAAACAAAGAAAGACTTTTAACATTTAATATGGAATAGAGAACGCTAGTGTGCTGTTATTGGAAGCATAGGCGTATTTTAGCGATTCAGATGTACTAACACTTCACCTAATAGCCGCATTGTTAAATTAACTTTGGATACGACAGCGATTTTCAATCTGTATATGTTACAAGTTCTACTTTTTCCTGATTTTTTTTAAAAAAGAAAATGACTGAAAATTCAGAGAAAAGTAAATTCCCTTGTTTTTTTAAAACCATTGATTTCATGTTATATTCCGTTGTTCAAATATATGATATTTCAAAATAGAAAATAAGCTTTATTATTTACATCACGTAGTGGCAAGTCAGAAAATTGTCGATCATTATTTCGAATACAAAATTTGTAAACTTAACATCCAAAACAAAAATAAAGAAGTAGATGATTATATTCCCCTAAGTAAAGATTTATAACTAAAATAATAAATTTAATCAATATGTTATATAGCCAATATCTACGATAACGGAAAACAACAAGTTCACACAGTATTTCTAGCTAATTAACTCTTTTGTTTTTTTTAAATGTATATATATATATATATATATATATATATATATATCGAAACATAATATGATAATATTAAAATAATTTTTAATGATCTACTGCGATGTTTTACTACCGTAGTTATTATTAATAGGTTATAATCATGTGGGCAATACTGAACAAAATAAGAAATTCAACTCAAGAAATTTAAAAACAAAATAAGAAAATACTAAATAAATCAACTGTAAATCGAAGAATTAAATAGCATCATAGAAACATTAAAAGTTTAAGGAAAATACTTTTTTTTTGAGCAAAACTGACGTAATGTAATGTGATGCAATGTACTTAATAATACGATCCTGTCACAATAGTATGAATAGTTAAATTTAATTAAGATTGATTGGCGTAATTTTTTAATTCAAATTACAAAAGTCTGGTGAAAATATTAAACTATAAAATAATTTTGTGAGAATGAATAATGGAATGAAAAATCAACAAAGATATAGTTACCGTTAAATCAATTAATTAAAAAATTTTCTGTTTAGATTGCCTTTAATTTAGATTTATAAATAAGGAAAAATAATCATGCAATGATAAACTATCTAAAGTAGCAAAATACTTGTAGATTTTAAAATGAACTATTTTAGCTTAAAATGAAATAATCCCCCCCCCCCCCCCCAAAAAAAAAAAAGCTTACTTCCAGGATTTATGAGAAACTTTTAAAGAACTGCTTAATAAAAATAACCAAAGTTTAACGTGCTGTGAAATCAATTTAGAGAAACAAAGATAAGAAAAGGAAACAAAAGAACATCACCTGAATCAAACAGAAATTACCTTTCCGATTCAATTATTAGGAGAGGAGTTGGGTACGGCCGTTTCGTCCTAATTATTTTTGAGCCTTCTGCTCTGTATTTAAATTCCTTTCATCCCTACGAGTCGTAGGAAAAGGTTTTCGTTGATGTCGATAGGCACAACATTTTATTTTTCTTGTCTTTCTTTGGTTGGGGGTCACTTCCAGGTTGGTGGTGGCTCTCAGCTTAAGGATCTTGCCTTTCCGAGTTTTTTATCGGGAGAGGCAGGGTTGGGCTGATGAGTCCGTAGAAGGACGAAACGGCCATACCCAACTCCTCTCCTAATAATTGAATCGGAAAGGCAATTTCTATTTGATTCAGGTGCTGTTCTTTTGTTTTTTTTCTTATCTTTGTTTCTCTAAACATGTTTAATAAATTTTCACAAATATCAATGTAAACTAAAAGATGAGTATAAAAATAAATTAGCTAATTAGTTATTTTAATTTCATGTTTAGATGTATTAATTATTTTGAATTTCCGAATATTATTGTATCACTAGGATTGAAGTTTTATATAGTATAGTTGTAAGTTATAGTAAAAATGTGAGCACACAGACATCTTTTTGAATATAGTTTTCCCAATTTTCAATATAAGTTGCCAGTGTCGCTGCAGTTTTGTTTTGTTTTGTTTTTCTTTTGAGAATTTATGGAAGCTGAGATTTTTTATTTTACTTGTATTGTGCCATACACGCACTCAACAATGAAGTACAATCAAACTCGGTTATATCGCGATCTTTCGGATCCAAGATCTCGAAGATCGCGATCTGCACGAGCTTTTGTTACTTCGCGATGTTAAATGTCGTATACTCGAACCCTATTATCGCCCAAACGATTCTAAATCGATTTAAAATGGTCATTTCGCGATTACCTACATCATTCAGAGCGATGTGAGAGAATTTTATCTTTATAAATATTTATAAATCATTACCTTTTCAACACTTTGATGGGTTTTATTAGCCAAAATCTTCACATTTCTGTTTTCTTACGGTTTGGCACCGCCATCTTGGGGTTAGCGGTGTTACCCAGTAAGTATTAATTGTAAGTAGCAAATCGCGAGCAGTTCTCTAAAATCAATCGATTTTCGTACTTTTTGGGCGAAAATATGGTAAATTTTGCAATTTTACAATTATGCACCTTTTCCAAAATAGAAGGGGCAAGACCAAATCGCGTTATATCCGAATTAGCGATATAAACAACCGTGTTACAGCTGAGTTTGACTGTACCATTATAGTGACAAAGTGAAAGCTAATATTACCGCTAAATATTTGAAGCAATCTCAAAAGCTCTCATTGAATCATGGGAAACGATTGCAGCGCTCTTCCTTTCCAGTGGTCGCTCTAATAACTCATAGAGGAAGTGCCATCCCGAAATCTCAAAATGTAAAAAGTAGACCTTTTTTTTTGGTTGGATGGACAGTTGAGGGATCTTTGATCCTCCTGCTCCCGCTCCCCCACCCCAAATTTTAAATTTTAAGTTGTTCGTTTTTGTTTTGTTTTTTATTTGTTGTTACTGATTGTTTCCTTAACTTATCGTTTCCCGAGAATAAAATCCCATAAAAGCCCTGATTGGAAGGAAAGTTTGTTCTTGTTAAGGAGTGATTTGATAGCTGCTGTGGATGGGAATAGCCAAGTTTGACTGTGAATCTCGAATATTTTCAGAGAATGTAATTCTACGAAAAATCACAACGAAATACTAAATAGTTTTCATTTTAAACAAATACATTTTTCTCGATTTTGTTTTATTTATTTTTTTTATCAGTAACCAATTTACGCTTTGGGAAAAATAAAGTTATTCTATATTACATTTTGTTAATTCTTTGTTGGATAATTCATAATCATGATTTCGTTTTCCCGTTAAACTAAAATCAGTAGATTTATCTAAAAATAGGTAGGCCTAAAAGATAAACTTATCATAAAATTATATTATAATTGATAGTGTCTATAATTGTGAAGTTCATATCAGAGACAATCACATTGTAAGATTACTATCAGATTAAATTCTGTTCTTAAAAACCCGGCTCCTCCAGTCCGCAGTCTAGCGAGGTAAGGCTCCAGACCAACGGGACTAAGTTGAGGTCGGATGATCAGTCCGACGCCTGCCGGCCTTTAACGTCCTGGAAGGAAATCCGGTATCCACTTAACACACCAAGTGATTACCGCTGCTGACTGGCCTTAAAGAGCCGGATTCAATTCTCGAATGGGGATGTCGGGGGTTTTTCGATGCTGAATTCTAACCAGGCGAGTACTAGACTTCAGCTGGCCCTCTGAAAAATGAGTACTAGATTTCTTTCCCGGAGGTTAAAGGCCGGCGGGTGAGCATGCGGTTGATCAACCCACTTTAACTTAGTCCTGTTGATTACAAAACACCAAGAACACCATTTTACCATCCCGCGACCCGAAAGGCCTAGATAGATCTTCTGTGAGAAACTTAACTTTAACTCACTTGACAAACGGTTGTACGATTTCGAATACGTATCACTATGAATCATTATGAAGGAGATCTGCTATAAGAAGTGGCTCTCCACAACTTTACACTTGAAAAGTGTGTGTGTGTGTGTGTGTGTGTGTGTGTGTCTCGACAACATTGCCAGGATTTCAGCGCTGTCCAGTCCTCCTCCATATCAGGATGCGATTATCATCTACTGCAAGGCAGAAGCGGGACTCATTACTAAGCACAATATGAGACCGTTCGAGGACAGGGTAATGTCTCTCGGGCACAGTATCACTCTAGATGAAACCTCAAGTGCTACGTTGTTAAAGACCTCGAATGAATTCTACCGAATGAATGTTGTTGTATAAGGATCTCTCTGGATGGTGGAGAATGAAGCTGTTGGAGCAGTTAGAGCTTGCCTCACAAAAAACCGATTGTCTCTAGTATTGGTACTATTGGGCAGACCAGTGCCTTAGCGCCAGGAAGGAATGCAACCATCGATTACAAGACCTTCCAACCATAGAAGTCTCACTACGACCCAAGTGTGATTCGTCTGCCTGAAACATTTTTATTTTCAAACTATGCATTTTTAGTGTAATAGTATAGTGTAAGACCACAGGTGCCCACCCACCCCTAGACCTTATGGCTCACCCCTTCCCTCAAAGATCTGAAGGGGGGGGCTTGGCCCACATTTGTGTTAGGGCCCAAAATTTCGAGCTACGCTACTGGCTGAGAGCGCTGAAATCGCTTAGTTCCATTTCATTCAGTGGCGTATCGAGCATAACTGGCGCCCGGGGCATAATACCTTTTTTGGCCGAAATAATACCCCCGGAAACCCGAAAAACATAGATTCTCCTAATCGACAACCAAAAAAAAAAAATGACTTTAACACTCTTTTTGTTTTTTTTTTAACCCCCCCCAAAAAAAAAAATTTCAATGGCGCAGTCTGCGCCGTGACTCCCCCGCATGGGCACCCATGATAATACTAAAAGTATAGTAAAGATTTTATTCTAATTGATTAAATCAAGATTAATGCGTTTTTACATTCAAATATTTCTCAGATAAATCTGTAAAATTACTTTAAAATCTGAAAATTTACTTCTTTCCTTGACATAATTTTTTAAATGTTTGATTATGAAAGTGAATTATATCAGGAAAAAAAATTAAATAAATAATTTGATTTTGTGTGTGTGTGAGATAATTAAGTATTTTTAGTCATTTTTACGGTTTTGTTAATTGCACTCATTCTTTCAGGACTTCACTTGAGTGTATAGGATTAACTTAATGATTATTTTTTATTATAAATTAGTGGATATTTAAATTCAGAATCTCTTTTTTAAATGCGCTTTTATAAGATTATTTCTAAGTCCGATTGAACGGATATAAAAAAATGTTTGTGTATTATTAGTTGAAAGCATAACCCAATTCCGCAAACTTTGCAGTCCTAACTTCGTGTGTAAACAATTCTTTTTTTTTTTTGTCAGTCAGTTCTTTAGATTACGATAAAATAAATTTAAGCCTTAAATATATCTTTATTTTATTGACATAATCACTTCGTTTTTAATGTTTTTGAAGCAATTGTTGACAGAAATCTTTCTGTTCAGTTCTAAATAATGTAATTGATAAATGTAAATATAATATAATATTAATTTTTAATGACTTTTGAGATTTAAAAAAGTATTCAACAATTTTCTGAATAAATTCTGATAAATTATTTTATCATCACATTAAATATTATAAAATAATAATATACATTAAGTAAAAAAAAATCAATAAAATTAGCATCAATAATTATTTTTTGAAAACATTTATTACGTATTACTTTTCTAAGGTAATAGAAGTTCGAGAGAAAAAAATGAAAAAAAAAAAAAAAGAAATCATCAAATAAATTAAATTATCAAACTTAAGGGTTCAAATTTGATTTGTTCATTTTGCAAGATTTCGCTGCCCGGATTTGCTTCTAACGGGACACGAAGCTAAGTAACATATTTTCCTGATTATGTTTGAGAAGTTCTTTATATAAATAAAGGCTTGTCATTCCTTCAATATTCAAATGCAATTCATTCAATAAGGTCACTATTTTTTAACCGAAATATTTTTTGAAACAAGAACGTAATCTCAGTTTATAAAATCCAATAATTGTAATTTTAACTACAACAGAAAATTGATTTTGCAGTTAAGTCAATTCATAAAAGTAAATGCTTATTTTATATCTTGTGACGTTTGGATTCATATTCTCTTAGAACTTTATCCATTTATTTTAAGATTTTTTTTTTTTTTATTTTAGTTAGCAATACAGGAATTGCTTAACTTCCGGTTTACGTTCCGTCCAGTAGGACGTTAACAAATCTATATAAATGTACTTCTACTGTATTGCCTAATTAGCCATAGTAGTGTACTGTTTTCCAACTAACAAGTAATACGATACTGTACTTTAATACACTAAACAGAGCAGACAATAAAACAATACAGCATTACTTGGTCAGGAAATTCTGGGGATTTGGAGCAGTATCACCACAAAAGCCAAAGTGGTAAATCAGTCCGAATTTTAAAATATCATATACAATCGGTACTTGTCAGTATACTTATCGGTACATATAATCGGTACGAATAAACCAGTAGTTTTCAAACTTCAATGTGCAAAGTTAATGAATGTTGAGTGAATTTGGAGGCTGTTTCCTGGAAATGCAAAGTGAGTTTGGAAAAGTTGGAGTTTAATGTTAAAACTTTATTGTAATTCACACAAATAATTATGCACTTACTTTATTTACTGTACAGTAAATAATTCTTTTTCTTCTACTTAAAATTAATATTTATTTTTTAGCATTTTAAACTTTTATTAGAATTATACAATTATTCTACTGTAGCCTATGCATATTTTTTTTTTTTTTTGAATTTTTTAAACTTTTTTACAAAAGCCTTCTTCAGGATCAGCATTTTTCGATTTTATGGGACCTCGGACGTATATGAGAACGGACGTTATCCGGACGTACTTTAAGCGATGTATAACTGTAATTAGGATTTAATAAAAAAGTTTGTGGCAGATACTGGCTTTTACTTTAGAGATAACGTAAAAAAATTCTTCTTCAACATTTATTTTTAATTTGTAAGTGTTCTGCATTAAACTCACTGAAATGAATCAATAGAGCCCATCTATAATAAATCATATGTGGAGTGGATAAATGAATAATATATATATATATATATATATATATATATATATATCTTAAGAGTTTTTTATTGCCTAGCCTATTCGTTATTTAGTTTTAAGTTTTTTCAGTTGATTGGTATTCGGGAATATGCAATTATGTTACAAATACAATGATTTGATATTTACAGACATTTATAGGAAAAAATTACACTCACTTCCAAAAGTTAAGCACGCAGTGGTAAAATGCGAAAAAATGGACAAGTTCTGCTTTGATTGACATGAAATGCTGCAAGTAAGTAGCTCTATGTTTATTCATGAAACAAAACAAAGAATTACATACAGAGATAAACAAAATATTTGATTTTTCATATATTATAAGATGACGTCATATTTGCGTCATTAACAAAATGATGTTTAAATTCAAAACAAACAATAAAAACCGACATTAATAGAGTATGTGAGCACCCCTCACCTGCATACAAAGTTTACAGCGCGTGATCATGCTTGTTACGAGGTGATCAACCACCGCAGAGTCCAGTAATCGCCATTCCTCCTGTAGGGCAGTTTCTCAAGCTCTGAGAGTGGCTGGAGGTGGAAACGTCGAAATACAGCACGGCCGTGGGCATCCCAAAGATTTTCAATTGGATTCAGGTCCTGCGAGTAAGCCGGCCAATCCATAGGGGCAATCCCCTCACTCTCCAGAAAGTCGTCAACGATGGCAGCTCTATAGCTTCTTATACGACTGCCTGTTTTACATATTTCTCGACGCGAAACCGTGATTGGCTGTTACCTATATAATTTGCATACTTCCTTCTACCTTTGCAGCAAATTTCAGCTTCTTTAGTTTAGATTTGCTTACGGAAATTAAGATTTTTCCTCTCCGTGCTTCACTTTTGGAAGTGAGTGTAATAAACAAATGGTGGTAAGTGAGAAAAAAAATGCACTGAACAGAATTTGCTTTTCTTGAATGAATGAATAACTTCTTTCATAACGGAGTCTTCCGTTAAAACTGCATGTTTGTTGATTTCAAAGCGTAATTCATACATGTTGTCATAAATTTTATTTTTGTTTCTTTTAAATATGGAGCAATAATATACCACTTTTATCTTGCCTCTGAAAACTTGCTTCATGGATGCCTTTTTCTGATTTCAAATATGAAGTCAAAAGGTTTGATTATCCTAACTTTTCCTGCGATATCAGTATATATTTTAATCAAATTATATCAATTACATTATATAATGTATTTTAAAATAAAAGTTAAAAAAGTATTGAATGCACTGATAGCTGAATGTAATTCTAAATTAGCTTCCTAGCGGTCAGTTTTAAACAATAGACCATCGGTTCTCAACCGGTGGTACTCGTACCCCTTGGGGGTACGCGAAAATCTGTAAGGGGTATGCGGTTAACTACCAAAAAGTATTCCCATTAATTATTTTCTGAGGCTTTTTTTATTTTATGTCTCATTAATAAAAACTTGATAATAAAATGTCCATTAAAATAAAATTTCTTGTTTTTAATTTAAATTACCTATTCGTAATTAAACTTTTAACAGTTTAACAGTTAAACTTTAACTAATATAACACATTTTAATAAAAATAAAGTGTTTTTGTTGGGGTACGCATAGTTAATGATACACAAAAAGGGGTACGTGAGTTGAAAAAGGTTGAGAACCCCTGCAATAGACTATTATCAATTCTATACACACTTTACGACTTGCATCCTCTACGGACTTTTGCCCCACGTTCTCTTATCACTGGGCTAATTTGCGTAAAGTGGTTGAGGAAATGTGCGAGGGAAATTAAAGTACATTAGATGTTACACCGTTCTATTCCTGAAATTGTCACAATGGTATCGCCAAAGCGAATCTACGACTATGATTGTGGGAAACCACTTCTCAAAATAACACAACATCACAAAGGCGTATAAGATCTAAAAGCTAGTCGTATGAGATAGCATTCGTAGGTAAGAACCAACGACATGTTATGAGGAAACGAAGAATATAGAAATGTGATTCGAATTCTTGTAGCATGATAACCAGGCTCAGTAAGGTTAAGATAGAAAGAATGACCGATATGTGATTGTTATTTTCATGTAACAATCGACTGAGCTGTATTCGATGAACTTGTTGTTCTACAAAAACATATCGTTTCCTATTGCCCTTGCATAAAATCGCAAGCAGGAGACAAAGATCTGACCTAACTTTAATCCGTCTTTATACGCATGTATCTGTTTGGCCACAATTCGAACTTCTGGCCGATGTCATGACATTCTCTGACCACAAGCATTAGTTTCATCAATATTTGATACATGGTGGATGTCTATCATTTTCCATCTATTTTGTTTAGCTGACTGATTTACTTTGAGTGGCTATTAGTTCCCTGTATCTTCTCCAGTTTAGTTGTTCTCTATGTTGTATAGGGAAGAAGCACACAATGTGTTAGTCAAAGAATGGAGACACTATCTTGCTGAAGCATCCTAATAATGGAATTGGTTTAAAATAGGGTCTAGTTGCCGGAAGTTCTGAATAATGTTTGACCATATTGTTGGATTATTCTTTAACCTGTAAATTGAAGATAAGCTTCTCATTTGCTGTTATTGTCTTGGGACAATGATTTGAAAAAGGGTTCACATTTAGGATCTCGAGACTTGTCCAGTCGCCTTTCAGTTCAAGTTTTCTGTTACTGAAATAATATTCATCTACAAATTGGCATTTCTGTGTTTAGCTTGCAAAGAGTTCGTAATTATTATTATTACATTAATTTTAGCAATGAATATACTTAATAATTTAGATTTAAACTACAGTAAAACCTCGTAAAGTCATCACTCCAGGGACCAAACATTTTTGACGACTTAAGTGAAGTGACGACTTAGGCGGAGAGGAAATTTAAAAAAACAAAAAACAAAAAAAAACAAATAAAAAAACACTGAAATACAGTATTTTCATGAATTGCTGTAGATTCGGTGAGAAAAACAAGATTTTCAGAAATCAATTCATGCAAATGAATGAGTGGAAAATAAAAAACAAAAAACAAAAAACATACACACTTTTTATAGTTATCACATTTTAATCGTTTAAAAGAAAGGCAATGTCTGTCTTTGAAGCGTTCCAGCCAACCATTGCTGCCGCCAAAATCTTCAATGATCAATTCCTTAGCAATTTCTACGGCTTTTTCTTTGAGAATCACGGCAGAAATCGGCACATTTTGCGATCTGGCATGTTTAAGCCATCGAACGAAAACCTCCTCGATCTCGTCAAACTTCGATTTCCTCATTCTCTTTCTTTTGTCTTTGCTGTCAGCTTCTTCAATTACTTGTTTCGATGAAAGAATATCGTTTAATGTAGTCCTGGGAATATTGTGTTCTTTGGCAAAAGCTGTTTTCGAAACATTTGATTTTTCAAAAAGTGCAATTAAGTCTTTTTTTTTTTTTCTTTAAAAGATAACGAGGTAAGTTTTCGTTTCCCTGGCATGTTAAAAACGTAATCGAACCACGAAATTACAAGAGAAAAAAATAGCCCTTAGAGCGGGGTTTACTCGCTATGAAATGATGTCACACTCAGGAGCAGTCAAGAAAAATGTCTACACTCGACAGAGTCGCAGCGAGAAGTGTGCTTTGAATGATTAGCAGCGAGATTCCAAGAACCCGAAAGAGTAGGAACGGAATGAAGTGACAGGCGTGGTCGAAAATTCCCTGTAAAGGCTTGGCTTTCTTAAAGTGAAGGGGCGGGGCTGAAAAGACAACACGATGGCATGCAAAATGGAGAAGAAAGATGCTTTTGGCCATTTTGAGGGTGACGAGTTATCCGGAGTAGAATTAAATTTGGTGACGGGTAAAGGAGGGTTATTTTACATTATTGTGTATGAGACCTTGTCGGGACCAAAGGAAAACGACGACTTAAACGGAGTGACGACTTATCCGGGTGACTACTTAACGAGGTTTTACTGTATTACATTAATTGGATATGTAAGGAAAAAAGTAACATTATTATCTTTTAATATTTCAGATTAATTTCTTTCGCTTTTCACTTTTAATCTGTAAGTGTTATGAGTTTCTAAGAAGCGAATGGATCTTGTGAAAGATTAATAATAAAGAATTACGTAACTTGTAGAAGAAGTGAAAGTGAAAAAAAATTATTAAATATCTCTTCGTTATTAATTTCTTTATTTTATATTATACTTAACTAAATTTAAATTAAACCAAAAATAGCCTGAAAAAAATAAATAAACAATAAATCGAAATTTTGCTACAAACTTAATAACGACCAATTTTGTTTATAAATGGACTCAACATATAGGCGTACCGATTCACAGTGTTGACTGTTGCTATAGCAATAAGAGTAACAGTTAGGATCGTTTCAATGGGTCATTATCGATGTAGGGAGGGGCTGAACTTCTCAGAAACGAATAGCAAAGCCTCCATTGCAACTGCTAATGATTTTTCCAATAGAAGATAATAAAAAAAAATAATATAAACATTGACAAAAATATCATCATGAAATAGCAACTTTTTTTTCATAAGCGAAGCGTCATTTCATAAAAAGAAAAAAGAAAAAAATCCGTCAAAAATCGGAAAACATTGCTCAATATGTAAAAAAAAAAAGGTTTAATTTTATTAGATATTATCAATAGCTTTCTATTGCTTTTAATTCTTTCGTCTAATGTATATCAGGTAAATACAGGATTTTTTCATATTTCTAAAGCTTCAACTTAAAATCATCTATTTCTTAAAAATCCTGTAAAATATTTAAAAATCTAGAAATATTTGACTTTTTTTTTTTTCAGAAAAGATATGAGCTCATTCCAAAATTTGGAAAAGGAAGATTTTCTTAAATTTAATGCCTTTACAATGTGGCTAAAATTGCAATAGAGTAACTTAATATTTGACGAACTAGATTCTCATTTCTTTAAACATGAACAACTGTTGATCGCTTCTTATGAATGAGTTCATTTATTTTAATAACAAAATACTCTTTGATTTAAAAAGAAAAAAGAAAGTTTCGAACATGACAGAAAGCTGTGATTTTAATAAGCAGCTCTCAGCAGAGCAATGTAATAATGCATATTATGTAATAGGCAACCAATTAAAGTTGGTAATTCTGAATTAGAGGAGTTTAGCAGCTATCTTGAACAACAAATTAGTTTGGATGGAAGCATTAAGCCGGAATTTATCGTAGAATCAAAGTCGCATGGAATGCTTTTGGCAAAATACAGCAAAATGAAAAGAGAATAATATTTTTAATCAACGTATATTACCAGTTCTAACATATGGAGCAGGGACATGAACGTTGACCAGAAAAGAAATTCAGAGACTGCAGACAACTCAAAGAAGCATGGAAAAATGTATGTTAGGAGTCACGCGACAAAATCGCAAAGAAATTTATGGAAGAGACAGCAAACCATAGTGTCTGATATCACTATCAGTATAAAGAAGCTCAAATGGAATTGGGCTGGCCATGTAGCAAGACATATGGGTTCCGGTTGTCCCAGTGGTCTGGCGCATTGATTGGACTGCGGACTGGAACTAATAAACATTTAATCATAAATACATACAACTAGTTTCGGCTTAACAAAGGGAGAAGTAGACTCGAAAAAGGCTTTTCTTCTTGTTAAGCTGAAATAGTTGTATCTATTTATGTTTTAATTTTTTTATTGATTAGATGCTTATAATCAGCAATTTCTTTAGTTATGTAACATAAAAGTTGTGCTAGGATTTTTTATTAACTTATTTTATATTAAGTAGAAACTACAATTATAAAGTTTAAATATAATGTTAATATAAGTAGATGAAAATTAATATAGTAAGGAAAGTAAAAATAAAATTTAAGAATTCGGCAATAGGTTATTCGCCTGTTTATCAAAAACATGGTTTCTTGATAGCAATAAGAAATCTGACCTGCCCAATGAATGTTAAATGATAGTGGTATTTTGACCGTGCGAAGGTAGCATAATCATTAGTCTTTTAATTATAGACTGGAATGAATGGTTGACGTAATAACAACTTTTTTATTTTTAAATATTGAATTTTACTTTTTGGTGAAGAGGCCAAAATATAGCCAAAAGACAAGAAGACTATCAAGTTTTATTATAAATTATTGTTAATGAGAGGTAATTTTTAAATAAGTGTTAATTTTGCTGGGGCGGTGAGTTAAAAACCAATTAAGATCCAAAATGTTTGATTAATTGATTAAATTAATCAAAAATTTTAAGCAATCATTAAAACTTATTAAATTTACTGTAACCTCTTAACTCCTTGGCGATATTTCGTCTTATTTCTCAAAGACTTAATCATACCAGACTACAGAATCTAAAATAACACAAAAACAAGAACTATTTACAATAATAGTGAACGTCATATCAATCAAGTTCAATTCGCGATCCTAATACATTAAATACATACAGTAAATTTAATAAGTTTTAATGATTGTATTATGGCATATTAAGTATATATTTGATTATTCCGATGTGAATTAAGGTGAAAGTGAAGAAGAAATATGCAATGCAAGAATTTTAAATATTTGATGATATTTTCAAAGTTAAAGAAGTAGATGAGTTGGTAAATGAAAGGATTATATATCTTCGTGCTTACAAAGATAGATGGAAGAAAAAGAGGACAAGTAAGAAGTATTG
>JAFIDM010009631.1:130893498-130925260 GCA_023159025.1 Thereuonema tuberculata | reverse complement strand
TTCAGAATGACTTTTATTAAATGGCGATAATACATTAAATGAAATCTCTCCTTGAGTATTTGAGTTTTTAATTCACAAGAAAACCATATTTTAGCTTTATTTTATAAAAAAATAAAATAAAAAAATAAGCATTTACTTCGTTTTATTAAGTTAATTATAATTTTATCACTAATGGCTTTATCTTGAATTACTTAATTGCCTTGAGACAGGATGAATTTGTTGTCCCAGGCGGAAGGATATATTACCTCATTTCCTAAGAATTCTGCAGAAACTTGACTGAGTAGAATTTATATCTTGTTTGTTTTGATTTCCACAAACTTAAAGAATCAAAATTTAATGTTTAGGATACATGGTGCGACATATTAGTAATGTAGACTAGCATTTTTCGTTGTAATAAATAAAATAAAAGTACGCAAAGTGAAATGCGATAATTTAGGGCGGGGGGAGAAGAGTAAACAGAAAAGTTTCTTCAATAAAGAATAATCAAACTTTCATCTCCCAAAAAATTAAAATTCGTAAGAAATAAATAAATGATCGTAATTTAACACAAACATCTCACCAATGGTGTATCTAGTGTAAGTCTATCTAGTGGTGAATGAATAGACCGCAAAATGGCAAAATATGAAGAGATATTAGTTGACCAGTAATGCCCAATTGATAACGTCCTCAGAAGCATCCGTACCAATGTATGGGTACTACAGATTCTAAATTCTTTCGGGATGGTGGGGGCAGGATCCCCTCGGCCTCTCTTCCCCCTATAAATGCCCAATCCTGCGAACGGACACAGAGGTTTTTTTTTTTGTTTTTTTTTTTAATTTTTATTTGCATAGGAAAAACCATCATCAACGATCCTCATTCCAAATTTCCTGGCCCTCGTCTGACCAGAAGCGACCTACATTATTACAGACTGTCAATTCAAGAATGTAAAAGAATTGGAACTTTAAACGGGAGGATCACTTAAATGAAGCGAGCATGTATTCTTGCGCCAATTGAGTGATTTATTACCAGTATTGCAGGGAGTTCAGGGATGAAAAATTCAGGGAATCTGCAGTTGTTCAGCCAAAGAAAGTAGAAGGAGTCTGCTACTTTCTTTGGTTCAGCAACTGTTCCATCTCAAAATAAATCATAGTAATCATTTATAGTCTGTAGAAGTTTAGGTGAAGCATGGATTTCATTTGAAATAAAACTACCATCAGTGGCGGCTCGTAGCTAAAATTAGAGGGGGGGTGCTGCCTCAGAAAATGTTTAGCCTTTAATTTTAAAATTGTGTAAAAGGAAACAAGCATGTATAAAAAGTACCACTAGCACGCCAGGATTAGCACTTTGGAAAAGACAGTGATCTCTCCCCCTTGCAGCCTTGCGCGTAGTTTCCTATGTACGCATGCGCACAACAGTCAAACCTCACGCCGCTGTAACTGTGAAGCTTCACAGTTCCATATAAAGATTTTGGTATCTTTTTCATAAACTGGGGGATGGTTACTGACATTAAGCTTAAGGATTATATATTGTACAAGTATTAAGAAAGAATTAAAGAAAAAAGGACTCATTATAATAAATGTTATCGATAATATCAAGTGGAAATAGGGGGTGCTGCAGTTCCACATTGCCTATACGCGAGCCGCCACTGACTACCATCGAATCACACTATCACACTTTAGACGCCTTGGCCGTTGCGTACCGTACCGGTAGGGAAGAGGGGAACACGGCTCACTGTTTTTCACTTCGTTTTTAATCTGAAAACTATTGATGTGCTGTGCAAAATTTTCAATAAAATTCAATACAATTTATTTTAATTAGTTATTTAAAAACTGAACCTTTGCCAGGATGGAGAAACAGTAGAGCAGGAGAATCATTAAAAGACTTCCTGGCATTGTCTAAACTGATGTCCTAGCATAATTTTATGATTGTGTTTAAATATCACTTTTATATTCAAATCTTAAAGCCTTAACAAATATGATAATATTTATTTATGTAAGTGTTTTGTTAAGGACTCTTTTCTTACGCGAGATGGCAAACCGTATTACATCTCTGCAATGCTATCTTCCTAAGCTGTCGCAGAGTTTATCTGCCGAAAGGGCTACTGGTATATTATTATGCCACTGCTTAGGTACTACGTAAAAATTTGTTTTGAAAATATAATTTTTCTCTGGATAATCCTTTTATTCAAAAAAGTTTATAAAATAACTCTTAAATATAAATGTATTGTTTGTTAACTAGGTGTTTTTATACAAAAAAAGTGGGAATCTTAATATTTGCTAGATGTATTATTGAATATATGTTATTAGCTTTTTGCTGAAAAGGAATTATGCTAGTAACGAGTTAAATAAATGTAAGTCACTCAGACAAGCTGTAACAAAATTAACAGAGAAGGAATTTATTTAGACTTTGTGCAATTTTATAACATTCTGAACACATGAATAGTTATACAAAAAATAGCCACTCTTGAAAAATACACACAGTTATCTTACTATGTTTGAAACAAATCTCTCTTTTCATTTTGCACAATGTATGAATCATACGACAGTGAAAAACACGAATTTTCTGACAACACATTGAACAAACAATATTTTAGATATAGGTAATCAAAAATGCAGTTATTTATACAAATAGAAAGTCACAAATTAGAAAGTTGGCTGGGGAATTTTTTTTGTACTGTAGACAAAGCACAAATATATATTTCGAGATTATTTTTATAAAATTATAGACTTTAAAAATAGGCGCAAAGCAAGCTTCAAAACACATACTGTACTTAGAGAACTATAAGCACTTCGATAAAATTACCTTATTTTTTTCTTAGAATTTCTATAATTAAAAGACTATACATGTAATATGTATTCTCGTATGTATTTTGTAATTTCTTTTCTTTTTTTTTTTTTTTTTCTTTTTTTTTTCATTTTTAAGCTTTTTCTTCAAATCTGTCGATTTTATTTTTATTTTGTAAAATTGAATTTTTAAATTATATTAATATTGTTAAAACAAAAATTTTAAATGTTCAATTTACCATTTTTAGATCATTTTCAAATCATTGGGAATACAGAACAGCCTGTTTCTGAGTCATTACCCATCGTCAGTCGATATTACCCAAATGAGCAAATGATCTAGGATCAGTAGGGGCCCTTATGCAGATCGAAAGCAAACAAACTATTAGTTCTCTGTCATTTCAATCGGAAGGTTTCACATTATGTAATAATCAGAATTTTGGTGCTTTCGCAGAATAATGTGGCTCCAAAATAATCATTCAGCTTGCAAAAATTGCTTTAGTTCCATTAGATTATTAATTACAGATTATATTATTCTATGCTCTTTTGATATAGAATATTATTTTTTATTTTTTGCAAAAAACAAAAAAATAAAAACAAATATTAAACGTAAAATCAGTGGAACTGTACATGTCATTCTCACTTTTTCCTAATTTAATAAATCCACACTATTTTGCTTTTAGATTTTAAAGTTCACAACATTTCTTATCTTAATTCTTTGCTGATAAATCTCTTCCTAAGTTTCAAAAATAACTTCGTTAATATGGCCACCAAGAAAAATCCAACAAAATGTTTTGTAAAAAATGGCTCTAATATCAATTATTGTAATAACAGATTGCGGTAAAATGCTATTGTGCTATTGACATAATGAATTTTCAGTTAACCTTTGATAGTCACATCATAGTCATTCTATAAAGTATTAAATTGTAAATTACATATAAAATTTACCCAAGTTAAAATAATATTGAACAATTGCTAATTCTTTAAATCTAGGTGCAGTAGAAATTTACATTAGAAACAGCAATTTACTTATCAATTATTTTTTATCCTCATTTAAAATGTTAAAATATAGAACAAAATTACAGTTGCTGTAAAAAACAAAACAAAAAAAAAACAAAAAACTTTTGACTAGAATTTACAAATTTGTTGAAAATGAATTTGTTATCACTATACACAGGTAGATTTAGAATTCTCTAAGCACCGCCATTAGAAATTGGTACAAAGAATGAAAGTATATCTATCTATAGAGTATATATTTTCTAATTTAAAATAAAATGTTAAAGTAGTCTTACAGTTCAGGAAGAAATATATATTTATAACATTAATAGTGCTCTGATGCATCAGTTCGTAAACTGTTACAGAAGATAAATCATTTTTTATCTAATTTAGTCTTTTTTTTTTTACTTCTTGATATCATGTCTCATGATCGATATTACATCAATTTTCCAATGAAGTAAAATGGTTACATCCGGTTCGCAATTAAAACCCTAATTCTCAGTGAGTAATACTAGGAAGGCTTCTCCCCCTCTCTTGGTCACTCTTTAGTAAACAATCAAGATGCATTATTACTTTTTCAATATATTGCTATCAAAGCTGAAATTATACAATTAAAAGATTTAAATTAGAATAACAAAAGTATACGTGTAAATAAAATAAAGAATCGAAATCGGAGCACTGTAACATCGGATTGGTGGCTCCCTCCATTGTCCAGGCTTTAAATCACTCTCTTCGTTCCAATCACAAAACCGCACTGAGGACATTTATGCTCGGTGTCCTTGAGGGCGCTTATGAAGAAAGGAATGCAGCAGCAACCAACGAAACAACTGTAAGAAAAATAGGTTAACCAATGTTTAGCTAAGAAATTACTCAGTGGACCTTGTGAAAATTCCTTATTACTACTTAACATTAATTTGGTTTTTTTTTTAAGTTTAATTATTGAAAATAACTAAATAAAACAAATATTCTTTAATCAAGTCATTATTATTATTATTAGTAGTAGTAGTAGTAGTAGTAAATAAAAACACTCTATTAAAAATTATGGAATATTATAAGATGAGAAATTCAAATTTCTATATTAAAATTAAATATTAAAAATATTAAATAACTTTTTTAATTTTTTTTTTTAGTTAGTTATCATTGATTTGTAACTACCAAAGGAGCTGACTGTGCTAAGAGGCCCACGGAAGGTCGATTTCTGATTCCCTGTATCCCCCCCCCCCTCCTTGTTCAAGCTAACATAAAAGATTAAAAGTTCCCCCTCCCCCTTCTCAACTTAAATCCTGTGAGCCCATTATTGTTCAGAACAGTATTGAAATTGAACAATAATAATAACGAACTTCTTAACAATAATTTCAATCTTTAGAAATTGTTAGATTTCGATTCGTTTAGTGGTTTCTAAAACTAATCCATTCCCATTTACCAAGAGGTAAATATGGTTTCTCATATAACCTAGGTAATTTTACAACTGTCTTCCAAGCAGAAATTTTTGCTATTCTTACTTGTATCGCTATCTGTTTGGACAGAAATATCAGAAATAAGAATATTTATATTTTTTCTGATAGCCAAGCAGCACTGAATGCTCTGAATCAGTGCCGCATTACTTCTAAGATTGTTTTTGATTGCCTCAAAGCTCTGTCCTTACTGCCACAAAACAATAGAGTTCAAATTTTTGGATGCCAGGACACCAGGGGCGTGTATAAGGGGGGGGCCGAGGGGGCCCGGGCCCCTTCCGAAATAATGAAGATATGTTCTCCGAACGTTTTTTTTGGTTGAACAGATAGATTTTCATTGTTTTTTTTGTTTAGTTGAATAGATTTTTTGGCCCGGGCCCCCCCCGAAATGTCCTCCCATCGTTTTTTTTTTTTTTTGGTTGAACAGATAGGTTTCCTTGGGGTGTCGGCCCCCCCCGAAAATATATTCTATATACGCCACTGCAGGACACAGTGGTTATGAGGACAATGAGAAAGCCGATTCTTTTGCTAAGATAGGATCGAAGTTGACCTTTATAGGTCCAGAACCTGTTGTTGGTTTATCCAATAACATGATTAAAAAGATTTTTCTCAAGAAAATGAGAGCTTTATAGCTTAAGTCATGGCACAGGCTTGATGGTCAAAGGCAAGCCAAGATGCTAATAAAGGGATCAAGCAACAAACGTGCTTCCTTACTTTTGGTGCTACGGAAAAAAAGAACTCGGTATTGTTGTTGATATACTTACAGGACACTGTCGTCTTAACAAACATCTATGGCTTTTGAACCTCAAGGACAACCCTGTTTGTAGGAGTTGTCACTTAGAAGATGAAACTTCCTCGCACATCTTGTGCAACTGTGAGTATTTCACAGCCCTTAGATATACAATCCTAGGATCTTTCTTTTTAGAACCAAAGGATTTTGGTTCTATAATTGTCCCTACAAGTAAACTGTTGGTGTTTGCCGTAGCTCTTTGGGGATTAAGGTTAGAGGAAGTACAATAGACCTTAGCAGAGGCGTCACTAGGGGGGTGCGGACCGCACCGGGTGACACCATCACAAGGGGTGACACCAAAATGCAAAATATTACTGTCTATGATTCTATGTCACAAAAAGTAAGGGTTTTATTTTGGTTGAATAGGCTTGAAGTTTGTTTTTGTTTTTTTTTTGAACTATGAGCTGCCGCACTGGGTGACACCAACCCTAGTGACGCCTCTGGACCTTAGGTCGCGGTGCTAGGTATGTTTACCACCCATCTTTTACATTACAATCCATTCCCTCTCTCGACTCTTGAAATGAAAGTTACATCGAAAACAAGGTTTTATTGTATTGCTTTTCGACAATCTATCACGATCTATTGCACGATCTACCGGAAGAATTGGAACTATTTAAAAAGACAATCAAGATTTTTCAAGCGAAATTCATAAATTTGAACGACAATGGTAGAAACGCCCATCTTTTTATTTTAGTTTCGAACAGTCGAATTTACGAGTCGATCATTATTTATTTATTTATTTATTTATTTATTCTCTAAATTAAGGAAAACCAACTAAGGGAATTAGACTGAAAGTTAGTCTCATTGTAACGTTATTATCGCAAAGAAAAAATTCAGAATTCAATTTCAACTCTGTCGTTCGTCCTTCAAGATCAAAATAAATCACAAACTATTTATCATGGAAGCCAGTAGGGGTAGACATCTATAAAATCTTTATAGATTTTCATACATTTTGGATTCAAAACTTAAGATCGAAAACCATTAAGGTACTTGCTATCAACTACCTACAACCATAATTACTCAAACTTATTTTAGAAAATCAAAATCTTACTGATTGATGGATATTATTCATATTGATTTTGACTTCAATTGGACCCACAGAGGGAAGCTTAGAATTTAAATCAACTCCTTCCATGTGGATAATCGGAATGTAGCATATTATTATAATTTTATTTGCTTTAAAGAAAGAGCTTCTCTGGAAAAAATGAATAAATAAGCTTTCCTAGCGTCACTTATTGTCCAAATTTACCAAATTGGTTAAACTTTAATTCGATCTTATTTATTCAAAACTTGATTGTAAAGTCCAAGTAGAAAGCAAGATAGAAAGTACTACTTCACTGTATAAACATCAATACGACTCCAAAAAAATTAACATTGAATCCTTTTACGACATCATTAAAGAAAGTTAAAAAAAAAAACAACAACATTATGTTTTATGTTTGGTCTGACGATAACACAAAAAAAAAAATAGAAAGATTATATTGAATATTTTTGATACAGAGATAATTCAATTAGATTTTTCTTCTCGGAATGATTGAGAAAAATGTAGATATATTATGTTATGTTGTCATCTTTGTCTGTTGACAAAATAGACACAGGCAGTGCAATGTGCTCTTTAAGTATATTTGATGTGATTATCATCTGGATCTTCCTCATTCTCTTTCTTCTTTTTTTGATAGCTAATCTTTCATCTAAACCAATTTCCTCTTAATCAAATTATACGACAGCTACGTCATCAACATCTCTAAATAAAGCAACGCTATTATTTGATGGATCATTACGGTAAATTAATAACCTTGATTACTCGTGGAATGATAATTTCCTAACCTCTAATCCTCACCCCCAAAGAAAGATAATTTAATACCTAAATAATAATAACATATTATTTTTTAAAAATAAACGAGAAAGTATAGATAAAAGTTAAATGAAAGTTTTTTATAAGTAGTGTTTTTAGAGTTTAAACGTTACATTGAACAGTTCCATTTTCCGTAAGCAATTCAATAATATTTTAACGCTTTTTAAAGGGGGGGGGGAAAGGATTATAAATGATGTTGAACTATTAAAAGAAAAAACAAACACTAAAAGTTATAAAAGAGGGTAGATTTGAAGCCTCCCAAAATAACACCGCCTTGAGAAAGTGGAACGCAGAACTCACAACAGAAAGATTCATGTATCCTCCACTTCTTGTTCCAGATGTGCTGAACGTTTGGTTTTATCTTAACTGAAAAGAGGACAGGAAATTGCTTCGGAATTCTTTGGTAAATATCTCAAGGATAGTTGACTTTGTTTGAATATAAAAATGTAGTAAAATGTTATTAAATTGTTGCATTTCCCAAGTGAAATCAAAGTGCTGAACTTATTTTTTTTTCTTCTTAATATTGCGAATGTATTTTTGTAAAGCTCTCAATGAGAAGTGGTCTATCTACAGAATCTATTTGTGTTTAACATCAATCATCTCCCGTTTTCATTGTAGCTTTTGAAAAAGCAAACTAAGCTCTTACTCAGATATCGATGATTTCCTGCGAGTGTTCGATTCATTTCTGTTTCCATTAGTAGATTACAACGGAATAGTTAGTTTTTTTGGTTTTTTTATGTTGGAAATAAATACGAAACATTACAGATATTAAATAAGATAATGCATTTCATATCTGTTAGAAATAAAGATAAAGATAACACAAATGCAAGGAACAAAAAAAAATGTAATGTAAATAACAGATTATCAGCAAAAGCAACCAATTTTCTTAAAGCAATCCAGTAATTCTCAATAAACAATAATTTTTTTTTCTAACTATTAGAAATTAAATTATATTGTTAATTGAGAAGTTCTACAAAACACTGAATAAATTTTAAGGTTCTTGCTCGAGGAACATCTGTAATATAGCATTTTATTATCGTTGTGGCTTATTTGAATTGTTAATAAATTAACAAACATTGATTTTTCAAAATTTTAAACATTAAAGTCTTTGAAGTATTTTTTTAATTAGTTTACTTATATGTATTTATTTTTATTATTACTAAACTTTATATCACACAGTTTTTTGAAAAAAAAAAAAAAAGGTGTTATTAAAAATTTTGAAGTTGAAAAACTTTTGTGAAAATTTCGTATTAAGATAAAAAAAATAGTTTAACGGAAGCAGATTTTAGCGGAAGCAGGATTTTAGGTTTAATGATTCACAAAATACCTTCGATTGTTAACATAAGTAAATAATTAAAGAGAGATTGACACAGATGGTGCAACATCTGCAAAGCATTCTAAGTTATGGGTGAATGATTGAACAAATTAAAACAACTTCTACTCAAAGCTATCTAATACTATTAAATATACATTTACAAATTATTCATAAATGATTATTTGTTATTGATTTTAACTTCATTTTATGCTTATAAAAGCTTTCTTTAGCTTATAAAACTTTTTTTGTTAACTACTTATTTTACTCCTACTTTTTATCTATTAAAAAATCGGAGTGAATAAAAGGAAATTCTCTAAGGAACATCGTCAATTCCTTTAATTAAACGAAAGTCTTCTTATTTGAAATCAAAAGAATTGAACAATGTAAAGTTATTATTATTATTATTACGTAAAAGTTTTAAAGTGTATTATTCCATATTGCCAAGTGTAAAGACGTATGCAAGAATGTTTTTATTATTATTATTATTATCTCGAAAAAGTTTCAAACCATGGGATTCCCCAGCAAAGACAATATGGCGGGTCAAGGACCAAAGCACATATTGCCAAGTGTTAAAAAAAAAAAAAAAAAGTTTAGAATTTATTATTATTATTGCTTTTGTTTTACAGAAGCACTACGATGACCTTCTGTCTTTTTAATCTATTTTTCTTTTGAAAGTGAGGCTTCTCCGATAACTCAGTCTGTGTGTATGTGTTTCCTCCCAAATAACCTTTGAACTGTTGAATGGATCTTCTTGAAACCTTGTAGGCATATTTATCTTAGATCTAACTCATAAATTTGAAATTTTCTCCTAATTGTTGAGAAATTAGCGGGGCAACTGACAAAAATTATCCTGGGCTCTTAAGATTTCTCATAAGATTTCTATCTTATTTCTTAAGCAGTGGGAATTAATCCTTTTAACTAATCCATTTCGCGTAATTGACACGAATACAATCAATCCGATTTACCCAATTTAACTATATAATGTGGATTTCATTAATTGTTTCAGAAAAAGAAAAAAAAAATGTAATTGTTTAGTTTCAGCAGATATTATAAATGGAATACAAATGTACATAAATTTAGGCTTTTCGTTTTTTCTACGTTTTACGACTACAAAAAAAAAAATTGAAAAAAAAAAATTTTAATGAAAATAGGTTTTAAATTCTTTAGAACTTCTTGTTTATTATAAAATTAATTTTTAATCCTGATGAAGATGATCTTCATAACCAGAAGATAGATCAATCGAAGATTTCAAATTAGATTAAACAATCAGAATAATGTTCTTAATGCATACAGAATGCACGAGAAAATGTTCACACACAGTCTTACATGGAAACATTTCAAATCAAATCAAATGTTACTTTAAAATTAAAATAATGAATCAAAAGTATTTTCCTTTTGACTTCAATGGATTAAAAAAAAAATTATATCGAATCCAGACTCCATTGCTTCCATTCAACTATTACAAGAATTAGAAAAAGAAAAATTATAATATGATCACAGTATTGTTATCATGATTTTAGGTTTCAGTTTCAACTATTACTCATAAACAGTATTAAATTAAATAATACATAAATTCACTATTATGTAATTTTAAAATGCATTCTTTACTATTCTGAATGTCTTGAACATCAGAATGTCGCGGGTTTTTTTCCCCCTGTATTTTTTTTTTTCTTCCAAACCGTGCCACTTTCTTTTCATTATCATTGTTTTTTTTGTTTTGTTTTTTTCTTTTTCTCTCTTCTCTTTATTCTTTCTCTTCTTTCTTCTTGTGGTTTTGTATTCCTCTTATGTTTTTCCTTTCTGTTTTTTTTTACTCTCTAGAGATCTGTGATTTACCTTTATAATGCAAGAATTTTTTTATTATTGTTTTATTTTCATCTGCGTGAGAATGATTTCTCTTGGAATCTTAGTTAATTTGTATTTCCGCTGTATTTGTTTTTCTAAATAATCCATTTATACTTTCTGTCGCATGTAAACTGATATAAACGTAATTATGTCGCGGATTTTTCATAATAGTCTGTGATTGGTGCGTTTTTCCGAGTTGGAGGAATTCGTATAACATAAAAGAAAGAATCTCTGACGAGGTGTGAGGGTAGGAGGAAGCAATGTATTTCCCTCCTGTGAATTTTGTTTGTTTTTTTTCCTATAAACTCGCTGCTACGTAGGGTTCGGACAGGAACCTATTATCTTCGAAAAAGCGATGCATTATCCCAGTGTGTGTGTGATCCTTCACAGTCGTATGTGCGTGCAAGTCATCGCAGTGTCCGCTGAGCTCGGCTACAACAAGGTGGTATAATATCCAATTGTGGCGACTATCGGACAAGTCATCAGTAAGAGGGACATCACCTCCCGACAGATCTTCAAGATGGAATCGTCGAGATATTCAACAGACTGTAAGTAACTCTATTTATTTGTTTTCTCGCGTTGGAGCCCCTCAGAAGAACCTATCTAAATCAACCTGTGGCGAAATGAAATATTATCGCAACTTCCAAAACTGTTAATAAACAGTTCCTATTTAACCCTAAGTCAAGTCAAACTTTCATTTTGCTAGAGTGAGGAAAAAAAAAAGATAAAACAACTATATAACTTAGATAAATAAAAAGTAAAGAGCAGAGAACTTTGGGTTAAATGTGCGAATCCGGTTCACCTCGTAAGTCATCGCGCGGAGCGATACAACACCCTCGTACGGCCTTCAAAACAACTTTCATGCTAATGAGGTCCGCAGGACCGAATCGTTTACTACAATTAGCTGTAGATTAGGTAAGATTAGGTCTGCTCAGTTGCAGGATGTATCTATTGGTAAATTAAATAACAATTTTCAACCTTTCAAACCTGTCCGTCATCTTGAATATAGTCCTAAAACAGACAGGTGAACCGGATTCGCAAGTTTAACCGAACTTTGAAAAGCCATTCATGACATAAGAATCCGAATCAGATCTGATTAGTCTTTTAAAAATAAGTTTTAATCATTCACTTTATTATTGATATTGTTGAAAACTTGCTAATTTTGTCATGACCAGGCTTTTATACATGTATTTGTTTTTACTAGCCGGCCGGCGTAAGTGGAACCTCCCGACCTAGACAGTCCGTCTCCCGCCCTTTTCCTTAATTAACATTGTCGCATGTTAATTTTTTTTTTTGTCCCCTTCCCTTGTTTTAACTTCCGAGTAGCTTGTTTAATCATTCACATGATTGTGAAGTTTTGTTTTTCTCTTTACTCACCACGTGTTGATGCCTACTCTCTGGAAAGGCTCGGACGAGAGGCGAAGCTCCATTTTACCTTATCATAGTAGTTTTTAGATATTTAGTCTAGTTTAATACTTTTCCCTCACCATAACTGTGTTTGCGTTACCTTGAAAGGTAAACGTGAGGGTTTTGAAGAGAAAGGGAAAGGTTTATCACTAATCTAAGAGGTGTGATTCCCTTCATTTGTATCTTTAACCGTTATTCGTATAATATAATACATTTCTTTGTTTCTTTTGAACCTAAAGTCTTTTTTTTACCTTTATTCAATTCACCTTTAATCTAAGTTGGGGAAAGAGTTTTGGGGCTCTTATTCCCTTCTATCTGTCCGTTAGTCATTCTCTGTTAGTCATTTTACCTAGATCTTGTTAGAAACGTGACAAGAAGAAGAGTTGATATATGTTGAGGATAAAAAATTTAACGTGTGAGAATACAGTTAAGGATGAATTTAAAAAAAGCTAACACACTTACTTAAAATCTTTTCTTTAAAAATTTTTAAAAATCTAAAAAATCTTTAAAAACCGTGTAATAGAGAAACCAGACCTAGGTTTCAAACTGTTAACAGGCTTTCATCAGTGAAATCTTTAAAAAGTTTTAAAGAAAATATTTTAAGCAGTGTGTTAGCTTATTTAATTTCATTCGTAAGAGTTGATATATTTTACCATTTATACAACATACCGATATTAAATTATTTCCAAAAATAAAAACACAACTGATAAAATGGGAGATACGATTTCCCCCTAGTTAATAATGACGCTATCTGCTTTTATCTTAGATACGATAAGATTATAGTTACATTGAGATATTCTGCAACAAAATCTTATTAATGATTCAAAATTGATCATAAATAAACGTTTAATGATAATCTTAATACGACTTCAACGAGTAAATTTAGTTCTACAAAATAGAAACAGCTGCATTATGAACCATATCTTTATCTTCATTATCATTTAAAATTCCAAACAAATACAAACTTCATCAACATGTCTTCAATATTTCGTCCTATTTTTCAAGGACTTTCTCAAGATCCATATGTTTAAAACTTAAATAACGAAAAATACAAAATATGAAACATAAAAGGAAAGAGAAAAATCCTTTTTCTCATTCCTAACATTACAAATTATAACAAACTCTCATATGCGAGATCTTACATTGTAAATTATGATATTATTTTTTACCGTATTTCAATTATTTTCTTGATTTTTAATTATAATACTTTAAAGAAGGGTTAATTCAGTGATTGTACTTCACATTCTGTATTTTTTTAATTTCGCAAATTTAATGAGAATTCAATTATTCAGCATTTCTACTCGAAACATTGCTGTTATAATAAGTTACTGCTTTGTAATAATAGATTACTAATATATATTTATTGAAACTGCAACACTAGTAAAAATTGAACGGATATGGTCGAATCGTGATTGATATAGAACGGTAGCAAGAGGAAACGATTACATCAGCAATTCGCAGATGTGTTTTGTTTTCAAGCCACGCCCATTAACTATTCCTACGTCATATTCAAAGCAGCATGCATAGACCATTATGTCGTAGATGAATGATTGGTTATTGGGCAATGTATCGTGCTAGCAAAAGACTAGCAAATTCCACGTATAAGACGAGATCGGTAGTGTATGTTTCCGAGTTTGACCCGAGGTCGAATAATGGTCTGCGGGAAGATGGTACATATGTACGGTATTGTCTCTTGAATAGGTCGCAATAAATCTGACCCGCCACCAGATGATGACGAAGACCTCTGGAGTCCAGATAAGACTGTAAGACGTAGCATTTCTTAGACAACCATGCAGAATGATGCTGATTGCCTATCCACGTCCAAATTGTAAGCGCACCTAATGGGGGGGGGTTACACTCACTATCAGTATTTTGGATACTTCACCGCCTGTATCTCTATACTGGTATCATTTCTTTTCTGTATGCTAAACTAATACACTTTCAATTTCACTTTACAATCTCATGTCTTTCTTGGTTCTGCACTTTGAATAAACAAAAATTTACTCATGTTTATGTTGAATGAACATTAATAGTGAATGAATTATATATTATTGCTTGATTAACTTTTCGCTCAGTATTTGTTACTGAGATAATCACTAATATTGCATTTAAAGAAAGGATTTAACGTGGTCTCCCTTTTGCCTGTAGAAGGCCGTAATGGAATTAGCGATTTATATTTTGAAATCTCTTCCTACTATCTTAGGTATTGATATAATTTCTGAGGAGGAGGCGTAAAGAAATACAATAAATTAAACGAAAGATAAGGAAAAAATAATAATAAGGCGATAGAATAAAAAAATCTATTTAGTAATGCCACATTATGTAAATACGCTTAAGTAAAGGATGTACTACAAACGAATCTTCGGTTTGTGAAAATTCAATAACGAAAGCTAATTTTTTATACTTTTATGCAGAACTTAATACTTTAAATATTACAAACTGTATAATTGTTAATAAATTTGACAATAAAAGAGTAACTAAAATTCCCTATTATATTTTATATTACAGCAATAAATGGTTGAAAAATAATAACGAATATATAATAAAAAAATATAATAAATAAAGCAATATTTATAAACTAGAGGGAGGGTTATGAAAACAACAATATTGCTGTGACTTTAAATTATGAGCCGATTTGCAATGTCGCAAATGTAAGTAGGGAAACGATCCCCACCTCTACCGTTTATACCGATGGTGCTTCTGTCGAATGACATGCGAATTACGTCCCTTATGAGGTATTTCTGTTATCGACGTTCATCTGGAAAAAAGTGATTGTGATCTGTAGGCGAAAATCCTGTTTTCGCATAGTTTCTTATAACGTAAGCACTTGTTAATTTCACTTATGGATTTTATTAGCTTCTTGTCTGTTCCACTCATTGCTTATAATCGAATGCCTTAAGCTTTTTATTCAACAGAATAGACTCTACATCTCTGTAAGCTTCGACACACGTAAACCTTGTAAAAGGAATCCATGTTTTCGGGCAAAATGATCCTTAAAGGGTATCCCCGGGAAGCAAAGCAACAAACAGGTCTTTGGACATTTCCGAATCTGAAGATGAATCTGTAGAAGACGTAAAGTGCATCTTCTGTGATGAAATGTATTCAAAGTCAACAGAAAAGGAAGAGTGGATAATGTGTCAAAGTTGCCGGAAGTGGGCCAGAAGCACACTTAAGCACAAAACTATTGAGAAAACGTGTTTAAACGTACAATTTCCTAAAAATTTGTAGTTAGCCTGATCAATGAACATTTTGCTTAACGAAATGTTTTTAATATACCATAAGGTGATAAATAATTTTAAATATAAAAATAAAAAATAGATCTAAATATAAAAATAAAAAATAGATCTAAATATAAAAATAGATTTGATGGTTTCAAGGTTTTCAAATAAATATATATCCATAAAAGACTTTTTCCCATTGTTTTAAATAAGGAGATAATTTCACTCTACCCTGTCGGCAAAATGATCCTTTTTGCTTTGTTTTCAGAAATATGTCCACAGATGTTCAAAATATTGATTGAAAATTTTCAAAAAAATATTTTAGAATAGTTAACGTACAAGCAAGAGAATTGATACATCTGCCAGCATTTCTATCGTTTTGGGTAAGCTATACAGGTAAGTTTCTCGTAAGGGGATCATTTTACGAGCCCTTTCCCCTAAACTTCGTCCCATGCGCATAATTCTAACATTTTCCCCTTTACATTGTAACGAGAGATTCTTTATTATAATCGAAGGTAGTTTAAAATAAAAACCTTTGTTCTACAGAATACATCATTATTGAAAGTTCGTTAAACGCGGGATGACTATAAATCTTTGGAGATTTGATTTTAAAAAAAATGCAACTACTGCCTTTACATATCTTACTTTTTTATGCAAAAATCATCCATATATTGGGGGGAAACCGCCTTAGTAAATTTTGGTTAATTTGGCCAGACAATATTCTCTTATGAGTTGAGATGATACATAACATAAATTATCTAAATGCAGAGTTGTTTACAAAATTCGTTTACGAAGGCAAAGTAAATTATTGATGTCGTTGTATAACCTGTGAATTTCTTAAATGTGAATTTCATTTTCCAAAATTGGAAACCATGAATCCGAAGCCAAACAAATATATTTACAGTGCTATGCAGGAAATCCAAGTGATTAGACCAGTCTTGGGGTTGACCTGAGTAGTGACACTTGTTCCACAGCTTGGACACTGAGTACGAACAGGATCTCGATTAAGTTCGGCCATTTCACTTTAATTCAGTCTAAAAGAATGAAATAAGAAAATTATTAAGAATTAGTATCACCTACAATAAGATTAATTAAGAAGTCATTTTCTAAAAATTAAAAAAGAAACATTTTAGGAAGCCCAATCAGTAAACAAATATTTTGAATTCTGTGATATTCCAAATAACAAAATTACTTTTATAATTTGTTTTTGTATTGAAAAATTAATTCATATACATTATGCGAGTTAAGACGAATGTATCTCTCGTGAACAAATATTTTTAAGTAGAAATAAATAGAAATTACTTAATTAAGCTTTGAAATTCTCTTTAGAAGAGATATTTAAATTGCCACTCAAAAAAATATATAAAAAAAAAAATCGTTTGTGTCTGTATGTATGCTTTCTTTATATCTATTTCAGTAAATATAATCTGGCAAAGTTTTTTTTTTTAAACTGTTCGCATTCTCTAAATTACTTAGCACACAATGTCAGGAACGGAAATAATCATTTAATAAAATGACGGACACAGTTTGGCAGAATCTTAAAATCCTGCGAGGAATGACATTTATTTATTTTAAAAAGAAAGCATTGATTAATTGATGAATCATGTTTGCAGATTGATGGATGGTGTAACAGCTGTTACGTTTCAGATAACAGCCGCATTAATTGACGAGAAAATCACTAGTCCCAATTTTTTAATTCCTGCCCTGATGAAAATCTTATAAATCTTTTAATTATGCCTCATTAAAGTTGCAGATGAATCACAAACAATTGATCATAGATTACTAATTTGAATCTTCGCATGAAATCAGTGGAAGTTTTATTAAACACGTACACATTTATAACAGATGTCACAAATGCCCCAGATTAAAAAAAGAAAACAACAATTCTCATATATAATAAATGTACAATCAAATAACACTTTCTATCCACAATTTCTCCAACTATTATTTCAAAGAATATCATTAGAAAACAATATAATTGAAAAAGGAAGATAGCATTATAGCTGAAACTTGACATAATTAACAGAATAGAAATTATTATTAAGAATTTTCATGTCTATATTTTCCATTCTAATGGTATTTTCATTTTTTCGAATAAGAAATTATTTGACAAAGCTTGGAAGTTAACATTTTTTAAGTATCCACTATTTTAAATATTTTAATTAATGAAAAATTCTTCAGGAATTTGACACAACATTTATAAAGCATCCGACAAATGAAGAATAAATAAATACAGAGAGAAATTTGAAAAACTGAATAGAATGATAAACTTCTGACTTAAAATGCAAATCATTAACATAAAAGAAATGTTCTGAGATCTCATTGTAAATGAAAATAAATGAAAAATACACAATCAAAATACGTCAATTTCGGACCTAATGAGTTGCAGCTGTAATGAAATATTTATTTATTTCCTCTGTAAAATATTATAAAGACCTTTAGATTTTTAGTTTAACATCAAATCATAACAAAAATAGGATTTGTAAGAAAGATGCAAAAAATAAAATAACAAAAAAAGTCTTTTCCGCATCGCTTTAGATAAATCTTCTTCTGCAATGCAAATTGACGAGGGACAAGATGTTTACTAGTTGCTTTGGTCCTTAGTTAGCATAGGTCAATGCTTCTCTCATCGATACCGAACATGCTGGGAAATCTGATATTTATAAGGCACAACTTTCTTTTCCAGACGAATGTATGCGATCAGTAAACATAAGTAATAAATATTGCAAGCCCTATTTCTTGGGCTCAAGATATCATGAAATTATGATTTTGTCTATCAGTTTTTTTATAAGAATTTGGTGGAGAAATGCAGCTGAAACAGATCAACAAACAAAATTGTAAATATATATGTAATTTTCAAGCCACATTCTGACCGACAATGGCCTTATTCCGAACACATGATTTGCATTATGATTGTTTTAATGTTTGCAAAAAGCATTAATTAGAATGATTTATTTTGTAAGTAACTTGTCATGTTTTATGAAGTATATATACAAATACATACATATACAGTGAAGTCTCACTTATGCGAAACTCACTTATACAAAACATTCAATTATACGAAGAATTTCTCATTCCCCGGCGAAACATCAAAAGTCCCACATGGAATTCATTTACACGAAATATTCACTTATACAAATAAGTTTTGGTTCCCCCTCATATTCGTATAAGTGAGACTTCACTGTACGCAGGGCCGTCGCATGGGCGGGGCGACCGGGGCGATCGCCCTGGGCGCTGTGGCCAGGGGGGCGCCGCAGCACGGCAAAATTTAAAAAAATTGGAAATTCCGTTTTTTTTTGTTTTTTTTGGTTGTAGATTTTTGGGATGGTGGGGGGTGGGCGCAAATATCAAGTGTAGGGCGCCTGACGAAATCTTGCCCCGGGCGCCAACAAACCACGCGACGGCCCTGACTGTACATATATAACGACCTTTATTTGTCTGATAGGCTTCGGTCTCCTAATTAATATTAAAAATAGTTAAATCGTTTATACTTCAGAACAAAGCTAAAACATTAAAAAAAAATCTTCCCACCTTAAAATATTCACGAACAATCAACAAATAATTCCCTGACCTTTTAGCCACTGAAAATTTAGCGAAGACAGCCTCAGTCATTTATGAAGAACATCTCCGAGACATTTGCTGAATATTCACATTCGACCAGTGGTTATTCGTTCGTTGTCTCCTGCTACAGTATCAGTAATTATGAGTTAAATTAATGCAAATTCACAACTATAATAAGCTTTTCCTTTTGGGTAAAGGTAGAGACAAATCTTTTCGTCTAGATCAGGGTTCTCAACCGGGGTTCATGTAATATTCTTCGGGGTCCACAGGGATCTCATTGAATCACACTTATTTTAAAATGTTTTTTTATGAATTATTTATCAGTGTGTAGAATATGTATTATTTACCACTGTAGAATAATTTATTTGTATTAAATTAGTTTTCATTCAAAATAAAGCATAATCATTTACTATTTCGTTGATTATTAATATAATCTTTACTTTTTAGCTATGGGGGGTCCACCAAAAAAAAAAGAAGGGAAAAGGGGTCCATGGGTAAAAAAAGGTTGAGAAACCCTGGTCTAGATTGACATCACTGTTGCCATTAAAGCATCATTTATTTAATTAAATAATTAATCTAACATGTAAAAATAAAGGACTTTTTCACTATGAGAAATCCCAATATGAGATATCAGATAGAGAGGAGATTGGCCTGGGGCAGATTGGTGACCAGACATTTTGCAGACTCACGAGAAGTGTGCTACATAATACAATCATGTTTTCCTTATTATATTCGTATTATTATGCTAATCTCAAGAAGATAGCTGTATGGTATACAGAGATACAAAGCATCTGGCAATAAAATGAACTTGATAGAATATTACGAAAAATCAAATAAATGTTATAATGTAAAAACCAAAATTCAGAAATAAAATAGGGCTTGAAATCATTTTGGGAAGAACATTGTTGATGAAATTGAAGTGTTATGGATAAGACTTTGAACTAATTCAAAATGCATTTGAAGTAGTAGTGATTGAGTAGTCTTATTCTTATTTAGTTATCAGAAATAGAATCCGGCGTTGCCAGGGCGAAAAATCAAATAATAATATAATAACCGTATTTCTAAAGTTCATATTTTATTATTATTATTATTATTATTATTCTCATTTATTTTAGTAAATCCGCCAATTTCTCTGAACGTAGCTGGATAACATTAGAGATGGCAACTCAGCTGCTGCTGTCCGGGGAAGTTCACGGATAAGTTCTTTTAGTTACTCACTGTCTTGAATTCATAAATACTTAGCGCCAGAGGCTATCACTTCGACCCTAGCTCGGTCCTGTGGGACTGAAAATTATTCATATGGTTCAAATAGAAATAACAGAAAGACTGTTTTCGAAATAAAAAGCTATCTTTTGAAGAAGTTTGAAATCGGAAATGAACTGAAAAAACAAGGAGAAACAGTTTAATTGCTTCAAAGTGTTTTCTCAGATTCGCAAACAACGAATTTATAGTTGTAAAGTTATCTGTTTATTCAAAAAAAAAAAGAATGAAATAACAAGGGAGCGAAAAAAAAGTTTATTCTACAAAAAAATATTAAGTAACCTCCTAATTATTTACATGGAAAATTGAATGGATAAGAAAAAAATTACCATAGCAATAATTGATAAATAAAAGCAGCTCAACAGCCTTGAGGGATGAAAGAAGATCAAAGGTCAATCCAATACTGACCTACACCCCCATTCAAAATTTCATGTCAAAAAATCTTATTAACAGTAAAACGTTCCCTACTTACAAGTTAGTAATAATTAGTCTCATTGGTGTATTTCTTTTAAAAACTAAGCAATAAACCCCATTTTAATAGTTACTATATCTGTCTTGAGAAAATCACTGCAAAACTTATGTTGCAAAACAAATTTGCAACACATTTCAGGTAAGCATCTTCTAATTAATTTTTAAAAAAATAATGAAACATTTTCAGAAACCCGATGATGTCTTTTTAAATGCTTATTTTTTACTGAATAAACTTCAATTTTTTTTATTTGATAAAAACTCATGAAATTAGAAAGCAGGAGTTATTTCAAGACGATTGAGGTTAAGGAATATTTCTGAACAAGAAAATCCCAAAATTTAACTGTTTCTGATTCTGAAGTGTTGTTACAATGCCTACCATCAGGATTTTATTCCACAACTGACATGGCCATGTGCTTTCTTACGTCATAGATGACGTCAGTGGCACGATATCTCAAGTAGTGAATTATGGCGGACACTTCCTGAGGTATACTTAGCTAAAATTGGGTGAATCAATTTGTCTTGCAATTAATTGACAGGGCAGCTGCGCTGTCATCATTCCGTTTTATTCACAACCTAATCTTCAATGATTTTCTCATTGCAAGTCATGTAAAGATAAGTTTTGTAAGTTATTTGATTTCACACAAAAGTTAAGCAGATGCAATTTGCAAATACAATCCAATGGTTTGTTCATGTTGTTTTTGTTTCGCTATATGTTGTGCATCACCATTTATAAATGTCAAGAATGAAGATGAGATCATTGAGATCCATCAGTGAAATTGAAACTGTAGCAGAATTTGGAGGCCTCTCTTATCCCAAAGATGACCCACTTCATCCTACCAGGAACTAGTCATTAGAAAAAGAAAAAAGAAACTTTCAACTTCAAATATTTACAATTTTACAACCATGTATTTATTTAATAAAACTGAAAGAGTCTTTTGTTTAATTTGCTCTGTTTTATATGGATAAAAATTAATAAAATTGTTAAATATTAAATAAAATTCAGATATTAAAAAAAATCATCTCTAAGTAAATAAAAATAACACATTTTGCTATTTTATCAATTTATTGTGATCTGATTTTCACTTTCTTACAAAATCCTTTTGATATCAACAAAGTTATTTTCCAAATTGAGTTTTTAAAGATACACTGATGCCTGTATTCTAGAAATTTTCTTTTAAATTACAAAAAAAAATACTTTATTAATTTCGAATACTTAAACATTTTCCTTTAATTTAGTTCAGTATCCGATTCAATAAGAAAAAAGTGTAGAGAGACAAATTCAGATCATCAACTAATAAGTCATGGTATTCTATCAATATAAAACGACAATGGATACTTTTGTTAATATTCAACGTAATTGCTTTGTTTATTTATTATTTTTTTAATAATTCTACAAGATCATAGTTTTTGAACCATTGCAATTAGGACCACGTCTATGTTAGTCACAGTATTGCCACTCAATTCACCCAAGTGCCATTTTTATGGGGGCGCCTTCCATAGAAAAGTCTAGAAAACGTAGGTGTGGAAGCAGTATCTTGTATTCGAGCGCCTAAAACCTCAGGCTAGACTCCTGCAACAGCTATCATATGCTGAATACTAATTCAGATGGGTTTCAAATACACTTCAGTGAGTTTATATGGAATGACATTATAATTTATTAGACTTGATTAATGAAGTTAGTAAAATAATTAGAAAACATTAATAAACAATTAATGGAAATCAGTACAAAGCCAATGCATCTTTGTTGCTAACATTCATTAACCAACGTTATCAGAGCAAAAAAATTTTGAATTGAAATTCGAATTACTGATTGGTCTTAACTATTTACATGTTTCAAAGATCTGATAATCTAAATATAATCTAAATAGATAGGATATCGAACCACAAACTGGGAAATTAGCTCCTAAGAATATTTCGTATCGCTATTTCTTTATTCTGAATCTCCCTAACCTGTCTTCAGATTTTTCATGATTCTTATCACACTTTGGGAAGTTTTCTTCTTTTTTTTTTTTTTGCACGCTATCAGCAGCATCAGAGAATTTTATAAATCTTGTTATCAGTGGATTATTCTTTAACATAATAATCTTGATTTAAAACTGTCAATTTCAAGATATGCAGAGTTAGATGCAAGAGAAGATGGAATTAAGTCAAGTGCAATTCAGATGTTATTCAAGTTAGAATTAGACAAGAAGTAACCAGAATCAGAAAATAATTATCCCGTGCTGAAGTAATACAAAAAAAACATAAATAAATATAAAATCGTCTCTTTTGTTTGTCTCTCGGGAATTGTTACAATTCTATAAATTAGAAGGTGAAACTGGCAGGAGTTATTTTTGTTTATTAAAATCGCGAAGTTATTTCTTTTCTATTTAAATATTTTAATCGCTTTATTTTTTTAACATGTAACTTGTTTTTGAAATACTTTTTCCGAGTCATTTACGTTACGAAAATAGAATCTATAGAGATGTCAAGGATCCTACTGTGGTATATTCTGATTGGGATAAATACCACAGGACAAAATCTCTAGTTGCTGAAAATATTACATACCTCAATATTAATAAAATAATTATTAACTTTTTAAAGGAATATATTTATTATGATTCAATTTTAAGACATCATGCAATCTTTTAATAGATTATATCTTTTCAATAAAGAGGCGGTGGTAAAGACCATATTCTTCTAATTAGATATGAGAGCTTGTTACCATATTAAGTTGGATGAGGAGAAATCCGGGTTCTACATAGAAGAGGTTTTGAATGGCTGACTTGGGTATGTAAGTTTACAGACAACTGTAATAAAATGCGAACTATCTCTTACTTTTTTCTTAGGACTGTCTCCATTCATTACTACATTAATTACTCTACTTAGAATGTGGAATAAGAAATGCAAGTGATGAATTTGTAAATTGGTTGACAGAACGATTTATTGAGATTTAATATTTTATTTTTCTTTTGGATAATTTTGATCTTTGTTTACTTATTTTGTAATTGTGGACAGAGTTTACCCTGAAATATTCTCTTTTAATCAAAAAATCAAACACTTTAAGTTTTGTGTTTCTTGTTGTATTGATTCATATGAATTCTAGACCAATTCAAAATCTGAATTCATTTTTTTTAAGTACTTTAAATGTTTCACTTTCCACACAAAAAATTAGAATTCTTTCTTTTTAAATTGAAAATCATATTAAAAGTATCATCAATTTGATGACATTCCTCCTATTATCTCTTATTCCTGTTTCTTTACCATTTATCTTTTGATTTTTTTCCAATTTTAATTAAATAAAAACTGATAGAATAAAGTGACTTTTTTTTTATCAGTATTTCTAGATCAGGGACTTTGTAGAGGTCACATCTTTTGAATCAAATCAACAGTTTATTTTTATTTATTTATTTTTACTGAAATCGTTTTAGCTGAAATTTTAAGACGAATTTTGATAAAGCCAAATTACAATCAAATACACTTGAAAAAACAAAACAAAAGCCGTTTGATGTTTCTATATTTTTAGCTGGAGAACATTCATGTTATCTTTGACACCATGTTCATTTTTACTGCTTCTTTTATAATATAGCCTAAATATAATGCAATTTACATTTCATTTTTTTTAAAACAAAGCCATGTTTGGTCATATAGCAGGCCTATTCTGAAAATAAAATGAATTTTGGACTTATTTTCTCATAATTTCTTTTATGATTTTTTGATAATTGAGATTCGATCTCGTCATTTTACTGGAATCTGTTAAATCCAACAAATATTTAAATTTTGTTAAAGTTTTATATAAAAGAAAACCAACTGCTGCTAATTTGTTGGATGAAAAGTTATAAATGTGGTAAAATATATAATTTACCACTTTTTGTACTGCTATGTAATTACTTCATATATTTTACTCATGTACAGAGGCATTCAATTCATCTTATTTCTTGTATCTACCAGGTGCTGATTTAAGGGGGGGAGGGGCAAATCGCTCCCTCCCTCCCTGGTCGATAAGTAAATATAAGATTGAAATTATAAAGAGTGGCCCTATTTTTATTCATGAAAACACGATCACCCTTTTAAAGCTCTTTCCTTTGATAAAATACTTCTCACTCTCCCAGTGAGTATAGCTGGGGCAGAAGCGATCATTTCCAAAATTCGTTTGCTCAAAACATATTTGCGCTCAAGAAGTGGAGAAATACGTGTAAATGAACTTGCGATGATGTACATTTTTAACATTCATCGGGGTATTTCTATAAACCATGAAAACGTGATAAATATATTTGCTGCAAAAAACAGCAAAAGAAAATTTAAGCTGATTTTGTAATGTGAGTATTAACGGCTACGAAAATAGTTCCAGTGACATTTCAATTCAGTTGTCTTTTTTTTTTTTAAGTGTTGATAAAATTTTACAGTTTCTGGAGATATAATTCCTTATATTCAAATGTTACAAATACTGTATTCTACAAAAATTATGTTCCTTTGGACTACCAGAATACCAAATTCAAATACGTTAAACCATAACACTTATTCTATTTTTACTTTGCTTACCAGTATGCATACAATACATTGTCAATTCTAATATTAGTTTTTTTTTTCTGTACCTATTGGAGTTTTGTAATAATACTACAATGTTATGTAAAGTGCAAAAAAACAAAAAAAAAACCAACGTGTTCAGTGTTATTTTTGTTTTGTTTTTGTTTTTTTATTTCTGCAATCCTTAAAAGAATAGTGTGTCAATTATTATTAATTGCGAAAAATCCCAATAGGCCATTGTTTAATATCGGGGTTTCAGTTAAAACAGATTATTTTTTACGTCAAAACAGCCTAAAAATGCGTCTTTTAAGGTTAAAATTTTCAAAATTTTCCAAGGCAGGACCCCGGACCCTTCAGAATGGTGACCACCGGCCCACCTCCCCTTTGCGAAGCCTTAAGTATGCCCCTGTATCTACTATCTAGTATAGAACATAAAATGTTCAAACTAAAATTCTCCAAATAGTAAGGCACTTCAGCAAATATTTACAAATTTTTAAACTGTTATATTGCAGAATGTATAAATTGAAATTTGGAAACATAACATTCAATATTTTCATTACAGATTTTTCAAAAATCCATCAAAACACTCATAAACCTCACTTATATTCAATTTCTTTATTACAAAATTGTCAGTAACATTTTTTCCCTAAAACAAATTGAAAGCCAAAAGAATATCAAACTTAAATCAAATAACTAAAGAGAAATGAAGATCCAGTTGTAACTGATTTCAATTTATAACATATAAACATGTTATACCAACAAGGTGTTTTTCGTTTAGAGGAAACATTTAATTACTATTTCGTCTAAAACAATGACATAATGTGAAATTCTTATGTAAATTAAACTGAGCAGGGTTTTTTTTTTTTTTATTTTTAACTCAAAAAAGTTAATAAAATAAAAAAGTTAAATCAATAAATAAAGTACATTATAAATGATTAAATTAAACATAAAGCACTTTATTTAAATGTTGTTGTTTTTTAATATTTATTTTATTTTATATTTATATTTATTTATTTATTTAACATTGTGATTTCAAGGGCCCGGTGATCCCCAAGCCCCTTCCTGGTAATATACTGACAAACCTAGAACTGTAATTTTACGGAGAAAATACAGTTTCTTCTTGAAACTCTATCACGATAATCTGTAGGGTTGCTGTTGTTATTACAATTATCAGTTGTTTTCATAACGATTGAAGAAATTTTGAAGTTACGAATAATTCAAATAACTTTTTTATTAAACTGTTAAAAGATATAAAACTATATTTTAAAAATGTATTCTATTTGCATATTAAAATAGATCAGTTTATATAAACAGGATATGTTGTTCTACAATGAATCATGTACTGAAGAAAAGGAAGTTTACGTCGATAATAACGTAAAAAGGTTTGAAGGGGTGAAACTTCGATGCCGATGTATGATTACTTTCTCTTGACCAATAAGTCTATCATCACAACAATGCCTCATTATATATTCCGTTATATAATGAGACTAAATGAGAAAATATTTTTTTCCCCCGAAACTAAATATTTAATTTGCAGTTCGATTTTAAAGAAGTTTAACTGTATTTGAAATTTATTGATTAACTAAAAATAAAAAATGAGAATAATTTCAAAACTTAAACTGATCTGTTTTTATTTTTTGTTTTTTTTTCACTGTAAGTTTATGGAACTCCTTTAAGTCGAGCTTCAGCGAAGCTAAAAAAAAAAATTCGAGTTTTGAAAATAAATCTAATTTATCTTTTGACAGATAACATAAACTCCCTTGGAGTTATAAGAGTTTGTCTAACTGAAGTTCGACTGTATTTCACTGTGCTTGACTGTTCTTTGATTTCACTGTGATAAGTGAAGCACTTTGCTGAACAGGACTTTAGTTGAGAAGTGGTTTCGGCACTAATATTTTCGAAATATTAACCCTTTAATATCCCTTCATCAAAAGTACATTAATATTTTACTAAATTTTCTGATATGTTCTAATGATCCTAATCTATCCGTGTTAAGCAGTTAACGTAATTGTTTTGACGAATGACCTTTATTTAAAGAAATAACTTAACCTTGAGCCACTAATATTGGCGCGTCCCAGCACAGCTGCCCTGCGCTCGCTAACGTTCATCATCTGGAAATAGTTAAAAACAAGTAATCTTATGCAGAAAGAGAAGATCGCAAAACCTAAACGAACCATTAGTAAACACAACAGCAGACAGCGATTACTTAAAGTCATATTTTTTTTAATATCAAATAATAATTGACAAATATTCTGACCTCCAGTCACTCATAACTCCTTCATTACTTCAAATGTTAAAATCATATCAATAATTCATCTTGTTTTACTTAAAGAAAAACAAAAGAGACGTATAAGGAAAGCACTACAGAACAATTCCATAAGTATATGTTTCTTAAACCGAATTCGTTCAGTGAAGTTCTTTTTTCTTCGAAGAAAACAAAAAACAAGTGGCGCTCTGTCAAACCACCTAAGGCGCTTCGGTTGTCATTTGTTTTTTTCATTTTATTTTATGTTTTAATTTGGCTTTAAGATCATGTTAACAAAAAATAAATAAATAAATAAAAATAAAAAAAAGTACCCAAAATAGAAATGATTTCATTTAAGTTGATAAAAGCATTTCAGTTGATTATAATTTTTAAAAATTAAAAGATTTTTGTAAAAATTATGAGAAGTATATTTAAGAATTGTTTAGACCTATTAATAAAGTAGTTATTTGCAATAAATTTTAATATAATTTCCTCATTAAATTAAATGAAATTTCTATTTTTCACATTAATACGATTGGATTTCCGGGTATGACTTTCTACTTTATAAACCAGACTGAACTTGACGCTTTAAGGTCAAAGTTTTTAAGACAAAAAAGTCATCAACTAAAAACATAAAAAAAACAAAACAAAAAAAAAAAAAAGGCAACACAGACATATTAATAGAAAAACAACACTGAGATTTCAAAACATATCTTTCAATTATAAACGTCTTCTAATTGATCCATTGCTTTTTCTAGTTTTTTTTTTTTTTTCTTCTAACCAACCTTGAGACTTTTGTGCGGTGACTTAACTTCGCCAGTAGGAAACAAGATGTATAGGCTCTATTTTTAAAATCACCACCAACATTTACTGTTTAAATCATCGCTAGAGTAAACACTTAAGATATACATTTTTTTTTCTTTTCTATCAGAAACTCTCATTTTTATAACAAATTCGTATTATTAAATATATTTCTTTCATTTTTTTTTCTGGATTGCTCACATTTAAAATAATGTCAAAACACATTATCTTAATTTTTTTTTTCATTACTACAGGTGCTTTTCATCAATAATAATCTTCTAATTGTTAAGGCATTTCTTACAGATGAGAAAAATTACTTTGAGATCAAATACGAGATTTGTCTGCTTCGATGATTCATTAAAATAGATTTTAAAGTATTTTTCAAGAAAAAAAACTTCGCTTCCTTGTGGAATTCGAAAGGCGGTTAGGCATGTCCAATTTAGGTGGAAGCAGTTAGGCGTCAGATGTATTTTTAGCAGCGTCCAATCTTCAACATATTTTTTTTTTTACCATAAACCCGCCTGCTGCCTTTGAAGGAGCGCGAAGAATTAAACTCGCCAACAAGTCCTCTTTTTTTTTCTTCGTTGATGTTGTTTTGTTTTGTTTTCTTTTTTTTTTATTATTATTATTTTACAATTAATTCGGGTTGTTTTTTTTTCTTTTATCCAGTCGATATTGAGAAAAAAAACATAAATATTAATTTTGTAATGCTATTAAAACAATCCTGAGTATTTTCTGGTTAGCTATGAAACTTACCTTCGTCTTTGATTCAGTCCGTGCAGCAAGTGCCTGAAATGGGAGGGAACTAGAGAGCCTCGATCTCGAAGCAGGTTTTTTAAAAGATGCTGATGTCATGGAGTGTGGCATCGAGAGTGTTCAGACGTCATTGATAAAGGTACCGCATCCTTAGTTGAGGGCAGGCCATCGCTTTAGCCATATTCGACGCTTCCTCACTTCGGCCGCAGGACATTTGTTGAAGAAAAAACTTGTTCTTTTTCTTTCTTCTTCTTTTTCTTATTCTTCTTTTTTTTTTCCTCTTTCTTTTTTTTTATATTTCAATACGAGTAAATAAATTTTAATTTTACACTTATTTATTTAGTTCTCAAGTAGGAAGTTTCTTTTACTACGAAAAAAGTAAATCATTAAACTTCCACCATTTAAATGGAGCATCCGAATGTAAGGAAAAAGTGGCAAGAAATCCTCGTTTGTTGATTAATAAAGAGTTTCATATTCGCGGAAACAACATATCAGCGAATAATTAACTGTAAATTGTAAACTTCCATATCAATTTTTCCTTATAGCTCATCATCCGAAATTTACAAATAACAAGTTCCTGAATGAACTTAAAATCTGTTTTCCTTTAAATATTAATCCTTAAAATTTCGACTTCTTCTTTTGTTTTTTTAAACAGTAAAAAAGAGACAGATGAAAAGTCTACATTTAATTTTAAGTTGATTCTTGTTTAATGCAAACAACAAAAATTTTCCATTTCTGGAAAAAAAAAACTAATGAAAAATCCTCATTATTTAACTTAAATTGTCTAAAGCTGATTAATTATAATCCTTCAAAGAGCGCGAAAATCATTTCTGGAAAAAAACAAAAACAAAAAAAAAACCGGATTACTATTCATTTGTAGAGATCATTGATAGAATGCTTTTCTGTGGAAAATGTTTTGTCACTTTCTTGCTCTAATTTCTTGACAAGGCGTCTGTTGGGAAAAAATTCCAATAGAGAAGTTAGATTAACCTGTACATAGGTATATTCAGGAATTCGCGAATTTATTCAGGAAGTTCCATTTAGTCGTTCAAATATTACGAGGGTTACACACACATTATTAACTGGATGAGTTTTACTTTCTTAGGAAAGTAGGCTAAAAATAATATAATAACTTCGTAGCGATTTTTTAAAATTAGTTTAGTTTGAAGGTAATAGAGTAGCTTCGATGATCTATCATTTTTTTTATTACTTTATTTCATTTTCATAATTGATGTACATAAGATAAACACTGTGTAAAAGTTTCGTAGTAGCAATAAGTTGAAATAAATCGCAGAATGACAAACAGACAAACTTTCTAAAACATAGGCTACTTAGATACATTGTTTTTATTAAAAAAAAATAAATAAAATATTTGCCGGAGACGATTAAATTTAACCAATAGAGAATTACAAGCGAGCTATTCACCATTTCTGAATTTATCTAAAATAAAGTTTAGTTTCGATAACTTTTTAAAAATTCTATAACCTACGTAGGAGCTTTATATAACCATATTCAGACGCTGTAATGTTTTATTCATGGGATTAGTAAAAGCAGATTTAAATTCTAGCATTAAAATACGTAAAAACAAATTAACACCTCATTTTTTGTAAAATGGTGGAGAGCCTACTTGTAATTCTCAACCCTTCAATTATTGAAATGGTTTTCTATTTATAGTCAAATTTTCTTTATAGTAGTAATTATAACAGTTTTCGAAGAATCGAATTCAGACAATTGCTTTAGTTCCAAGGATATTTTGAAATTTCGAGAATTATAATTAATGTCAATCTGATGCTTTGGTTTACTAATAAGCACCGGAAAATAATCCATACTGATGAATTTAATTTAATTAAATGCTAACATGTTCAAAATATTACTTTAACAAACCGTTTTCTGATATTATTGCAACTATGATTTGCTGTTATGTTATTACTCATTCACAATATAAAATTATTATATTGTGCCTGTTATTATTATTATGTAAATGTTTCAATTCTTGGATTTCCCCAGCAAAGATAAGATGGCGGGTCAAGGACCAAAGCACATGTTGCTAAGTGTAAAAAATTGTGCAAAGGGGAGTGAGGGATGTTAGAGATGAATGGTTGTGTCCATAAATTTCCTAACTACGCGTGTTGTGTTGAGTAATACAGCCTTCTGGAGTTGTGCATAAGTGTTTTTGTGAAGTTCTAGTGTGCTGAGGGTGTTTTGCAATGTGTGAGGCACCAGATCAGTGGCGCACAGGACGATGGGTACAACACGTACTCGGTCCTGCCTCCATTGCTTCTGGAGCTCCATTGCTTCTGGTGCTAGGTCGGTGTATTTACTGATCTTGTCTGCGTGAGTTTTCTGCATGTTCTTGCTGACAAGCACTGCAGTATCAATGAGATCATACAGGCAGGGCCCCCCCAAGGGGGGGGGGGGGGAGTCAGTTGGTCCCTCAGTACCGGGGCCTGGCCGTTAAAGGGGCCCGGGCTGAGAAGTATGTTTAGGGGTGGGCAAGGCGTCGATTGCGGATTTTGGGGTGAC
>JAFIDM010009631.1:130861596-130872952 GCA_023159025.1 Thereuonema tuberculata | reverse complement strand
GATGGAAACCTATCCATTCAACCAAAAAAAAAACGTTGGGAGGACATACCTTCATTATTTCGGGTGGGATCCAGGCCAAAAAATCTATTGAATCAAAAAAAAAAAACCATGAAAACCTATCTCTTCAACCAAAAAAAAAAAAACCATGAAAACCTATCTCTTCAACCGAAGAAAAAAACGATGGAAACCTATCTGTTCAACCAAAACAAAAACAAAAAAAAACGTTGGAGGACATACCTTCATTATTTCGGGGGGGCCCTCGCCCCCCCCCCCCTTATATACGCCCCTGATATATATATATATATATGCATTTACACAATACGTGTCTCTCTTTACACGAAGGAAATTCAAGGAACCATTTTCATGTCCCACGCTACCAATCATTAAATCAAAATTATTGTATTTGATTTCAATCTCAATGTGACAGTATCATCGTTGATAAAAACTTTTATATATAATAGTAAAAGGAAAACAAATTAAACAAGATAAAATATCATTCTTCTAAGTGGTCATTTACAGCTTTCAGAAATTTGTTATTAAATTTATAGACTTATTGCTTTTAACAAAGTAGTGTTCAAGGAATTACAATATGCAAAAATAAAAAGGTGAAAACCAAAAAACTGTTAGAGTTTACTCTTGTAGATTCTCCGTTCAATTTTTGCTAAGAGCAGTAATACAGATTAACCAATTTGATTTTAAATGAAAGAAACAAAACGTAAGTTAGGTAGATAATAAAAACACTTTATAAAATCGAGCAAATGTATTTTAGAAAAAAAAAAATTGAACTGTATTTTTCTGTTTTTTTTAATGGAGATTAAGTGTTTGGCTAGAAGTACTAGCCAATAGGAGGTTTTGTATGATATTGCGCAAGGATACATGACGTCAAATTTTGAGGTCTGAAGGACCGAATTGTGTAGTCCGATTAATTAGCCTTCGAAACAAATTTCATCCGAATGAGGTCCGAAGTATTTATTCCGATTAGCTGTAGGTTAGGTTAAGTGAGACATCGTCAGCTGCAGGATTATCTGTTGGTAACTTTTGAAACAATTTTTCCCCAATTCAAATTTTGAGGTCCGAAGACGGCCATGTTTGATGATGTGGGAAAAAAAAACAAAAAAAAAAAACCCACCATCAAACACCAACACTCGGTACCGTAAACTAGACTTTTACCAAGTGTTTTTACTATCTTTAAACTGAAGTTCAGTTACTGTGGTAGAATATAATTAATATTTACACTGAAGTAATAATAATAAGTAATAAAATTTAGTATGAAATCCTAGTTAGTGAAAATCATTTTAAGTCATTTACAGAACTTGCTAATGACATTATCTGTTAAAACTTTTCCTTAATTTGCAGTTTTAATATGCAATACATACTTGTTGGGGATTCACTTATCTTGTTCTGAAATTAGGGGAGACCGAAGCTAGTTGGCGTCGATTTTGGTTTTTATACTTTTTTGTACAATTCTTAGAGGGATTCTGGTGAATGCGGCGGATAGCTTATCTTTTTTTACTACAAAATTATGTAGGACCCATTAATTAAATCCGTGAATAGGTAACCTCAAAAACACTTTTCCTAAAAGCTTGCAACTATGCCAACTAACCCCGGGTGCAGGGGTTAGTTGGTATACCCTAGGGGTGAGTTGGCGTAACGTGATATGGATAGCTTGAGTACTTAAGCAGAACAGCAATTCGAGAAAAAAAAAAAAAAAAAAAAGTACTGTATGGATAAATTAAATTAAATGTATGAACAAACACCGATTTCTTAGCTACCTACTGCTCCACACTGTTGTCACTTTCGGCATAGCTAATGTCTGATATGCCGTCATCAGAATCCGTAGAAGAAAATACCAATCGACGTTTTCTGGGAAGTTTTCTTCTTTGCCTTGTCAACCAGTAGTTATCCCGGCGATCTAGGGCAGCAAAATCCGGCGATTGAGGTACATTTGCATATCATTTGCATAATCCAAAAAATTTGCATATCCCGGCGATTGAGGTACGTATTAGCATACTTTTTGCATAAAGGTCAGGTGACTGAGGGTTTTTCCGGTCATGTGACCAACTATTAGAATATCATTAGCATATCTCATTTGCATAATTAAAAAAATGTTATTTAACTTTTTCATAAAGGTCAGGTGACTTTTAGTTTTTTTCCGTAGCCAAAGGGTTAAAGGATGATTGATATTAATTTATGTCATTATTAATATTTAATTTGCATATTATTAATACCCAAAGAGTTAAATATTCGAGTTATATATCAAAGTTCTTGATTTTTTGTAGAGAATTGAATGGTATCATTTTTAATTCATCCTAAGTTTATTGTTAAGAAATAAATGAATTAAGTGTCTTTAATGGGGATTTTATTTTAATTCTATAATTTTCTTTTTGTTGTTGTCTGTTTCTTAATGATAATGTTTTTTTAAATAAGGAAGTGACGTTTTGGAGTAAACATTTCATATAGGAACTTGTCTGATGACGTTTTCCATCTTGTATGGACGTGATAAAAAATAAAGTATTAAGTTAAATTTTAATAAAGAATCATCTTCTTTTTCTAAGGGAAAATAATTTACTATTAGTTGCTGTTTGTTTCTTATTGATAATGTTTTTTGGTAAGGAAAGAAGTACATTCAGATACAAGTTTATCTCTTTTATGTATTTTTATTTCATTATATAAAAAAGGTTACACATATATACAGGTTTTACCAAAGGGATACAAGTTGATTTAATCTTTGTAAAACATTGACTTTCTGTCTGAATTGACCATTAGTTCAAATTTGAATTCGGGTCTCTTACGTTTTTTCAAGGGGGGGATCTGTAGGACTTCTGTCTTTTCTTGAAAATTAAGTTCTTGACATGCAACTGAGGCGGAGGGTGGTAAATTCTGTAAATAAAAAATACTATTAATTCGAGTGTAAAAGAGGTTATTTAACAGCGACAGCAAAAAATGACTTATTTAAGTGGCTTTAGGAAGAGAAAAAACAAATTACAATTTCAGAAAAATGATGAATGATAAATATTCGAACTGTTTTTTGTTAAGCAATTTTGTTTACATTAAAATTTAAATTCTTAAATGAAATTAAGAAGAGAAAATTAAATTTTCCGGAAAAAAAAAAATACCTAATAGAATTTTTTTACATTATTCATTCTAAGATCCGGCAATTAATGTTAAAACGGATTCGAAGATGGGGGTGACGACGTTCCTTCATTTAACATCAATTCTTTTACATGGTTGTTTTTAATTTTTTTCCACAGCCAATATCAAATTACACCAGGTTGTAGATTGCATTTGGATTGATTGCCTACTGTTTGTTAATTGAATACAAGCATCGTCTGAAGATTGTTGCACAAGCTGTATTAAATTATCTTCACTTAACAGAAATGCAGGTAAGATAGGAAATTCTTTTCTGCATATTTGATCCTTCGCTTCCAGGAGTGCATTCGTCACTACTTCGTGATACGTTAAAAGTTCGTTTTCTAGATTGTCATCCAGATTTACTTCAACCCATGTCTCTTCGAATTTACGCAAGTTGCGAATGTAACAATACGCAAGTATTAATCACGTGACCTTTACCCAATAGCGCTCTTGTACACGTTTAACCAATAAGAATCAACTTATTTGTGTTTGATTGTATATAAACCTCTTGTTTGCTGTATTCTCACAACAATTCACTCAAAAATGTTCTCCAGATTGCAAGATTTGACAGAGAATCGAAGGCTTAGGGATTTGGTAAGTTAATTTTTTTCTTTGCTGTTTAAGTTTTGTTTCTTTCTAAATACAATTTGATTTGGTTTATTGTATGGTAAAGTTTAAACAACATCATTAATTCCGAACTTGTATTTTTTTTTCTATTTCTAAATTTAAATTATTTTTTAATTTGGTGTTGAAGCACTTTTACAAATGAACAAGCATTTAAAACATTTTTTTTTCTCTTTTCCAGAATTTACCTACCTCTTCATCAATACATACAATGCCAAATTCAAAGGCCTTAGGAGAGAATATCTTATTGGTCTTGAAAGAATGTTATTCGACTGCAGAAACAATATTATTCTAGACAGTCACACAAGTTTGAATCTCTTGGTAAAGGTTTAGAACTTGATGAAAATTCACTAAAAGAAATTTTAGAAGAATATCAAAACATTACCAATGCCTTTTACAATGCAGAAAGAGATACGAAAGCTAATAAGCTGGCAGAATTGTCAGCTTTTCAAACGGTTAGAGGGATTTTAATTCAATTAATTCAACCTTCCGTTTATGAAGTGTGTATCCAGATCACCGATGGTAGCAAATTTATACAAATGAAACGTCCAGCTTGGAGAAATTTAAAGCTGGCGTTACATTCACCACCTTTTTCGCAACTCATCCCAGAATGTAATTTTCAGGAAGAGACAGAAGACAATTACGTCCCCTTGAAAAACTGTAAAAGGCACGATTTTGAATTTGACCCCACGGACAGTTCTGACATGGAATCAATGTTTTACAAAGCCTAAATCAGCTTGTATCCACCTTTGATAAAACCTGTATATATGTAACCTCTTTTTTTTATATGATGAAATAAAAAAATATACTTAAAAAGAGACAAACTTGTATCTGATTGTACTTCTTTCCTTACCTAAAAACATTATCAATAAGAAACAACCAACAACTAATAGTAAATTATTTTTCCCTTCCAATACAAAAAATAATAAATTACTAGTTTATTTCTTAACAATATGTTTAGGAAGAATTAAACATATCAACATTAAAATATTCTACAAGTCAAGACACTTAATACTTTATTTTTTTATCACATCCATACAAGATGGAAAACATCAACAAAAGAAACATCCCCATTAAAGACACTTAATTCATTTATTTCTTAACAGTAAACTTAGGAAGAATTAAAAATGACATCATTCAATTCTCAACAAAAAAAAATATCGAGAAATTTGATATATTACTCAATTATTTAACCCTTTGGGCATTAATAATATGCAAATATTAATAATTATATTAATTAATATCAATCATCCTTTAACCCTTTGGCTACGGAAAAAAACCTTCAGTCACCTGACCTTTATGTAAAAGTTACATAAAAAAAAATTTTAATTATGCAAATGAGATATGCTAATGATATTCTAATGTTTGGTCACGTGACCGGAAAAACCTTCAGTCACCTGACCTTTATGCTAAAAATATGCTAATGAGCGACTGGATCGCCGGGATATGCAAATTTTTTGGATTATGCAAATGATATACAAATTTGGCTGAATCGCCGGATTTTGCGCTACTGGATCGCCGGGATAACTACTTCAACTTTAGCCATGTCACCATTTTCGACTGTAAGCCTATGAGGCTTTTTCGTCTGAATGGCCCTTTCAGCCGCGATTCTATCTTTGATGGGAGTGTCTGTTAAAATAGCAGTAAACCTTCTTTTTCGGCCACGGTTGGATTGCTGTCGTGGCCCGGCTTTGGAGAAAGGGCGAATTTCCTCTGGGGTGATATGTCGGGAAGATGATGGAGTGGTCACCAATGCCAGTGTGCCTGGAAGGTCATTTGTCGTTAGAGCGGGTTCATTGGGGGGAGGGAGTCCCTTAGCTCTGATTCATCGGCAGTTTGTGTAGCCTCTGGAGCAGGGCGATCGGTGACGGAAGATGGCAAAAAGTCTGAGTCCTGAAATATGTCATCGTTGAATGGCCAGATTCCACTCACTTGAAATCCAGATGTAATGTTGGACGGAGTCATAGCTGATTGAAAGGCTGTTTTAACAATTGCTGGGATGTCGTAAATGGTTAAAGTTTTGCCTGGATGACTGGTCATCCAAGCGTCACAAGCCGTGTTGACGTATTTTTTTTAAGGGGTCCAAATACGGTTCTATCCAACGGTTGCAATTTATGGTTGCAGTGTGGGGGAAAATAATAGGACAGTAACACCATTTCCTTTGAGCAAATCGAGGGCCTCAATCGACAAACGCGAGTCATGGTTATCGAGGAGAAGCAGCACAGGTCGCGCTCGTGAACATCTGGTAAAGTGGATAAAATGTTTGGCAAACTTCACAAAATTGCGTTCGACCATCCAACCTGACTTGTTGGCATCACTGCTGGAGCCCTCTGGTCCGGATCGCACGAAATGTTCTTTGAACTTGGCTCGTGTAAAAATGAAAAATGGAGGAATAGCACTTCCTCCGGCCGAGAAGCAAGTAGCCAAAGTAGCAAGGGTACCTCTTTCAGCAGAGGTGATCTGTCCAATTTGCTTAAACCCTCTCCTTGCTATCACCTTGTCTGGCTTTTGGACGGTTGTAATCCCAGTCTCGTCCATGTTGTAAATGTCCTGTGGCTCGAATGCATGTGTGTTCAGTACTGAAGTGAAAAAATTGCTGACGTTAGTCCTGTTACAACTGGTGGCTCGACCTACAACTAGTGGCCTCAGGTATTCGAAGAGGTAAGGATTTGTTTTTGTTCATAAAATAAGAAAGCCAATCAGGTCCGGCCATCTTCTTATGTTCCCAGGATTCAGGTATGTCCACTTGATTTTTTTTCCGCATACTGATAAGCGAATTTCCTGACTTCTTTTGTTGAGAGCCCAAAGTAAACATCTGATCCTTTTTTCAAATACTCGCTCAACTCGAATTCTTGTTGAAGTATAAACACCTGTAAGAGGAAAAAAAAAAAAAAAAACTGTAGGTGTGATACGTAGGTAGATTGAGTAGGCTTGCATGAATCATTATCATAAATGAACAAAAACTGATAATTCGAGGATACCTACCTCCCTGGGGCTCCATATAGACTTCCTGCAGTTACAGATCCCCTCGGGATTCTTGATCCAATAGGTTCCTCACCTTCAGCTGCAGTGGTGATGGCAACAGCAGCATCCCTTGCTTTTTTTTTTTTTTTTTTTTTTTTTTTTTGCAATATCTTGCTAAGCTCCGAAGTGGGATGTTAAAGTCACTTGCTATGTCAGCCAAGCTTCTGCCCTCAACATTGTGAGCGTGAACGGCCTCGGTCACAGTTTCAATTGATCGCTTTGCTCAGTCTGTTTTTCTCTTGTACTTCCTCATAACTAAAAACAATAAGTGTGGTTATTATTCTCTCAGAACCTTCTTTATAATATTGAAAAATTTTACATGCATCAATGAATTTTAAGTAAAAAAGGCCGAACACACAAAATTTAAAAATTAAAAACATTTAAAATTTAATGAGCTTACCTGTTTCGAAATACCCAGGTGTATTTCTTCCTCAATACTGACAAACAATTGCAGAACCATCATTTTAAATAAAATCCCACCAATTAAAACAAAGTTTAAAACAAGTTTAATCGATGGTTTGTAGATTGCATCCTCTTGTGTCGATCATAGGAGCTCGACTGTAAATAAAAGCACATGGTCCGGGATTGTAAATAGTGAAGTTCAGTTGATAGATGTAATGAGTCGGATAAAGGAATAGTCCTATTATCAAATATTAAAGAAAACTGTTGTTTTGTCTAAGTATAAAACAATAGCGGCAATGTAAAACTCCCCGACAATAAGTAGTGAGATTCTTCCCGATAAACTATTATTATAGGTGTATGTTGATTCTATTGTGTTAAAAGCAATTGTTTACAAAAAGTTGGATTATTGCAATAACAATGTAAGAATAAAGCGATGGGATACCGGTTACGTGAGTTTTGTTAGAAAAGAAAAATGAAGAAAAGAAGAGAGAAATGGAAGTAGAAAATGTGTGAAGAGGCAGCGTTTTCCTAAGGAATTTGGGATTTATATAGGAGGACAATTAAAATATGCAAGTTAAAGAGAACCTCTCAGATCTAAGGAATATGATCTGCAAAGTATATTCGGATGAGATGTGCCTCACAAAATACAGACCTATCGTTCACTGGTATGTTCCAATATGAAGTGTACAGCATTTAAAGTAAGTGATTTTTTTTTTACTCTTCTCAAGATAAAGACAGTGTTACATTCATCGCGTGACAAGGAAGTATTAACTTTTAAATATTATTAGTATTAAAGTTACAAAGGAAGAATCTACCACATCAACTTTGAAAAGAAAGATTATTTGTGATATGCGGATAAACTGTGTTAATTCAACTAGACGTGAAGTGAATATAAGATTTAAACTTTTAAAGAGACTAGTAAATGAGCATTAAAGAACTTATAGTGTATATTAGAAATCAAAGTATTTTCTTTATTCAACGCAAGTGAGATAAGTGATGAGACTATAGAATTGAATGCAGTTAAAGAACTAGAAATAACTTGTATTATTCAAGACACTTAAGGCAGTGTGAATTCAAATCTTTATTTTGAATGTAAAGCAAGTATATATTTGATTGTTTAATACATATATTAATGGAACTTTAAGAGACTATGTTATTATTTTATAACTTATTTCATCTCAAACACATTACATAACTTAACATAACTTAAGCTCAGCTAAAATATATATAAAGTTTTACAAAGACAACAAGACAATCTTTATAATAATTTAATAGCCTACATCCTACACATGCAAACTTTTTTTAATTCGATTCTGTATGCAAAAAGCTACTTGCATGCAAAATTTCAGCCTTTAATGTTTTTTTTTGGGAGGGCCTTTATTTATTCATTTTTCACAAAATTGTTTACACCTTTACATACACTTCCCACTACCAAGATGCCAGCGCTGCAGCTACACGGTGGCAGAAAATAGAAGCTGTGTGCCAACTAGCCCCTTATGCCAACTGACCCCGATCTCCCCTACAATTAGTTGTATATCTCTAAGAATTTTTTAACATTATTATATTCGTTTTAATATTATTAAAAATGAAAGTAAAATGAAAATAAAGATAATAATTTTTATATTTAATCTTACTTTTCTCTCTATTTTTTCTCAATTATGTTTTTTATATCCTTGAAAATGTTTAATGTAGTCAAACTATATTTGTCAGTACAAAATGTTTTAACTGAGCATCAAGCATTTTCGTATTATTTACATCGTTTTCATGTTACTGATTCATCTTTGGTGAAGATAATATATTACTAATTGGAACTGTAGGTATATCATAATAAAAAGGAAAGTTCAAAATTATTCCAAATATACCGAGATAATCCTCTTTCATTGATTCTTATCTATTAAATATGGTATGAAATAAGCATTTTAAATGTATTGCTTGGAACTAAAATCCCTAATAAAATATGATCGAATTATTTATTTATTTATATATATATATATATATTTAAGATGCTATACAAAGATGGTATACAAAGTTCATAATTTTTAACAAAAAACAATTATTTTTCTCTAATTGAATAATTTTTTAAACAATTAAATTTAAATTGCACTGTTATATGCCGTCAATTTTATTGTAAGTCGTTACAATATTGCTTTGAGGGGGACTTTCACTGTAAATAATTCAAATATCTTTTTATTAAAAATAATAATAAAAATAAATATTTCAAACTTATCTCTGAAATAAATGTTTCTGCTCAGCAAGTGATACTGCTGCTGCTACGGAGAAAACTCGACAAGAAATAAGAAATCGTAAGGTAGGAGGCCTATTTAAACCCCAATTCCTAAAATTCTCACATCAGTGTTAATTAAAGGAAAGGTCGTTGTTTCCAAAAAGTCACTGTATCTTTGCGGTGCTTCAAAGGGTAATCCAATGTGTAGGAGATTCCGATCAATGTTATAGGGGACTTGGGTTGGAAAGAAAGACTTTTACCTGGTTCAAATAAAAAAGCCTCATCCCTCCCTAACAAGTAGGCACTGTGACAATTTGTTACGTTGAATGACCACAAAATTTACGCGTTTGGGATTATTACAAAAATCCAAACAGAATAATAACGGTATTTATTTTTATTCCAAAATAGCATTGTCAAAATTACTGCATTATTTATATATAGATATAAGAATTGAATACACCTTTATATACATTTTAGACGAAGCTAAAAACCATATTTATTTAAACCATATATTTTCCTTTTTTTGATGTAGGGGCGATGGGGCGAAATATAGTCTCTGCCCCACCCCCAGCATTTCCGACATCCCTGCATAATTAAAATGATTTGTTGCCTAACTACAACATGGCAAACTATTAACTGGTAAGAGATACAGAACATGACTGTAATCCACATTTCCAAGTCATTTACTAAAGCACCATCACTAAAGCACCGATTTGCGATCATTTCAAAAATTCCTGAATGAAATTGAATGATCATTTTTTTTTTTCTGGAACATGGATTTCTTATCATAAACCAAGAATTTTACTATGTATGACTTTGTATTATAAAATCATGTTATTAGGCAGCACCCCACGAAAACAAAAAAATAGAGCGATTCTTTTTCAAGAACACAATTCAAAAAATTGTGTGTCAATCATACACAGCTGGAATATTATAAGACATTCAAAGTAATTAAAAACTAAAAAGATATTCGGACTACTTCTCAAAGCCAGACGAACAATGACACCAAAAACCCTAATTTTAAGACAACTAATTTCATTTTGTTTGATCAAGGAAGAAGAAGAAAGACTTTAGCTAAATTACCTAGTTCAGTTATTTTTTTTATTTTTTTTGTAATTTCTATAATTTGATACGTATAACTTCTGGGCTCTTAAAAATAAATTCTCTCAACTATGGTCAAAAGTTCAGTGATCTATAAAGTTTAGATATTACTTCTGAAGAACGAATTGAAACAGCACTTCTTATCTAATCATTGTTACCTTTAGTAAGAAATTTCAAGAGAAATAAATTCCCTTGATTTGAATGTCCATTTTATTCAATTAAGTAGCAAAATGAATTTGGTATTGATTGATTATTTTTGAAAGGGAATCTCGCCTCATTTCAGAGTTACAGATACCCCTTATGTACAGGATTATTCATAATTCCTCGACACATTTCAGAGGCTCGCAGTTCGGAGGCGGAAAAAAAAAAAAAAAAAAAAAAAGCGATATTTTCCCCCCCCCCCCCCCGAGATATTAAATTCTATCGTCTGGCGCTAGGGCGCAGGTACAACCAAAATGGCAGTTTCGAAGGCGTTTGGAGTCTTGGAATAGGTTACGTGAAAAGGAGTTCAGTGGTGACTGAGCAGCGAAGGTTTAGAAGTGAGTTCAGAAAGGAAGCACCAAAGCACAACAGCATTAAGAGCTGGTATATGAGATTCCAAGGTGAAGGCTGTCTGTGTACACCAGATCTGACTCCTTCAGACTTTTTTCTTTGGGGGGGGGTACCTGAAAGACAAACTGTTCTTTCCCCTGCTTCCTGCTGACCTCACCGAACTGTGACATTGTATCACCAATGCAATTGCAACCATCGACAGTAATATGTTGCATTGCGTATGATCAGAAATGGATTACCGCCTGGTGTCTGCTGCGTCACGCAAGGTGGGACATTTATGAAAAAAACTGTGAGTTT
>JAFIDM010009631.1:130849892-130861496 GCA_023159025.1 Thereuonema tuberculata | reverse complement strand
CTAAGCTCACCAAATCTGACTCCTTCAGACTTATTTCTGTTGGGTATGTAAAGGTCAGTGTTCGTTCCCCCACTGTCTGATGACCTCACTGAAGTGCGACATCCAATACAATGGCAACCATTGATTGTGATATCCTCCGCCGCGTATAGTCAGAAATGAATTACTGCCTGGATCTGTCGCGCAAGGTTGGCTCATGGAACATTTATGGAAAAAAACTTGGTGAGTTTGTCTTTCATTTGATATCTCGGGGGCAAACATCCCTTTTTTTTTTTTTTTTCCTCCGCCGAGCTTCTGAAATGTGTCAAAGAATTATAAAGAATTCCTGTATATTTATTACTGATTTTATGGTTTAAAGCTTCTTCCTTGCCTGGAATCGAATATCAGTAAAATCTCGTGAATGTATAATAATAGTAAAGCTATTAAAAACTTTTAATAGTGCTTCATATAGTGCTCAGTGTTTTTAATTGTGCCCCTATGGCTTTTAATTTATATAATATATTGCACAGACAAAGTGTTTTTGTCTGTAAGCACATTACGATAAAAAACCTACGAGCTCTTTCTATTTGGAAATTAGCTTCCAGATCTTTTAACTACATTCTGGTAACTACAGTTTGTTACTTCATTCAACTTTTTTCAGTAAAGAAAAGTCTTGACTGCAGATATACTTTTTTTAATTAAGGAAAATAGCAAATAACCTTATCTATTCAGCTTCTTGAACGACGCCATCCTTTTCCATTACCAACCCTGACTTCTTCTACATATGCGACAAGGACTAAATACTTAGAATGATTGGTTTCTCATTTCTAGCCCTTTGTATCTTTCTTGATAATCTTTCTGTTCTGAAGGAGTCTCAAAAATCCTTCCTCTTCTTGAGATTTATCATTAGTTACAGCGTTAACTTTCCTCTGGAATCCTAATAGTAATTTCCACATGATAAAAAAATCAAAAGTCTTCTATCTACATTGTTTTGTTTGTTCGTATTCAAAATTCATGTCCTACCTTATAAAATGCCTTGTTCAGATAGCAAAAAGGGATTTATTTATTTTTTATTTTTTTTTTAAGCACTAGCAGTACCCGGCCACGCGTTGCTGTGGCTCAGTCTGGTTAAAAAGGAAAAAAGAGAAAGCACACGTTTCTAATATATTTAACTTGACAATTCTTGTGGGTATACAATATTTTTTGTTGTTCCATTTTCTGTGCAGATATAGAGATTGTCTGGTTTGCGGACTCTAGAACACGTATCATTCTCCATGTGAGCATTTAATTTAGCACTGCTTCCGCTCCGTGAGTATGACGACCTAAGTTTGATCTCCTGCAAGGCATTATTTTGATTAACTAAAGCAGATCGATTGCTCTGAAAAAAAGAAGAAAGTTATAACAAAAATATAAACTTACAAAACATTAAAAAAGGGAAAAACACGAACTAAAACAAAAAACAAAACAAAACAGAAAAAAATTTAAAAAAGTACTAACGAAATATTGTTGGTTGCCAAATTAATTTGGCTAACCACTGGGGTTCACACTTGGGATTCTCTATTTTAATGAGATAATCCTAAACAGCCCTTCTTCTGTGATGGCTTCCCTTTTCTCGGTTTCGACCAATGATCTGGTTCCCTTCTCTTTCGTTCCCCGGTTGGAGACTGCTGGCAGATTCCTATCGCCGACGATGTGGCTTTCTCTAGCTGCAGGAGCTGCTTTTAAGGCCGGCGACGTGTCCATTTCCGCTTTGGGGGAAAAGCAAGCGCTGGCGGAACAGTTCACTACAGAGGGGGAGGTACACCGCTGTTCCATTTGTCATGCAACAATATTTCAATTCCAACGCAGATCAATTGACACATCTCAATTCCAACGCAATGAGAAAAGAAATATTTCAATCCGCTTGAACAAATCATTCTGAAGAGGTCAATTTCTTGATATAATTTGAATTCAAATGAAAATCAATTGACACAGCTCAATTCCACCAAATTCAAATTGCACTAAAATATAAGAAAAACAGTTAAAAAACGAAATGTAAAACAATGAAAAATAAAAAAAAAATGAACAGAAAATTAAAGCTAATTTCATTGTGAACTGCAATTCCGACGACTAATTTCTTTGTCTTCGTTGGAGATGTTAGAGGCACAGGTCGTGTGGTACCTAGATGGCTTGCTGAGGTCTAGATGCAGTAAGTGGGGCGGCCATTTTGTTGTTAGTCAAGAAATCCCATTTCTCCCGTTTCCTTCATTTACTGAAATTCGTGACCCTTCCCTTAAAATTACATTAGGTGTGACATCTACGTAATAGATATATAAAAACATGCGCGTATTCGAATGCAACGTTATGTCAAAATTTCAAAGCAATCGATAAAGAACTTTCTGAGATTAGCGATTTTGAACAAACGAATAGTTACATTTTTATTTACATAGATTTTATCTTATCTAAGGAAGTACCGGGTTTTAGGCTGACAAGTGAGAGTTCTATAAATTTTTATGAGTCTCTTTGATAAAAATTTATAGTTTAAACATTATATTATAAATTACATTTTTAAGAAATCCCGCATTACACAATACTTGACCTTGTAAGTCTGTAACGCTTCTATGAAATCAGTTAAATATATTTTGAATTTCGTTTAATATTTCACAGATCTTTATGAAATATTGTATACAATAATACATAGGGTAGTGAACTTACACATACAATTTCATGACAACACACTTTATTGGTTTTCGAAAATAAATAATTTCATTTCTAGCTCTGTAACACTGCCATGGAATCACCTGTAAATTTCCCCAATAATAACGAAATAATAATAACTGCTACATTATATAGCCTCCTTGTTTTGTAACTAGATCGAATCCATGCTTTGGCATTGATTTTACTAAAGCCTCCATCTCAGGAATCGTAATTTCATCCTAAGCATCTAGAATAGTCAATTTAGATTCTACATCAGAATTAAATTGATGATTTCTGCCTTATATCCGGCATGGTAATTGAGCCCAAAGGTTCTCTATTGGATTCATATCATGGCTGAATGCTGGCTAATCCATCATACCAATTGTGTGTCTTCAAATCACTTCTTACTTGACTTTGAAACATGGCACGAGGCATAGTCTCGCTGAAAAATCCAAGAGCTGCCACAAATCAATGGACCAATTGGAATGTAATAGATTATTATTGTACAGTAATTCCTGGTACTTTTGAGAGTCTTCTATCAATGAATCCAAATGCAGCCGAAATCATTTCAGATCCACCATCGAAATTCCTACTGAGCTTAACCACCTTCTCTTTTAGTAGATCATGCCAATAGAAGGCATTCCTATGAGGGCCGTCGAGGTTGAACTTTTTTTCGTTCGAAACAGGTTGTCCTAGTTCATTACAGTTTGAGCTCACTGTAGTCTTGCTGCTTTATGGGCTTCAGTAAGCTATTGTTGTTTAGCTAATTTCATAGCTGCTACATTGGTATGGTTCTTCAAGCTCCTCTAGACTGTTTCATAGGACACACTCTTTATTATGTTTGCTTGAATTTCTCCCCGCAGAATGTTCCACGGCCAGGCATTGTCCACTTTTGTTCTGGCCAAAAATGTTAGAGCAATAACAGTCGTTTTTCAGGATCATCTCCTTGCAGCTGCTGCTGGTTGCTGATCTTGTGTGAATAATAATGGATTAGTTTCGAAAGAAGTTTCCCCACAGTGGAATAAGGGACATTCAATTGCCTCAATACTCCCCGTGTGCTGCTAGTACCAGCAGCATTATCCATAGATTGATCGACTACAAACAATTGCAACTTTCTCTATTATCTGCGCTGAAACAACTTTCTTTCTCTCCAAGGCTTAATTTGTAAGGATCCAGTTTCCTCAAGTTTGTTAATCATCCTTCGAAATGTCGCAGCTGATAAAGGACCTTTACGTAAGTTCTTACAGGATCGAAATTTACTCAGAGCGGCTGCTGCCTTGCATCCTTTAAGGAATAAAAGCACTTCACAAGCACATTCAGGCAGAGTGAGATGCAGTTTTAACAGCCAACGTACAGAAAACTTCTTTGGATATTCGCGCTTTAAAGCACTCTACTCCTGGAAATATACAAATTTTCCACTCTCTTGGATGCAGAGATGATTTTTTTTTTTTTTATTTTGATAAATACAATTTCAGGCCAATCCAATTTCTCTCAATTTTGAAAACACCAAGCATTAAAATTTGAAATTTCATATTACTATTGTCTTAGTTATTCATTTGTTGATACTTTGTCATGAATTTTCTCTTGTACATCTTCATATTTAATCCTATTGGCATATTTTCAAACAATTTTTTTTTAAGAAATCCTCTCCCCATGCTTGGAATATCTTTCTCCTAATACTGATTGCATATCGCTTATTAGTTGGAGCTTCAAAGAGCTCTGAATAGTGATACTTTTATTTTTGCCATCCTATACAACATTGATATAATATAAAAAACTTGAAATACAGATCAAACTAAACGAAAACAAACATTCAATATGAAAAACAATTAAAATGAAACAGTACGACGTCGGATTGCTATTAATGAAAGTTCAAGCAAAAAAAAAGTTTCTAATTTCTCAAATTTCATCATAAACGAAGTCATCAATGAAATGAGAGTAGTCCAAGGATCGACTGATTTCATTTTCAATAGAAACTAAAGCTGATCCAGAGAAACGATCCTCATTGTTTTTAAAACTTAAAAAGATAAACTTCAATTTCATTCTTTCTGAGTTTACTATTGAACTTGGAGAAAACAAAATATGAAGTGTAATTAACAATTTTGTTAATTATATTTTTTAACAGTTCATTGTTTCTCCCATGGTGTTCATATCATTATTATGATATTCATTAATATTGTTAATTTTAAAAAAATTTAAAAGATATTTTTTAAGAATTCGCAGAATAAGAATAAGGCCTAAATATCGCAGAATCAACTTCCGCTTTTAAAACTATTTCTTTCTGTTTTCTTTTATATTTTCTTCCATTAGTGCAGTTTCTTAATTTTTGTAAACATTTAGCCATTCATTTGCATCTACGCTAAACAGTTATTATGTACAAGTCAAAAAACAAAACAAAAGTAAACATTTGATTTTAAGACTGTAGGGTTTCAAATCTTTCATGAATTCAAACTTCATTGTTGCAGAATTTCCAATTCAGCGATTAATCAATGCCTCCATAGTCAAACAATACTCTTTTATCGTTATAACTTGAGAAGCAAGTTTTCGGAAAATCTTGTATTACTTTAGACCAATTCCATCTCAATTCAGGCAGCCATTATCAATATATGTCAGTTGATCATCTTAGATTTCTTTGAAAAAATTACAGTAGTTACTGCTACTTAGAATATAAGATATTACAGAAGGACTTGTCTGAAAAAAAAAAATTGAAAGAGTTACAGCATTTTGAAATTTGGTAAATATTTAGCATATTATAAATTCATAATTGTTAGTAAAATATATATACTACAGTAAATTACTCCTGTGACAGCTGTTTATTCATAATATTTCGATATCTCTTAGCGAGATAACTTCATCAGATGAAAAGTCAGGGATAATATATCCCTCTTCTTTAAATTCATTTACATAAAAAGAATTTCATAATTCTTACTTAAATAAACATTAACAATCAGTATAATAGCTCTTATAATAGCAATGGTTTTAGTTAACCATAACAATAATATAATGGAATCAAAATTGCATGAATAAACAACAAAAAACATTAAGATCGTGGAAAAATAAACAATAAAACATATGAAATACAATTTACAAAAACATTGTCCATTTTTAATATATTTTTTGAATTTATTTAACGTGAAACTACTAACTTTAAGAATTCTTTTTTTGATTTACAAGGAAATGAGTTTTTTACGCATGATTCTATCATGAATCTTTCTCTTTCATCGATAATGTGATATAATACAGTGACAATTGGGTCTGGGTTATGTTGACAAAATTGGCAGTGATCTGCCCAGTCAGATATGCCTGTTTTTTTGTTTTTAAAAGCTCCAATACGTTCTAGAACTCTTTCCTTTAACGTTCTACCTGTGCTCCCAAAATAAATCTTTCCACAGTCCCTGCATTTTAATTTATAGATAACTCCCATGGTGTTCATATCATTATTATGATATTCATTAATATTATTAATTTTTATTAACTTGTTGTCTCTGTAAAACACAATTTTGAATATCATTCTCTTTATAGAAGTTTTTAATTGACTTATCTCATTTTATACCTAATGGCAATTTCATGATTTTCTTAAATACTTTACCTTCTTTGATGGATTCTTTTAATTTCATTTTTGATCTATTTCTGAAAAAGTTATTAATTACTTTATTTATAAATTTTGTTGGATAATCATTCGATACAAAAACTTGTTTCATTTTATTGATTTTTTCTTTCCATAGACTTTTATTCTCAGTATTGGTTATTATTCTTTTAATATAATTTTGAATAATAATTGCTTTTTTGGTTGAGATGTTATTTTCAGATTTCAAATTGAGCACATGGTTACTTTTGAGTTCCTTTTCAAAATGTTCATATGTAACATAGTTATTATTATTGATTAAAAACAAATCCAAGAAAGGTAATCTTCCATTTTGTTCCTCTTCTATTGTAAATTCTAAATTTTCATTAGTTGAATTTACAAAATTGTGAAAATTTGTGAACTTTCGTCTTGTGCCTAGCCATAGAATTAAAATGACATCAGCGTATCTCATATATTTAAATTTTACTTTATCCCATTTTAAAATTTTGTGAAATTCTAACCAATTTATAAAAATATTACATACTGTCCCGGAAATTTACAATAGAAGAGAAACAAAATGGAAGATTAAATAAAAGTGATGAAATAAAACAAGGTTTGTAGCAGATACTAAATATATTTATTCACAAATAGGATTAATATATGATTTTACACATCTTAGTCAGAGGCTGCAGAATGCCTTTTTCGTTTGCCTGTGAAACTGCCTGCCCTTGTTTTGCCTTTTGTGCGATACTTCTGGACTTTCAAAGTATAACATCCAGCTGTATTCCCATTCATATTAACACATTAACATTCCACCGACCATGGTACCTTCTTTCCATTTCCTTAATATTTTGAAGGAAACACACTCCCTGTTCGTCACTCACTGCGCCAAGATTTTCTGGGGAAAAGTCTAAATGTGCATTCAAAAATGAATTTTTAGGCTCATTGTGCATCCCAAAGCTTTGAATCTTTCCAGCTTATTCTCGACGATAACTACATAGTAATAGTCTTTATTGTTTCCACACTTCTGAAAGCAATCCAAGCGTCTTTTTCAACGTCTTCCATCGTTGCAGGAAGTTTTCATCTGACATCAGTCTTCGTATATCTGGTCCGAAAGATATGCCTTCTTTTAGCTTGGCTTCTGATAGATGAGGGGACATTGTCAGAGTACTTAAAAAAGTTTTCATCTTTTGGCAAGGCACTAACAAACTGTTTCATGAGACCCAATTCTGTATGAATGATCGTAGAAGCATTTTCTTCGAGTGGTGGTAAAGAAATTTCTTCGAGCCAATGAGACTTTTATGCAGTACATTCTCGGTTCCATGTTCAAGAGGCCAGTGTTTACACTACCAGTTTGATTTCTTGCTTGGCTGCTTCACTCACATGGAAAACATGAAAACTTAGTACATCCACCCTGACCAATAAGCATGCTCAGAACTTAAAGCTTTCCACAAATCATTCAATCATGATCTTCGTATTTTATCTTGGTAAGAACCAGTTCCAAAATTCTCATCATAACTTTCCTTGAGGTTTACCTCAACAATAATCATTAAAATGCATAAGTTAATCATTAAAAAATATAACTCTTCTATGTATAAAAATTGAACAAGAATCTACTATGTCCAAAGCTATTGTCACCTGAAAATCAAGCGACCTATTAAAACACTTCATTGTTAAAAATAAACATGTTTAAAAGTAACGGTTTATAATTAAAAAAGGCCAGACACACAATTATTAAAAAATATTAAACATTAAATATTAAATTTTTAATGTGTTTAATGTTTTTAGTGACCCATCTGGGAGCTATCTGGGGGCACGGCAGTGCCCCCGCCAAGACGAGCCGAAGGCAGGAAGGGCACTACGTACCTTTTCTGGAAGAGTTTCGTCGTATTTTTGAACCCTCATAGCTTCGGCCTAGATAATACTAGAGAGCTCAAATTTTCAGGATATGATGCAGTTACCAGACTAATGAAATACGCTAAGTTTCATTTATTTAGCTTTTATACTTTGGATTTTATTAAGATCTGAAATACGTCGATTCCGTCACTCACTCACTGACTGACTGACTCATGATCATCAAAACCTCTAGGGTACTTCCTGAAGTCCTAGAAAGCTGAAATTTGGTATGCAGGTTAGGATTAGCACACAAACAACAAAAAAATTAAGAAATCCGTAACTTTCACATTCCAACTCCTCATAAAGGGGGGGTCTGGTTATATATTATCGAACCCTCATAGCTTCGGCCTGGATAATACTAGAGAGCTCAAATTTTCAGGATAAGATGCAGTTACCATACTAATGAAATACGCTAAGTTTCATTTATCTAGCTTTTATACTTTGGATTTTATTAAGATCTGAAATACGTCGTACCCTCAATGCTTCGGCCTAAATAATAATGTGTAATAATGTGATTTCTTACAAAGGTGCAAACAGCTTGTATATACAAGTTGACCAATAGAAAAACAGAAAAGTAGGGTATTGAAAAAAAATCCATTTTCTAAATAATCTTAAAACGAAATTTAGTTGTAATAGATAATCCCACCCAAAACATTTCATGTAAAATAAGTTGCCAAGACTCACATGTTCATAACGCTTTCACTGTTAAAAAGTTATCAGATCTCATCCTACAAAAAGAAATGAAATCCCACCCAAAACACTTCGTGTAAAATAAGTTGCCAAGACTCACATGCTCATAATGCTTTCACTGTTCAAAAGATATGAGATCTCATGTAGAGCCAAGCCCCTAACTCTACGAGGCCTAACTCTACAAGCCCTAACTCTAAAAACCCTATATGTTGGTCAAAAAGTATGGCTTGGCCGTTTCATGGAACTATTTCATCTCACCCAAAACATTTCATGTAAAATACGTTTCCAAGATGCTCATAACGCTTTCACTGTTAAAAAGTTATCAGATCTCATGTAGAGCCAAGCCCCTCACTATACATGCCTAACTCTAAAAACCCTACTGTCTTGTTCAAAAAGTGTGCCTTGGCATACTCCATATCCTTTACATAACTCCATGGGATTATCTGTGCGACAGCCACGAAACGGCCAAGGCATACTTTTTGACCAAGATATAGGGTTTTTAGAGTTAGGGCTTGTAGAGTTAGGCCTCGTAGAGTTAGGGGCTTGGCTCTACATGAGATCTCATATCTTTTTAATACTGAAAGCGTTATGAGCATGTGAGTCTTTACACGAAGTGTTTTGGGTGGGATTGTATTGAGTTTGTCCTGTCCATCCGTGTCTGCCCTCCCCTAACAACTGCCAAACGGAAGGTCGGATCGCAAATGGACTTCACCATCGTGTTCAGAAGACAAAATACAGTAGGTATGGGGTATTTTCAGGGGCTAAAGCCCCCCTCCCCCAAGTTCGAGATGTATGGCATTGTTGTCATTATACCCCCCCCCCCAACAACTCCTGAGGTCCTGAACGGAAAGGTCGGATCGACAAACGAGTTTCGTTATCGTGTTCAGAGGTCCAAACAACACAAAAATAGGGTATTTTTAAGGGCCCCATGTTCGAGATATATGGCATTGTTTTCATTGGATTTCCGCTGTTAGCTTAAATGTCAGAAATGAAACCATTTCATTTCAGCTGTCAGCTGCAGCGTGATCGGTAAGTTCTCGGATTGATCTGCTGAATATTTGTCGGTTCGAATCAGTATATCTACGGCGTTTTTGTTTTGTTTTTTTCTTTCTTCTTCTTCTCTTAATCTTTTTTTCTCAATGTCCGCGTGAATTTTTTTCTTGTTTTCCTAACGTTCTTTTCATTTTATTCCTAACTTTTTTTTTTATTTGTCCTTTCGTTAATGTACTTTCTTTTTTTCTTTATTATTATTCTTATTTTTTTATTTTTATTTTATTATTGTGGGTCGCCCTTAAATTTAAGCTTCAGCACAAAATCATATTCACTTGTTTAATAGTTGTGTGTCTATTTAATCATAAACCATTACTTTTTACACCGTTAATGTTAAAAATTAATAAAACCTTAGTCATTCAGAAGCGTAACTAATAATAAGCAACAACAAATATCAATTCATATTACTTGGATCTGAAGGAGGAGTTAGTATATCCAAATATCAGTCCGGTGCTCCCCTTATCCCCCGAGCAAGAAATCCGGTACCCATTCTACAGAGGGCTGGGTAGATCCTAGGACCCATTTGGAGGAATTTGGAAAAATCTCCTCCCTCCTCAGAGGCCGGCGATCCAACTCAACCCACAGTCAAGCATTCTACCACTTCGGCTACCGGACCTACCTTAAGTGATACCTATTTCTATCTTCAGTTTAGTGTTCTGAGTACTGTGATAATTGGATTTTGTTAAAGAAATATCTTTATAAATGAATTCTTTGTTGGAAAACTACATTACTGCTTTGTTGTAATGCTCTTGACTATAGGAAATTTGTCTTTATCTGCTGTGGATGGTTGATAAATAAATAAGAAACTTTCTTCTAAATTCCCTATGTTGATTTCGGAATCTTGGAAATACATTTTATCTGTAAGAAAACTTTATTCTTTCTGTAAAATATTTACTAGCACCGAAAGCATAAATTTTCTTGTAAGTTGACGTGGTAATTACTCTCTTTAGCAGTCGGCTTCAAACCTTGAATCAAACCCTTCTTCTGCTACGGAAATAGATTTGAAAAATGCAAAGTATCATTAAATTTGTTCAAGTAATGAATAAAGACTATTATTTTGTCGATGGGTCCGTATTCCCTCTTATTAAAAAAAAAAGGAAACTTTCCACTTCTTGAGTAATTGGGTTTACCCAGGAAGTGGAAAGTTTCCTTACAAGGACATTGGATGACCTTCACGCAGTGTTTGGTATGTTCTGAGAATATTCACGGATGCTTCATTATTACACACAAATCTGTGAATATTAATCAATTAAAGAAATGGTTCCAAAGGCAAATCTTTAGGAAATTAAATAACTTTATTTCACATATCACATTATTTTTAAACATAACTTTTTTCATAATTAAAAGAAATTCTTCGTTATATATTAATAAAATACACTTTTTCAAATCCACCAATTCGAACTCCCACAACGATATTTCGCGGAAGCTATCATTCCGCTTTGTCAAGTTGTGGGAGTTCGAAATTGGATTTGAAGTGTATTTTGTTTATTAATACATAATTTTTTTGTTTTGTTACGTTTTGCTTTTGCTTTTCTTCAATTTTGTAATTGATTAATAATACATACAATTGCCTACGTGAGAGATTCTGCTGTAACAAATCTTGCTTCTATATGAGAAGAAAAAAAATATCTGTCCTTTTAAAATTGAAACCTCTATATTTTTAGTTGATTTTATTAGAAAAATGAGGCTCATGAACAGTGGCGTAGCAACGCGGGGCGGGAGTTCCATTATTCCACAACCAAAAAAAAAAA
>JAFIDM010009631.1:130810422-130829781 GCA_023159025.1 Thereuonema tuberculata | reverse complement strand
CATTGAAAGAGAAGAGAAGCGACCTCTTCTCTTTCAATGTTAGCGGTCGGCCAGGAAAGCTCAATCTATAAGCTACGTTGCATTCTGGGAGGATCTTTATTCAGCGTAGGGACTGTAAGTACAGTACATAGTTCTACTGTACTTAATTGCGAATATTGACTGAAAATTCCCTGGTCTGATTAGATTCTAGTTTAAGACTTGGAGGTTTCTCTAATATCACGGCAGTGATCTAGAGAAAATCTTTCGTTTCTCATTATCCTTTGGAATAGAAATTGTATCGTACCCTAGAAACAGCTAAACACAATCAAAGATGTGCGATAGTTGACAACTTGCTGTTTGATTGAAATAATAATGAATAATAATATTGCATTTAACGAATTTACTTCATAAAAGTATAAGGCTAATTAACCACAAAAGCATTAACACGAAACTGGAAAAAAGTGAAAATAAAAATAAGATTTCTTCTTATTATTATCATTATTGAATATTAATGTTATTTAAATTATTGTCAAGTTATTTAAATACTTGTAAATTTAAGTTTATAGATAAGTCGAGATTTTTCTTTTTCTTTTTTGCATCTTTTATTAACTATATGATAGATTTATTTTTGTAAATAGATTACTTTTGATATTTTTTGTTTCTTGTCCCTAAAAGTAGCTGACAATTTTAATTTTTGATTGAAATTATACTTGTGTAATTGTATGCATTGAATTACATTTAAGTAATGATTTTCTTTTATATTTCCCTTCAGTAAAAGCAGGAGACTCAGAAATGGGTGAACCAACAACTAATGCCTGCCAAGCAATGGGTAATAAAATTGTTATTACTTACTTACTTCTTTCGTTAATCCCTTGCAAGAATTTTTAATTAAACAGATTTTTAATTATCTGATTATTTGGTTCAGTATTGTTAGATTCTCATTACAAAGAAAGTAATTGCATCTTAAAAAAGCGAAGAGCTAAGAGTTTGTTCTTTCGGTTGATTTTGATATTATGATGACTTAATCAAAAGTTTTAGTTAGATAAGAAATTCTTTGGTTTCGTTTTATTTTTGTTTTCTTTGTTAATTAAAGGAATTAACAAAAATATGAATTCTAATTAACAGAGCTTGTAATTTGCAACAATATTAAATGGAACTTGACCTTACTTGAAGACGTGGATAGCTTCATAATGAAAATCTTCGCATCAACACTGTTAGATAGTAATATGTAATGTTATTAATGGTAATATCTACGTAACGTCAAATTTCATATAAATAATATAGTGTATAAAATAGTAATAAACAGCATTTTAAAAATTAAAGTATTTTATTTACGAGGGTTCTGGAGCGAGTTCTAAAGCTCGTAGTGAAGAAAAATTTGGACAACACATCTTCCAAGGATGTGCCCGCCATTTATTGAAACAAAAAAAAAATAATTACCAAATTTCTCACTAGATGGTGCTGTTTAGTAACTTCTGTTATTTGCATATATTTATACTCAGCTCTATAAAAGCAAAGCAGTTTCTTCAAAATCATACAGCACTACTGAAGCAAAGCCAACGACGTTGCAATAAAAGGTGGCTGTTAGTGAAGTTGTACTATAAGAAGACAAACAATGCAGCTGTGGCTATCAGAGAATTCTGGTGTCAGAAGCGCGAAAGGTGGACCAATGACTGTTTGTTCTAATCGCAGAATGATTGCGAAATTTGAAGCGATAGGACATCTTGGCATTCAACCAGGTTGGGGTTGAAAACAAATGGACTCCTTTTGTGTTGAAGATGTGGCTACGGCTGTCGTGAATTTTCAAGTCAATCTCCACACGGTATCCAGCTGTTGTCCATGATGTGGATATGCCGTATTACACTGTAAGGCTAGTAATGGGTCAGATACTGTGATACTATCCTCACAAAATGATCATGCTACAGCAGCTAAAACATGGTAACACAATTCGTGTCACATTCGTACTTCAGTTTCTAGAGCAAATGACAGTGGATATCACTTGGCCATCCTTTGAAGTGATGAGGCTCACTTCTGCTTAATGGGCAAGTGAATATGCATAACTGTCGCATTTGGGCAACAGAAAATCCTCGTATTATCGAAGAGGTCCCGTTGCATTCTCCAATACTGAAAGTGTCGTTTGGATTTATGGCCACTTTTATCATTGGGCCAAACTTTTTTGAAGGGGTAACACTGACTGGGCCACACACTGTTCCGTCACTGGATAACGGCATTATGAAATGTTGGAAAATTTAGCAATAGCAGACCTGCAACAACGGCTTTGGTGCCTACAGTTTACCAGGCAAGATGATGCTCCACCTCAATCTATCGTTGTGTCCAAAGACTGCTAAGACACCACTTTACAAATGGACGGGTCATCAGCCGCTGTTTTTAGACATCTTGGTCACACCGATCACTGGACCTCACCTTTCTGGTTGTGGGATTTTCTGAGGTGTATCGGGAAGGATCTAAAAGTCTGTCATATCTGAAAGACGACATTAAATGTCATATGTTGGCTGTTCCAGTTGATACGCATATTCTACTGTAGAAAATGCTGTTCTTCGAATGGAAATTGTTGTTGACCATACTGTTGGAGGACACAGTGGACAATTGTACATGTGTTCACGTGATTTGTATAGCCACAGGGTCATCCAGTGATAACTTAGAACTCGCTCTCGAGCCCTCGAATTAGGAATACTTTAATTTTAACAACCATGTGCATCTGCATAATGTAAATAATAATCGGGGGGAATATTAATGCTTTTTTTTTATAATTATTTAGAAAGAGATTAAAATAAATATACCAAAAAAGAAAAAAAAATTCAACATGTTGCTTTAACAGAAAATGATGCAATTCTTTCCTTTTTTAATTCCAATAATAGAATATTTGTTATTAATGAATACCAATGTAATAGCCTAATTCTCTTTACTTAACCTAATACATTCTTTATATCTTGGAAACGGTTAAAAGAGCACAGAAAGCTTTATTGAAATCGTAACTAGAAAGTATCGAATGTCTATCTGACTATTCTATTTAAAAAAAAAAACCAAATTCCTTCTGAACTCTGAGGAGAATAACCTCACTGATGAAGATGATCCGAATGTATTCCGAAAATTTCTCACTTCTTACTATTGAGATCTTTTTTAACTGACAGTTTTTATTTACTATTCATCAGTTTCCCATTTTTTCTTTTCTTTTCCCACCTTTTCTTTTTTTGTTGTTTAGTCTAGTTTCTCAGGTTATTGCTGCGGTTGACAGACTCAACGACCAGCTGTGTTTACATTCGTAATTGCTCCGTTTCTTATAGCACTGTATCTTGTGAAAGCACCCCTAATGGATTTTGCTCCATATGAATTATAACCTTTTAGCCGGCCATTCATTTTCATATGACTTCTTTTATCTCTTCTAAATCAGCGCTTCAGTATCCTAGTTGGGAAGTGCCTCCTTGCATCGTTTCTGTCCTCTAGGTTTCTCGTAATTATCCCGGAACTATTGCTCTTTTTCGGACTGTTCTTCTTCAGAATGCCTTTTTTTATTACATCCCTCACTTTAATGCAACCAAGATAATGAACTGGTAAACCCTTTCTTACTCAATTCTTTATCAATTATTTACAGATAATTCGCCTTATGAATTCCTTCACACACTTTATAACTTCTAAATGGACAGTTTACTGTCAGATCTTATCCACCACCAAAGGCAACATTTTCCTTTCTTCAGAATACAGAGAATAACAGCAAGAACTTCTTGAAAGCTGCGCATCTCGTAAAGCAAACCATTATCGAAATTATTTCTCGAAATTTTTTCATCTTTTCTTCTTTGTATTTTCAAAAAAAACAAAAAACAAAAACAAAACAAAAAGGCATCCTTCTTCCTGTCCTGTATTTGTCATTTTGAAAATACTTTCTTCTGATCGCAGTAGTCAAGAGAGGATTGGTGACTGAGGTAATGTGAGCACTATGGAAAAGGATCGCGAAAAATGTCCCTTATTTGTTTTAGTTTTTCGTCGTGCTTTGAGGAGTTAACTTGATCATTCTTCTTCTTCTTCTTCTTCTTAGCCTGGTTCAGTCCACTGCAGGACATAGGCCTCCCCCAATTTCCGCCACCTTCTTCTATCTTTTGTCTCTCTCCACCATCTTGCACCCCTGAATTTCTGTAGGTCATCTCTCCATCTCTTTTTTTGACGTCCTCTTTTTCTCTTTCCATTTCTTGGCTGCCATTCCGTTAGTAATCGAGTCCATCTTTCATCATTCATTCTTCCCAAATGCCCTGCCCATCTCCATTTAGAATTTTTTATTACTTCTATAAAGTCTTTGATTCCTGTTTGTTTCCTTATAGTTTCATTTCTTATTTTGTCCTTTATAGTTATATTTAGCATTCTCCTTTCAAGTTTCCTTTGTGACACTCTTAATTTCTCGCATTGTCTTTCTGTGGTGTTCCAAGTTTCACTGCCGTATGTGAATACAGGGGTAATACATATGTCAAATATTTTTCTTTTCAGACATATTGGGAGATCACCTGTAAGGTATTCCTTAAGTGTCCAAAAGGCTCTGTTACCTTGAACAATTCTTCATTGATTTCTCGATTTTGTCTATCCTTGAAGCTTACAATCTGTCCAAGGTAGATGTATTCATCTACATTTTCAATTTCTTTGCTTCCTAAATATATTTTTTCTCCTTTATTATTCTTTTCCATATATTTTGTTTTATCAAAGTTTATTTTAAGTCCAACCTTAGAACTTTCCCACCATAGTTCATTTATCATGGTTTGCATTTCTTGGTTCGATTTTGCAATAAGGACAATATCATCTGCAAATCTTAAATGATTTAAAAATCTGCCATTTATGTTTAGTCCCCTTTCTTCCCATTTTAGATTTTTAAATACTTCTTCTAGTATAGCGTTGAATAGTTTTGGAGAAAGTGTCTCCTTGTCGAACTCCTCTTTGTATATTAAATGGTGAACCTAGATTTTCCAACTTTATTGAAGCTGTTGCTTTTTCATAGATTTTATCAATTATTCTGGCGTGTTTTCCTTCAAGTGTTTGTTTTATTATTGCTTGGTTCATCTCGTTGTGATGTATTGAATCAAATGCCTTTGTGTAGTCTACGAATACTAAATGAACATCGTTCTGATATTCATTTGATTTTTCTATCAGCTGATTAATTGTGTGAAGATGATCGATGGTGGAAAATTTTGATCTAAAACCTGCTTGTTCAACTGGCTGTGCTTCGTCTAGTTTCAATGTTAGTCTTTTTAGGAGTATTCTTGTGAATAGTTTATAAACTTGAGATAGGGGGCTAATGGGTCTGTAGTTATCTATATCATCTCGATTCCCTTTTTATGGATGAGAACAATAACAGCATTATTCCATTGCTCTGGAATCTCTTCTTTTTCTATTACTTCATTAAACAAGTCTGTTAGGGATTTCCACAGTATTTCTCCACCTTCTTTTTAAATGCTCCGCTAATATTCCATCCTGACCATGACTTTTGTTATTTTTCATTTCTGAAATGGTGTCTATTACTTCATCAAGCAGTATTTTTGGGATTTCCTCATTGCACTTTTCATTTGTTCGTTCAATTTGTACGTCTTGATCATTAGACGATAAAAACTGCTGATCTCACACCTCAGATAAAGTCCTTGAATTCAATCGATTTTTTTTAGATTGATTAATCTCAGATTCTAGTCACAGTAACATTACGACAGCTGCTTCGTTTCATGAAAAAATGACTGTCATTTATCAGTGGCGGATTTTTTTTCTCCTTTTTTGACCTAAGGAAGATTCCACCTACAATTGGGTATTACGATTGTAACGTTGTAGATCTTCATCCTCTATCTTTCATCCCAATGGCCAGATGCTTTCTGAATTTGATTCTTAATCGTCTTGAAATATGTATGAACTACTGAAAACTTTTCGTAGATGTTCTAAATTAGCTGAGAAATTTTGGGAAAAGGAATAGACTGACTAATTGATTGCAATCACCATTGTTTTGTTTTGTCAGAACTAGCTACAACATGAAGGTGTATGACTGTGAATGCTTATTCTTTCTGCTTTGCGTTCTGAGTAGAATTACAAATATTTCTCTTTGTCAAAATTATGATCTTATTATGAACTTTATTTAATCTAATTATTTAATTATGTAAACTAATAGAAAGTAAAATACTAAAATAAAGCGATTGTAAGCATATTAGCATATGTAAGTACTATATATAACATTGCGATTTTCACAAATATGTAACGGCCTATATAACATGGACACCAATATGAACCATAGAATGAAACTCGAAGATTAAGTTGGTTCTACTACGAGTATATATGGGCAAAATTTTAAAAGTTTAGCTGTTCTCACTTTTGAAATATTTGACCTTGAAACTTGCAATTTTTGAAAAAGTTGCCAGAGCAAAAGAAGGACAGGAAAGGACTTTTAACCCAGACTTGATTTTACTATAGCCTAGCTAACGTAGTTCTCACAAAAAATTTGCCAATCTGTGGTTCCATTCCGTTTTCCAATTACACTTCTTTAAAAATGGCGATTTAGCTCATCTCAATGGCTAAGTCCATAAGTCCATTAAGATATTGGATGCCAAATCCCTTTGTCAATCCTTATTTGCACATTTTCTGCATCAAATTAGGGACGAACCTGCATAAAAAAAAAAGTCTTATTCGCCAATGGATCTGACGCAATTGAAATTTTTTGAGGATATTTTGAAACTTTCCAATAAAAGCATTATTGAAAATTGGTTCAACTATTAATTGATTTTCTTTCAAATCTTAAAGGAAAAAATTGTTTGAATCCCACGAAGAAGAGAATTTGCATTAAGTAATGTAAACAATAGTTTATATTAAATATTATATTAATTTATATTGGATTTTGCATTTATTCAAAGTAATACAAAATTTTGAGAATTAGGAGATAAATGGGAAAGTTAAGATAGACATTCCTATACATCATTTTTAGGCATCTGAAAGACGCCTTATATTCCCGGTTTGTCTGTCTATGGACACATATCCCACAATGCTTCGCAACGGCTTCTGTTAGCTCAGTTGTAGGTGCCCTGAATGTTGAATGTTGTAGGTAGCCTGTTAGCTCAGTTGGTTAGAGCGTCGTGCTAATAACGCAAAGATCGTGGGTTTGATCCCCTCATCAACTTAACTTGTTTTTTTTTTAAATCATTATTAGGAATTCAGTGTATTAACAAGGTTTAAGTTAAGAATGACGATTATTCCATATAAATAGGGGTGGGTAAGATAGCATGGGGTCGCCAACAGACTCGCGCGAGCATTTTCTAGACCACCCAGCGCAGTCTATTCCAGAAGCACTGTGATTGGTTTACTAATCACTATCCCAACCTTGTTAAATAAACATTTTTGCAAAAATCCATTACAGGGAAAGTAAATTCTGTTTTGAAAAAGATGCCTAATATGAAACTGAAATGTTAATATGATAATTTGTTTTTTTTTTTTTTTTTTCAAAACAAGATATTAAAAATTTAACTGGTGGTGATGTTGTGGTGAATATTCTTCACATATTTATTCTGTGATTGGACTTTATTTACCGTGATAACTAATATTTACATCGTAGTGATATCCACAGAAAAAAAAAATCAACGTAAAAACATATATCAAAAAATGCCAAAGTTTCATACATGCTATCTACTTCGTTATCGTCAGAAACCGTAAATTTTGGAAACTTACATCAATACAATATTTATGGCTGGCGTTAACTCTTTATAAAACAACAATTAAAATGTTGTATGTTAAAAAATTTAAAGATTCTCCTTTTAAAACAACAGTGATAGCAAACAACAAACAATTTTTACCTGCAGAAATCTACTTTCATGCTTAAAAAAAGGGGTCATAACGAAAATGATTAGTAACTTACCAGTTCAGCTTTACATCATATTGATTACTTTTGTTAAGAGGGTGTTTTAAAAGAATATGATTTAATAATAATAATAATAATAATAATAATAATAATAATAATAATAATAATAATAATAATACAGGCACTACACCAAGCTTTCACCACATGCTATCCATCGTTAGGGCTTAGCGAACAGCGGGTAGCGGATCAGCGACGTTCAATTGTAGTAAACAATCTTATTCTCCCATGCATACTTGCACAAATTAAAGAAGAAGTCGCTGAATCCAACCACAGGACACCAAATCACACCCCACCAGAAGACACCATTATGGAAAACACAGAAACAATCTCTACCCCTCAGTACACATGCCCCAACAATACAACTAATGAAATATTACGTTCAGCTCATGATCATTTCTACACTGCACTCGCACAATACACAGGCACAGACCCCACACTTAGGCCGCCACTCCCCAAAGTACACACATCAAAACAGCTCGCCACAGTCATATACCATCTCAACACACACACTATCCCACAACACCTTGACAACATCCAAACATTAGAAGACATACATACAACACTCTACTGTGCCGCACAGGGAACCATTCAGGCACTTGGAATCAAACAACATAACATACCTGCCACTGCACGGACACAAGAATACATCCCCCTTTGGAGACGTCGCCTTGAGGGCCGCATCAGTGACCTTAGAGGAGACATAGCCAGGCTCACACAATACTGTGCAGGAAACAAAACAAAGAAACTTATGTCCCAGGTTAGAAAGATATTCAAGCATATAAATACTCGCCCTTCACATTCAAATCATCATAACCAGGTTCAGGAACATCTCGACACACTAAAACAAAAACTCAGTGCACTTGCAAAAAGATTACAAAGATACAAACAGTGCACTCTGCGCAAACAACAGAACAACACTTTCCAATACAATGAGAAAAAATTCTACAGATCCCTTACATCTTCCTCTACTACAACTAACACAAACACTCCCAACAGCGAGGATTTACATGAATACTGGTCGTCTCTGTGGTCAAACCCTATCCCCCACAATGATAAAGCACCATGGATAACAGAGGAACAGCAACTCACTGAACACTTACCCCGCATGTCCTTCCATGAGATTACTCTCGCAGACATACAGACAGCACTAAAACATGCACACAACTGGAAGGCTCCTGGTGCAGACGGAGTCCAGAACTTCTGGATCAAGAGGTTCACGTCCCTGCATGGAAAACTAGCGCTTACACTCACTGACATAATCCAACACCCAGAACATATGCCTCGTTTCCTCACACAGGGTGTCACATACCTACAGAGCAAGAACACTGAAACAGGGCAACCTTCAAACTACCGCCCAATCACTTGCCTCCCCACACTTTACAAACTCCTCACCTCCTGCCTCGCAGACAAGATCTACACACACATCGAGACATATAACATTCTTTCCGAACAGCAGAAGGGCTGTCGCAGGAATTCCCAGGGTTGTAAGGAGCAACTCCTTATTGACTCTGTAATCCTGCGCCAGGCACGCGCGAAGAATAGGAGCTTACATATCGCATACATCGATTACAAGAAGGCATTTGATTCTGTCCCTCATTCCTGGCTCCTACACACTCTTCATATCTACAAAATACACCCCAAGATCACGGCATTCTTAGCTGCCACGATGAAGAGTTGGAACACAACATTACACCTACGCACCTCTAACACCTCCATCACTACAGATCCCATTCCCATAAGGAGAGGTATTTTCCAGGGAGACTCCTTGAGTCCTCTTTGGTTCTGCCTCGCCTTGAATCCACTGAGCCATATACTAGATAACACAAAACACGGTTATAGGCTTACCACAGGCACTGTGACACCATATAAAATCACACACTTACTCTACATGGATGACATTAAACTCTATGCCACAAACAATGCACAACTTATTAATTTACTACAAGCCACCACCCAGTTCACCAAAGACATTGGGATGGAATTTGGAATTGACAAATGCCGCAAGTTACACATAATACGTGGGAAGACTTCGAATTTGGAGTGTTTTGAACTGGACCATGGTTTAGCCATCCAATCCATGGAACAGGGAGAGACCTACAAGTACCTGGGCTTCCAGCAAGCGCGCGTCATTGACAACGCAAACATCAAAAATGCACTGAAGAACACATACCTTGCTCGAGTTCACAAAATCCTCAAAACACAACTCAACGCCAGAAATAAAATTAAAGCTATTATCACTTTTGCCGTTCCCACACTAACATATTCGTTCGGCATAATTCCATGGACAAACACCGAACTCGAAGCACTACAACGCGCAACACGCACTACATTCACGAAACACAACATGCACCACCCCAAGTCCGCTACGGAAAGAATGACTCTTCCCCGCAAGGAGGGAGGCCGAGGACTCATCAACCTCATCACCTTACACGAAAAACAAGTACATACACTTAGGGAACATTTCCACCAAAGAGCAGAAGACTCTTCACTTCACTCAGCCATTGTCAAGGCTGACACACACCTCACACCCCTGAACCTCGAAAACTCTTCTCCAACACTCACCACCCCTGACACCCACACTCAGCAGCTGCGTGAATCATGGGCTCGTAAGGAACTCCACGGCAGACATCATCACGAACTCAGCCAGCCTCATGTCGACATGGAAGCGTCGAACAGATGGCTGACGAGTGGTGAGCTGTTTGGGGAGACCGAAGGGTTCATGATCGCAATACAGGACCAAGTCATCTCCACACGCAACTACAAGAAACACATTCTACACGATGCAAACACACATGACGACAAATGCAGGAAATGCCACACTACGCATGAGACGATCGACCACATAATATCAGGCTGTCCCCTTCTCTCTCAAACAGACTACCTCCTCCGACACAATCAGGTAGCGTCGATCGTTCATCAACAACTAGCACACAAACATTCACTTATTAAGAGCACGGTCCCGTACTACAAGTACATACCACAAAGTGTATTAGAGTCCCCCTCATATAAACTATACTGGGACCGCCCCATTCACACAGACAAAACCATACATCACAACAGACCAGACATCACACTTGTTGATAAGGTCAACAAACAGACCTATCTAATTGATATTGCAGTGCCTATCAGCAAGAACATGCAGAAAACTCACGCAGACAAGATCAGTAAATACACTGATCTAGCACACGAGCTCCAGAAGCAGTGGAGGCAGGATCGAGTACGTGTTGTACCCATCGTTCTGTCTGCCACTGGTCTGGTGCCTCACACATTGCACCACAGTCTCAGCACACTAGGACTTCACAAAATCACTTATGGACAACTGCAGAAGGCTGTGGTTCTCAACACAACATGCATAGTTAGGAAATTTATGGACACAACCACACATCCCTAATCATTCTTGCACACGTCTTTACACTTGGCAGTATGTGCTTTGGTCCTTGACCCGCCATATTGGCTTTGCTGGGGAAACCCAAGGTTTGAAACATAAAAATAATAATAATAATAATAACTGGAAGGCTCCTGGTGCAGACGGCGTCCAGAACTTCTGGATCAAGAGGTTCACGTCCCTACTTGGGAAGCTAGCGCTTACACTCACTGACATAATCCCATACCCAGAACATATGCCTCGTTTCCTCACACAGGGGTGTCACATACCTACAGAGCAAGAACACTGAAGCAGCACACCCTGTTAACTACTATCCAATCACTTGCCTCCCCACATTTTACAAACTTCTCACCTCCTGCCTCGCTGACAAGATCTACACACACACATCGAGAAACATAACATTCTTTCCGAACAGCAGAAGGGCTGTTGCAGGAATTTCCAGGCTTTTAAGGAGCAACTCCTTATTGACTCTGTAATCCTGCGCCAGGCGCGCGCGAAGAATAGGAACTTATATATCGCATATATCGAAGGCATTTGATTCTCTCCCTCATTCCTGGCTCCTACAATTCTCCATATCTACAAAATACACCCCAAGATGACAGCATTCTTGGATGCCACGATGAAGAGTTGGAACACAACATTACACCTACGCACCTCCAACACCTCCATCACTACAGATCCCATTCCCATAAGGAGAGGTATTTTCCAGGGAGACTCCTTGAGTCCTCTTTGGTTCTGCCTCGCCTTGAACCCACTGAGCCACATACTAGATAACACAAAACACGGTTATAGGCTTACCTGAGGCACTCTGACACCATACAAAATCACACACTTATTCTACATGGATGATATTAAACTGTATGCCACAAACAACACACAACTTATTAATTTACTACTTTGGTCAACTACACACAGTTCACCAAAGACATTGGGATGGAATTTGGAATCGACAAATGCCGCAAGCTACATATAACACGCGGTAAGACTACGAATTTGGAGGGTTTTGAACTGGACCATGGGTTGGCCATCCAATCCATGGAAGAGGGAGAGACCTACAAGTATCTGGGCTTCCAGCAAGCGCGCGTCATTGACAACACAAACATCAAAAATGCACTCAAGAACACATACCAAGCTCGCGTTCAAAACATCCTCAAAACACAACTCAACGCCAGAAATAAAATTAAAGCCATCAATACTTTTGCCGTCCCCACACTAACATATTCGTTTGGTATAAATCCAAGGACAAACACCGAATTCGAAGCACTGCAACGTACAACACGCACTACATTCACAAAACACAACATGCACAATCCCAAGTCCGCTATGGAAAGGATGACTCTTCTCCGCAAGAAGGGAGGTCGAGGACTCGTCAACCTCATCACCCTACATGCAAAACAAGTACACACACTTAGGGAACACTTCCACCAAAGGGCACAACACTCCTCACTTCACTCAGCCATTGTGAAGGCTGACACACACCTCACACCCCTGGACCTCGAAAACCCTTCTCCAACACTCACCACCCCTAACACCCACACTCAGCAGCTGCGTGAATCATGGGCTCGTAAGGAACTCCATGGCAGACATCACCACGAACTCAGCCAGCCTCATGTCGACATGGAAGCGTCGAACAGATGGCTGACGAATGGTGAGCTGTTTGGGGAGACCGAAGGGTTCATGATCGCGATACAGGACCAAGTTATCCCCACATGCAACTACAAGAAACACAGCCTACACGATGCAAACACACATGACGACAGATGCAGGAAATGCCACCCTATGCATAAGATGATCGACCACATAATATCAGGCTGCCCCCTTCTCTCCCAAACAGATTACCTCCACCGACACAATCAGGTAGCGTCGATCGTTCATCAACAGTTAGCACACAAACACTCACTTATTAAGAACACGGTCCCGTACTATAAGTACATACCACAAAGCGTATTAGAGTCATCCTCACATAAGCTGTACTGGGACCGTCCCATTCACACAGACAAAACCATACATCACAACAGACCTGATATCACACTTGTTGATAAGATCAACAAACAGACCTATCTCATTGATATTGCAGTGCCAATCAGCAAGAACATGCAGAAAACTCACACAGACAAGATCAGAAAATACACCGATCTAGCACATGAACTCCAGAAGCAGTGGAGGCAGGACCGAGTACGTGTTGTACCCATCGTCTTGTCCGCCACTGGTCTAGTACCTCACACATTGCATCACAGTCTTAGCATACTAGGACTTCACAAAAACACTTACGCACAACTGCGGAAGGCTGTGATACTCAACACAACACGCATAGTTAGGAAATTTATGGTCACAACCACACATGTCTAATCTTTCTTGCACACGTCTTTACACTTGGCAATATGTGCTTTGGTCCTTGACCCGCTATATTGTTTTTGCTGGGGAAACCCAAGGTTTGAAACATACAAACATAATAATAATAATAATAAGGTACTAAGGTACTGCTTGATTTAATCCCAAATACTTCAATTACAACAGCCATCCTTGAAGATGCTGCTCCATTGTTGGGTCAATCCGGTGATAGTGACCTGAATTATATGGTTCGTCATCAATTCTACGAAAATATTCACAGTTTTGACGGGTATTGATCCTCTTAGTCGTCCAGTTATCCCAAAGTTACGTGAAAGCAAGATGACCAAAGCTCCAATAGTTGTTATGAACCAACAGCTTCCGAATACCTCAAAGATAATTCTTCGATAACTGATGTTCATCTCGCTGTGTATTGTGCGTCAGCGGTGGTTTGTCAGTTAAACAAGCAACCTCTTTATTTGCGACGACCCTACAACCCCAATCTTCATCTTAATACGAAACCGGAACCGAAATGGAAAATTCATATAAACAACAATATAAAGAACTTTCGGTGCAAAATTGGCAAAATCAGCGCGCACCTTAAGTCCCCCACAAACAATTTAAAAATTTGATTATTGGCTTTAAAGCTAATCAAGGCTTTAAAGCCAATAATCAAATTTTTAAAAATTAATCACAAAGATAAAAACTACGAAGCTACTCTACGCAACCATTTAGATACATTGAAACAAAAATTAAAGGTAGCTGGTTCCCGGATTCACCGGTAAATGAATGCATTAAGCGCCGATGTCAGAATCAGAAATTTTCTTCAAACCAAGGGCTTTTCTATAGAGACTTGGTTAATAAGAACGAGGCAGGTCCACTTCGTGAGGTACCTGATAGTGAGGACATTAAATCTTTCTGGGAAGGCATTTGGTCCCAAGGAGAAAATTGTAATGATCAAGCTGCTTGGCTTTCAATGGTGGAGGACACGTTTCATGAAATTCCGTTAATGGAGCAAATACATGTTGAGCTTCGAGATGTCAAAGAGGCCATTAACAGGACCAAAAATTGGAAAGCGCCAGGTGCTGATAACATCCAGAACTTTTGGTGGAAGAGATTTTCATCCATTCATTCATTTATTCAGCAAGGTTTTAACGAGGCTTTACATCACCCAGAGAGCATGCCGAAATTTTTCACCACCGGGGTTACTTCCTTGCTTTATAAATCTGGTGATCCAAAGAATGCTAAAAATTACAGGGCTATCACATGTTTACCAACCATCTACAAACTACTCACTGCTATTTTTGCACAGAAAATTTATTCACACTGTCGCGAAAATGACCTCTTACCTTGGGAACAGGCAGGGTGTGCAAAAAACTCCTTTGGTTGTAAGAACCTATAACTATTGATGCCATTTTGTTAAAGCAAGTGCAAGATAAACATCGCAACCTCTCAATTTGTTACATTGATTATAGAAAGGCTTTTGATTCAGTTCCGCACGATTGGTTAAATAAGGTTTTGGAAATTTACAAATGTGACCCATCTATAGTTAATTTCTTACGGTTATGTATGTCCAATTGGTCTACGACTGTTAAACTAGGTAATACGTCTGTTCCTCATGTGAAAATAGCTAGGGGTATTTTTCAAGGGGACTCTTTCAGTCCGCTTTGGTTCTGCTTGGCCCTTGCTCCTCTCTCTACTCTTATAAATACAACAACTGCTGGTTACAAGATGGATGTAAAGAACAAAGAGTGTCAAATTACTCATCTCATGTATTTGGACGATATTAAGCTTTTTGATGGAAACTCTTCCAAATTAAATAGCTTAATTGAAACGACAAAAATTTTTAGCATGGACATTAAAATGGAGTTTGGGTTTGACAAATGTGGAGTTTGTTACGATTAAAAGAGGGAAGCGGGATAATTCGGGGAATTCGGCCCCTGACACACTAATCAGGGTTTTAACATCACAAGATACTTATAAATATCTCGGTTTTGAACAAAATTTAAAATTTTGTCATACTAAATTGAAGGAGCATTTTAAGAAAACTTATATTGAACGACTCACCAAATTACTTAACACTAAGCTAAATTCTATAAATTTAATAAGGGCGATTAATAGTTGGGCTGTGCCTACGTTAACGTACAGTTTTGGAATCCTGAAATGGAGCAACTCTGATCTTGAAGCCTTAGACAGAAAGACTAGGACATTACTTACCAAATTACGAATGCATCATCCTAAATCCTCAGTTGCCGTCTGTACATACCACGAAGAGAGGGAGGTAGAGGATTATTAAACATTTCTGGATTATGCCAAACACAAATACAAAAACTTAGAGACTATTTCTTAAAATCTAAAAAGGTTTATTTCAATTGCATTGCGTCCATTGACAATAACTATACTCCTCTAAATTTATGTTAGATAAGAATGCCATATACTCCAGTTTCTCTTGGGATACAATACATACCTGGAAAGGAAAAGGTTTACATGGAAAATACCCTACAATGTTAAACGAAGAACAGGCGACTAAGAGTCTTTCGATAAAATACCTAACGAGTGGCTACCTTCACCCAGAAACGGAAGGATTTATTAATGCCATTCAAGATCAGATGATAAGCACAAAAAACTATCAGAAGTTTATTACCAAAACATTGGACGATGACTCTTGCCGAAAATGCCATTCAGCTTCGAAAACTATAGATCACATAATTGGAGGCTGCCCGATGCTGGCAAATTCATATTATTTGAATCGACACAACCAATTCGCTAAAATTATTCACCAGCAATTAGCTCTCAAATTTGGAATTTTAACTTCTGCCCCGCCATACTATAAGTACAAGCTGGATCCAGTTCTTGAAACAGAACGGTATCTCCTCTACTGGGATAAACCGATTGTTACTGACAATGCTGTTGACTTCAATCGTCCGGATATTGTTTTGATTGATGAAGTGGAGAAACAAACTTCAATAGTTGACATTTCTGTCCCACTGTCCCAAAACATTTCCAAAACTGAAATTGAAAAATGTACAAAATATGATAATCTGTCGATTGAAATACAGCGACTATGGAAGCAGCAACGAATTCAAACAGTACCATTGGTGATATCGGCGTTCAAAGAATTTTATTGATAATTTAGAAAAAATTGGACTGCAACAAAATCTTATCAAAAATATCCAGAAAAGTGTATTATTACAAACATGTCATATCACCCGCAGGTTTCTACAACAGATGGCTTGAAATGAATTTCTCCGTCTACAAGGCTTCCGGACTTTGTCTGAGATAAACACATGTATAATAATAATAATAATAATAATAATAATAATAATAATAATAATCTTTTGCACACAATAAAACTTTCAAAACATCTGGGAACTCTTTTGAAAGCTTTACTGATGTCTCAAAAAATCTAAGGCTTGATAGGGATGATCGACCCTTTACATTAAAGAAAGACATAAAAAAATTCTGGAATATTTTACAATTTTACTATTGAATGTGAATTCATTAAATAATGAGGGAAAAAAAAATAAGACCTCGATAGAAAGCATTGCCTCAAAATTGTCAGAAATGCTTAGCATTACTTCGATGTTATCGTGGATTGGGTTGGGTTTTTCTGCATTAGAATCGTTAAGCCCAACACGGTCCACGATAACAGTTATTTGAGCTTTTGTTTCCAGAAACGATTATCTATTCCTGGCATATTGTGATTTGTGATTGAAGTTGAAATGATACCGCTTAATGAGTTAAGTGGTTCAAAGAGATAAATTATTCAAGATGAAAATGGCGTGGTTATGTATTAGGTAAACTAAACGAATTACGGTGGGGAAAAAATCATCTGTAATATATGGTGAAAAAAATATTCCTACAAACTTGCAACTTTTATCTTTAAGGAAAAATCTGATATAAAAACATAAAACATATAAATGGAAGGTGGAAATTTGAAGTACCAAACTTCCCTTTCTCAAACGAATATAAGGGTTGATTTAATAGAGCAACTGTGAGAAAGATTTGTTGCTCTCCTGAGAATGTTTCCAAAGAAGGTTATCATCAATATTTAAAAAAAATCCTGTAATAAATTATTGTTTAATTGCAGGAATGTAAACAAAACAAAATCCTAAAAGCTAATAATATGCTTAATGTGCATATTATTTAAGAATACATAATATAATAAATGAAAACTGTTGTTTATATATTTCTTGCCTGCAAGAGCATTTCTACATTTTACTAGCAGAAATATCCATGGTTCCCTCGTGTTACAAAAAAGAGTGGTTGTGATGTGGATGACGAAGGAATTGTAATTGTGAGATGACTTTGAAACTTTTCTAGTTGGTAAATTAATGATAGTTAAAATTAATTTTCTATTCCTATTTTGTAAGTCTGCAAGCCATAGATATGCAATTAATATCGAGTTCGGAGAATGTAAGACTTCCCACCCCTTCCTGCCTTCTCCACACATCTATCACTTCAAACCTTTTCAGTTGATAAAAAACAAACGTGATGATTACAAAGTAATGTTTTTCTGATTTTGTAATCAGAAAACTTCGTAAAGTACTTTTCAATAAAGTTTGTCCCCTCTACCCCCACTCGTTTACACCCTTAGGAAAATTCGTCTGTAGCCTACGTATGTTTTAGATTTTGACAAAGAACACTCATGCGAAATTTCGTGTTTCCAACTTAAATGGTTTCGGAGAATCACATACCTCCAAGAAAGTTTGCCCTCTCCCTCCCGTTTACACCCTTTAAGACCTGAAAATCGAAAATTCGTCGAATATGTATCTTTTCGATATTGACAAAGAACAATCATGTGAAATTTCGTGTTTCCAGCTAAAGCGGTTTCAGAGCTATGCATACCCCTCAAGAAAGTTCGTTTCCTCTTTACACCCCTTACTCCGAATTCGGCTTTTTTGTTGTTCTTAAATTAAGAACATTTAATTAAAAAAGAAAAGAAAAGAAAATTCATTATCATTAACAGGAAGGAAAAAAAACAAAACAAAAAACAAAAAAAAAAGGAAAAAAAAGAAAAAAAAAAAAAAAAAAATTGCCTTTGACCGATCTGGATCAGCTTTTCCGAATTACTCTTTAGTGAGAAGAGAATCCACTTTTACCTGGTTGCTAAGCATAAAAATAAAGAAAGAAAAATATTGTCTTTGTAGAATTGCTTTTGAGAACCCTGTGGAAATAAGCAGGCTACAATTGAAACATCTCCCCCGAGGCCTTTGCGCGTTGGCCATTTTTGTCGGGTGATTATGAAAGGAGAATCCACTTTTAAAAAACAAAGTAAAATACAGGAAAACAAAAAAATAAAAATAAATAAACAATAAAATAAAACATTGTTGCCAACAAACGGATTTGAAACCGGTAAGCATACCTTTAATTGAAAATTATAAAAAGAAATAAAATGAAATTCGGGGGAGGGGGTGATGTGTCCTGGTTTCAATTGTAGCTTCTTTTTCCGCAGGGTCCTACAAAGTAATTCTGCAAAATTTGGTCCAGATCGGTCAAAGAGCCTAGGAGTATAACGAACAAACAAACAAAACACAAACAAACCAACAAACGTCCTCCTTTATATATAGAGATTCATCTGTGTCTTATCTTAACAGATCTATTGTAATGCATATACGTAATACAGTAAGAGAACAATAAATGTAAAGAATTACATTGAAATTAAACTCTACTAAATAATAAAGGACATCTTAAATAATAAAATATTCATGCATTTCAATTCGTAATCATTAAAAGTAATTGTATTTCTATAAAATTAATTAGGATACTTATTTTTTATTTACTG
>JAFIDM010009631.1:130726709-130739161 GCA_023159025.1 Thereuonema tuberculata | reverse complement strand
TATAAATGTGAATGTTGTGGGAAATGTTTTTCACGATCAGATCAGTTAAATGTCCACCTTAAGACTCACACAGGTGAAAAAACATTCAAATGTGATGTTTGTGAGAAAAGTTTTACAACTAAAAGTAGCTTAACTTTACACACTAGACTGCATTCAGGTGAAAAGCCATTTAAATGTGAATTTTGTGAAAAAAGTTTTTCACAAAAAATACATTTGATGAAACACATGGACGCACTTCATCTGCATGCAGTTTCACTTTGAGGACCTTCTTATGTTTTTTACTTTGCAGTTAAGGTAATCTCATTTCATTTTGTGGAGAACAGCAAATTACACAGGAGTTCATAGAAATTTCAGGTGAATGTATTTTGTTAAAACATTAAAAAATTCTTTATAAGAAAATAATGTATATGTAATAATTTCTTTCTATTGGATTACTTTTTGTTGTCATAGCCAGTATCTCATTGCAGTTGCTGGAATCCTTGTAGCTATTTATAGTAGACGTTATTATTCTAATGATACTAGAAAACATGCAGTTTATCTGAGAAGCAATGAAGTTTTCAGTTTAACTTCAGAATCAATGTTTCAGACCATAACTTAGAGAAATTTACTATAAGAGAAATTTTCTATAAATGTTTCAGTAACACTAGCCTGCGATGGTTCTATTTTGTAACTTTTGATGATTGATTCCTATGTATGTTTGTGTGCTGAATCCAAAAAATTTTTCCCATCACGTCATAATTTTTTGCAATTCGCAATTTGCCAAATGTAGTATATGTCGAAAAAAAATCACAAATATAAGATTTAATGACAGTGTGAAATAGGTTTTTTTTCGTATAAAACTTATTATTTTGCGGCTTATAATAGACATAATGTAATAGAATATAGAAAATAAAAAACTTACGATTTTAGTTGTGTCGATGTCGCTTTGGACCAGCCATGCTCTGTTTCAGGCTTTTTTTTTGCATCTGCTCTTCTGGGATCATCTCTGTAAAACACCCAGCAATAATTCTCCATCATTGTAGTATTCCATCTTCCTTGGTAACACTTTTCCATTTCTTTGATGTCCTGATGGAATCTCGATCATCTCTTCACTAACAGCACCCAGATTCTCAGGAAAATAGTTGAAATGTGAATGTAGGAGATGAACCTTCAAACTCATGGAACAGCCTACATTTTGGTACTTTTGCAACATAGTCTCAACGATAGACTTGAAATTCGGATCCTTCATGTTGCCCAGAAACTTGGTTACCATGTCTTTAAAGGCGACCCAGCCTTCTTTTTCAAAATTTCTATCTTTGCAAAGTTTTCTAATGTTCGGACCCGTAAAGACACCCTCTTTTAGTTTTGCGGTTGACAAGGCTGGAAATTTGTTACAAATGTACTGGAAATATTTACCGTCTTTTGGTAAGACTTTCACAAATTGCTTCATCAAGCCTAATTTAATATGTAGAGGTGGAAGGAGAACTTTCATCGACTTGATGAGAGGTTTTTGGAGCACATTTTTTACTCCACGTTCCAATGAAGCTCATTGTGGCCAATCTTTCTGTTTCCAATGATTTTTTCCTGTCTCTGCTATCCACTCACATAAAAACAAGGAAGCTTTGTGTACCCACCTTGCTGTCCAAGGATCATCGATATTATTTTGAGATCCACTTATAATCGTCGTACTTAATTTTTTGGAGAACAAATTTTAAATTGTCGTACCATTCTTTTTAAGTGTACAGAATGCCCTATGGGTATTGACGCATACCTGTTTCCGTGAAGCAGGACGACTTTAAGGCTTTGTTTCAACGAATCGATAAATAGTCTCCAATCAGTGCTTTATCCGGAATGTTGAATGTCTTAAACAGTCCAAACACATCATTGCAAAATACTAAGTCTCCTTCTTCCAAAATACATGGAATAAAATCTTATTCTCTGCACCTGAACCAGGAAAACGAAGCGTCAGCTGCGAGCAAATTCATTAAGTCGTGAACCAAGCAATTCTGAAGCCTCTTTGGTCAGATATAAGTCGCGAATGAAATCGTTCAGTTCAGTTTGTGTAAATGGTTGTGGAGCAGAATTGCCAGGTTCATACTCCTCTTCGTTATCTTCGGTTTCTTCAGTTGAATCAATTTCTGAACCATCAACTTCAGGTAAATGTTCTGGTTGCATAGACACTGGTACGTCTGGACCATGAGGGACAGGATGTAAAGCCGATGGCAGATTTGGATAGATGATGTTCTTTTTATTCTTCACATTGAAACCGTTTTCATCATAAACCGACAGATGGCAGCATTTTCTATGTATTTAAATCTGTCAGTACTTCTTTGTGATTTTTTTTTCGATATATAACATATTTTGACAAATTGCGATTTGCAAAAAAACCTGACGTGATGGACAGAAACTAAGGTCATTCTTAGATTCAATGCACAAACATACATAGGAATCCATCGTCAAAACTTGAAAAACATGATGCAAGCGAAAAAATGCAGTACTGTGATAATTGACATGTCGTAAATGAAGTTCTCCTCCTGATGCTTCACTTCCTAGAAACTTTTTTTCTCTCCACATATTTTTTCAGGATTACACTACGATTGCTCAAAGAATATTTCTATTAATAAAGAGTGCATTTCAAATGAAATTAAATTAGCTCAACATGGTTCAGGAATCCTTCCAACCTATTGAGAGGTGAGACAATAAAGGTGTGGAGGAAAGATGAAAAGTAATAGAAATATTAAATCAAGAAGAATAAGGAAATGCACATAACTTTGCTTTAGTGTTGCTGGACCATTGCCGACGGACAGTTCCTCTTCCTAGACGTGGGAAGGATTCTCGAACCCAGGCTGAGCTACAATTCTCTTGCCAACCTCATGGGGAGGAAACAATTTTTTAGCTATTTGATGAAATCAGGAACCATCCACGAGAGCTTTAATGGATGATCTAGAGAATCTTGTTTTGAATAAAATTGAGAATATTTCTGAATATTGAAGTCCTAATTCCTTATTATAATTTATTTAATTTTCAGGAAATAAAATGGACAAAATAAGATTAGGACCGATGGGTCCAATAAATATAAAGAAATGTACAACTTTTTAATTTTTTTTTTTCGATTTGCAATTTCTGCACATTAAACTCCCCCATCTCAAGATATGTTAGGGGGCGTCCATTAATTACGTGAGGTGTTTTTTAAAAAATGTGGACCCCTCCTCCCACTTGGTGAGATTTGGTAAGATGTGGTGGGACCCCCATCCCCCTCACGTGAGATTTTTTCCCTACAATTTTTAAATAATTAAATTTATTTGATATATTCGTGAATTTTGCTTTTAACCACTTAATACTACTGATGTCTTCTATGAAATAATTTTTTCTGTGAACAAAGAGGAGAAAAATGATACTACATTTAAGGTGATCTATAACGAATTTAACTAAATTTAATAAAAGTAAAAAAATAGGCTGCGACTCCACCTTTCTTCACTCACTCCATGGGCATTCATGCGCTTCCTCTATTGTAATGATTGGACACTTGACATCCATGTTTTTTGGTAGTATAGGAAGACAGTCATTAGACTGTTACGGACTATATTTATATTTTATTTATTAGTCCTAACAAATAATATTTTATATTTTATTTTAGAAAATCTTTTTCTTTTTTTCTTTCTTTTTTTTTTTTTTCTTGTATAACGATTTAATATTTTTTTTGTTTTGTGGGAAGATTTACATTTTGCAAGTTTTTCTAATTATGGGATTTGGTTTGGCTAATTATCAGGTTTTGCTTATCTGAGAGTGTGGAAAGATTTACATTTTGGAAGACTACATTTTGCAAGACAAAACTTTGCAAATAAGTTTTTCTAATTATGGGATATTGGTTAGGCTAATTAGCTGATTTTGCAAATCTGAGATTATCAGATTTTTGCACTTCTGAAATTTTTTGTTGGGAAATTTTGGTTTTGCAATTTATCAGATTTTTGCAAATCTGAAAATTATTAGGAATAATTAGTTTGACTAATTATCAGATTTTGTAAATCTGAAAATTGATGGTGGTGTCATTTACCTAGACCGGGGTATATATAGTGGGACAGTTTTTTTCAGAGAAGAGACTCCCGGGTGAAAAGCAAGGTGCTTTCCGGAGGTTTTGGTGTGGAACAGGCCAAAAGGGAACCCAGGAGTTGATAACAGCGGCAGTAATTCCAGAGTTTACGGACATCTAGCCAGAGAGAGACGAATAGCTAAAGGAGAAAATACATCGCCCAAACAACCCGTACTAATAGCAGTTAAATTTCCCGAGTTTGCTGACGTCTAGCCAGAGAGATGTGATGAATTTCGACCCTTGAAGAGAGCAGGAGATACATCGCCGAAACACCCTTGCGGTAGCAGCAGTCCCAGCTCCACGGACCTCTGATAGAAATATCGGCAACGAGTGAGAAGCAGCGGAGTTTTTCAAGACGTTCTTGGTGTGGGACGCCCAAAATCTCACAACGACCCACCCCCGGAGCGAGTAGCAACATTTCCCTGGCGCTTATGGACCCCAGGCAAGACACATCGATAGCGGAGTCAGATTAGGCTGATTTTTTTGGACTTATACCTAGTTTGCCAAACCTTTACCCCAATATTTTTTTTAAATATGCAATAACAATTTTTTTTTTCTTTTATTTAGTTAAGGAATTAATTTGGGAGGGAATAAATCTTAAATTTCTATTTTTCCATTTTTTTAAGTTACCCTTTGTTATGTATTTTGATTTGTTTTGTTGCTAAATAAATGTTTTATTTTACTCAAGATTTTTGTCTGAGTTTATCATTCTTTAAAGGCGTTTTCCTCTGGTAAGCTACCTGAGAACGATCCTATCCTTTAACCTTTTTTTTTTTTAATTTTTTTTTAAAACCCTTTTTCAATTAATCAGGAAAAAGGGAGGAAGTAACAAGACGTATCTACATCCCTCTCATGCAGCTACTCCAGCCAATAGTCCAAGGCGCACCTATAGTCCAGGGCAGCCTATAGTCCAGCAGCTCCTCAGCCCGTTGGGTGACCACTTGCGTTGGTCGAATCCTGACCACAGGTGCTGGTGGAGTTGCATGTGTTCTTGCAGATTCTGCTGGAATCTCGAGCATAAACAATATTACAAAATGTTATAATCTGTCATGTATTCTCGGAATTAAAAAGATAATGTGAGATTTTCATCGACCCCCCCCCCCCCCGGTTCCTTTAAATGAGATTTGGTGATAGTTTGCCGGACCCCTCCTCTCCCATTTTGAGCTCACATAATTAATGGACGCCCCATTTTTCATTCTTTCTCATTTTGATGATGCAAAATGATTGAATTTTCTAAAGTTGTAAAAAAAAATTATTAAAAAGGTTGATGTGTTTTACCTCATTACCATCAGTCGAAGTTCTGCCTTAGGTACCATTTCCACATACTCAACAAATACAAATTGCCTTTCATTATGAAAAACCTAATTTTTATCTTTAATAATGAGTAGAGACACTCAAGTTTCTTGAATAAAATGTCCTTCATTTCTTGAGTAACAGAGGTAAAAATTCTCAAATAAGAAGGAAAAAAAACTTGATTAAAATATAAAAATTATTGATTGAAAAGAAAAAAATTCTTGGGTACTGAAGGTCGTCTTGAGCTAAAAACAGGTGCAGAATTTTCAAATACTTAAATTTTAAACACAAAATAATATCAGAATATATATATAAAAATCAGAATACATGTGAAGTATCCAAAAACAATTTGTACATATAATGCAGTAAAACCTCATTAAGTTGTCACTCAGGGGACCAAACATTTTTGACGACTTAAGCAGAGTGACAACTTAGGCGGTGTGGGAATTTTTGAAAATAAAACAAAAAAAACACTGAAATACAGCATTTTTCATGAATTACTGTAGGATTCAGTGAGAAAAACAAGATTTTCAGAAATCAATACATGCAAATGAACGAGTGGAAGATAAAAAAAAAAAAAAAAACACTTTTTATAGTTGCCACATTTTAATTGTTTTATAAGAAAGGCAACGTCTGTCTGAAATGTTCCAGCCAACCATTGCTGCCGCCGAAATCTTCAATATTCAACTCCTTAGCAATTTCCATGGCTTTTTCTTTGAGAATCACGTTAGAAATCGGCACATTTTGCGATCTGGCACGTTTTAGCCATCGAACTAAAACCTCCTCGATCTCGTCAAACTTCGATTTCCTCATTCTCTTTCTTTTGTCTTTGCAGTCAGCTTCTTCAATTACTTGTTTCGATAAAAGAATATCGTTTAATGTAGTCCTGGAAATATGGTGTTCTTTAGCAAAAGCTGTTTTCAAAACATTTGATTTTTCAAAAAGTGCAATTAAGTCTTTTTTTTCTTTAAAGATAATGAGATAAGTTTTCGTTTTCCTGACATGTTAAAAATTAATCGAACCACGAAATTACAAGAGAAAAAATAGCCTTACAGCTGGGCTTTCTCGCTATAATTCAAGGATTTACATTAATGAAAATTCAACAATGAAACTAAAGAATTTAGAGAACTAAACAAAAGGGGAACAAGTTTATCTGGATAAAGAATTACAATATACTAAGAAAGAATGAATCTATAATTGAAACTTCAGGTGAAAAAGATATAATTAAAATTTAAGTAATATTGAATAATAGAATTACAGAAGCAAAATGAGTAATTTAAACATAATAAATAATTTAGAATTACGAAAATAAATATTTTGGAAGATATTAATTCTTGGAACCCCATCTTATCAAATAATAAATTAAAAAATAACATTTTATTACTCAATGTATGTAGTTTAAGGACTAATTTTAATTATTTCTTAGCAAATATTGATACAAAAATACATTTACTTGACTATATCATTCTTGGTGAAGTTAATTTTAAAGAAGAGATAAACAGTTATAACTGCTTTTAACAAAATATGTAAACTTACAAAGCAATTCAAAGGAGGTGTATATTTTATAATATAAATAATTTATAATGAATTATAATAATATTATAATATACATTTTTTTTGTAAAAAATTTTCCCAAAGGTACTATTATTTATGAAAACGTTCATTGCAATATTAACCATCCATGAATAAAAGGAAATTTTATTTTCTATGTAATTTATAAACTACCGTTAACAAATAGAAGTCTATTTACGAATACTTAAAGTATTTCTATAACTTAGGTTACAAAAATCATGTTTACAAAACAGCAAGAAATTGCACTACTAACACATACTCTTCCAAAACCTGTATAGATCATTGATTTACACATACGAATAACTATAATATAGAAACTAATATAATACAATGGGATATATCAGATGATTTCGGAATTTTAATTGAAATTGAAGATCAAAGAAATTCAAAAGATCATAAAAATGTAAAGAATTGAACTACTAAATGTTTTGTTGATGAAAATTATGTTAATACTAAAATAATTGAAAAAATAAATTTGACAAAACAAAAACAGAAAATATAAATAATAGTAATAATAATAAAAAAAAAAAAACCTCTTGTAGTATATTTAAAAATTCATGGATGAATGATAACATCATGAAGCATATAAAAGAAAAAGGATATTCTATTCTTAAAATACAAAATTATTAAAAGAAATAAAATATATGAGAATAATTAGAAAAAGAAAAGAAATTGGTTAAAAAATTATATTAACAAAATCAAAAAACAATTCTTATATAGACTTTTAAATAACAATAATAATGTTTCAAATAATAATATGTGGGAATTAATTCAAAGAGAGATTGATCATAAAAAAAATAATAAAAATTCTGAAATAAATAAATAATAGAAATACTGTCTATTATAACTTGTATATAACGTTTGTTCAAAAAATAATAATAATGATTATAGATCTTTTAATATCAATAAAACACAGGAAAATTATTATCAGAATCCGAATACTATTGTGTATTTATTACCAAATCAAAAGAATGATATAAAAATCATATGAAGTTAAATATTACCAATTCTATTGGTATAGATAATATCGATGGCTTAGCGCAAAAGTAGCGAATATCCAAGATGCAAGTTTTGAGAAAAAGCTGAATTAGTGGGGAAAACGGGTACTTTTTCGCTAGTTTAGGTCCTACAATCATAGGAAATATGCCATTTTGAAAGATTTGCTAGTTTTGCCCTACAAGAAGGCTCTTCAAGATACCTATTCGCCACAAAACCCTGATTTTGTGTTTACTGGATATTCGCTACTTTTGCGCTAAGCCATCGATATGACTTCAAGAATAATAAACAAGAAAAAAAATTTTTCACTTTTTTTTATATTAAACTTTTTAAAAAAACATTAAATAGCATATATAATACCTGTTTATAAAGGAGGGAGCACTGAAGAATATTCACAGCTACAGACCTATATCCATATTATCTAACATTTCTAAGTTTTATAATAAAATATAATATTTTAAATAAAAATCAATTTGCATATCAGATTGGTAAAAGTACAAATGATCTGTTAAACAATTTAAATAATAATATAAATAAAAATTTAAATAATAGCCACATAATTTATATTGCATATATAAATTTCAGTGAAGCATTTTCTAGCATTTGCCACACTAATTACTAAAATAATAAAATGATGTGCTAAATGGTTTATTTTGGTGACTTCTGCCGTGTTCCAGAAGGTTCTGTTTGAAAAACTATTTTTAGCCTATTAGTAAAAAGTTCTTGTTGCAAAAAGTTCTATTTTCACTTCTTACAAGTTTCTCTGTGCCAGAATGTTCTATGTGCAAAAGGAATCTTTTAGCGCAAAAAAAGTCTTCAACTTTAGCTGGCCAAATGGTTCTGTGGGAGCAAAGTATTCGGACTTGCTGGAAAGACCACTGGATGGCACTCGAAAAACAACAAGATAGAAACTCTCACTAGGTGTCACCTAGTTGCAGACTTCAGTTGCCGCCAGACCATCAAGATCAAGAAGCAGAGCACTAAAAGTTAAATGTAATTCACCACTTGAAATCAATTGTATGTTTCCTATAATAGTTGAAAAGAGTACTATTTTTCAAAGAAAATGGTTCAACGTGCAATGAAGAAGAATTTAGGAAATTTTGTACAACAAGATCAAATGGGAAGGCTCCCGCCAGCCAACAATACTAGCGCAGAAGACGTACAGTTTATTTGCGATCATATTTGATCTTTTCCTAGAATGGAGCCTCATTACGTACGAAAAGATTCAGTGCGACATTACCTAGGCCCAGATCTGAACCTTCAGAAAATGTACTGCAGCAGGGAAAATATCTGTAAAGGAAACAACCTGCTGTAGTGTGTTTTCTACAAAATTCAACTTGGGTTTTCATAAACCCAAAAAAGATCAGTGTGCTAAGTGCACTAAGTTCTCTTAACTGGTGAGGATAAGGAAGCCTTTCGTCCCAAGTACAATGCACATATCGCAAATAAAGAGTTAGCACAAAAGGAAAAGTTAAAAGATAAAGAGGATGCCAAAGTTGATAGCAGCCACTATTCCGCCACTTTTGACTTGCAGTCAGTACTGTACATTCCATGCAGTGAGGTAAGCACCCGGTATTACTTAACAAAATTATGTATGTACAACATGACAATTTACAATCAAGTATCTCATGAATGTAACTGCTATACAAGGACTGAGTCGATGGTAAAAGGGGCTCCACTGAAATTGGTACATGCATTATAAAGTATGTAGGTAACCTACCAGACCACGTTCTCTACATTGCGAAGCGAGTGACAATTTATATGGATTCATGTGGTGGTCAAAATAAAATCCGCTATCTTGCTACTGCTCTGTTGTACTGCTTAGAAGTATTCAGTTGAAACTATTGAACTAAAGTTTCTTGAACCGGACATACTTATATGGAGTGTGATTCAATGCATGCAACAATTGAGTTTGCCAAGAAACATGTAGCTGTGTATTCTAACCTCATGAGTGGAACAATGTAATTGTCATGGCTCGGAAATACAAGCCATATGTTGTCACACAATTTCAAATATAATGAGTTTCATGACCTGAAGAAATTTAGCAAAGAGTTGCTTCCTGCTACACTCTTCCTCGATGGAAACCGTGATCTGACACTTTAGATCAGCAAAGTGATATGCCTAAGAGCAAAAAGGCAAACTCCCTTTGTATTGGAAGTTAAGCCTATGTACAACGATAACTATGTGCCGCTAAAGCACATTTCCTCAACCAGAAGGCTTTTTCAAATCCAACATCCTGATTATGCGTAGCTGTCATCCTACTATTTGAGAAGACACGCAATAAGTAAAGCAAAGAAAAATGATCTTTTACGGCTCTGCGAAACTGGAGGGATTCCCACAAACTTCAACCAGCTCTACAAAGATCTGCCAGTGTCTGCCATTGCAAGGGATTATGTTCCTATGCCACAAGGAAGTGACTCAGAACATGAATCTGACTAAAGCCGAGCTACTCCTATATAAGGCCGAAATGCAACCTTCAATTGTATACTTTGGAACTGTCAGACATACAATATTGTTATGGTTTACTTTTTAAAATTACATTGTTAAAACCATATGCTTTAATTTTAAAAGCTATTCTAATTTTTTAATGTAGGTCTATCATTAAGGTCCTCTAAGTCAAGGGAAAATAATAAAATATTTTTAACAATACTAATAATAAATTGTAGTATACAGAACCATTCTTTGTGTGCAAGTTTTCTGAATCCTGAATTTTAAATCCTCCTAGAGAAAAAATGATTTAAATTGTGCTTGTGTAAATGTTTGTTTGGGCTGTGACTGTAGTTGAATTTCATATCAATTATAAATCTTACTAGAGAATAAATGATTTGAATATGTGCAAGCAAGTGTAAATGTTTGTTTAGGCTACGACTGCAGTTGAATTTCATATAAATTATAAATACTCCTGAGAAATGTGCATGTAGAACCTTCAAGCTACTTCATTAATCTGTTGCTGTGTTGTGCCAAAAGATTCTATGCACCTTTATGCCTTATGCAACGTAGGAGTTAGTTGTTGTCAATTTACGCTTTATTGGGGGTTGTCATGCTAGTTTATCTTGGCCTTTAATGATTTCAATACTAAATCTCATTTTCTGGTATTGCAGCATTCTTTCAACCAAAAAAATCGAAATGCTTTCCTGAAAAATTAGGTGAAGCGTACTTAGAACCTTTTGGCTTGAGACCCTCGATTTCAAAATGGGCTTTAGAAAACAAAATGATAATAAATAAGAAGAAAACTAAAATTATGGTATTGAAAACTAAAAACAAGAAACTAGATTTAACGTTATCTTTGAAGTTACATAATAATTATTGTAATAATTTAACTAATAGTAGTAGTAATCATATTTTAAAAATTTGCGATTGTAATGTTGTTAGGTTTATTAAAAATTATTAATATTTAGGTATTTATACTGATAATAATTACAATTATCCTAAACATTACAATTATATCATCAATAGATTACACACTTTTATATATATGTTTTATTACATAAGAAATCCATATATATATATATATAAACTCGGTTCATGGCGTCAGGTGCCGCCTTCCGAAAGAATCTGCAAGAACTCCATTCCAGGTCTTCCGGTCAAGGGTCCATTCCTCTTCCAGACTTCTAATCCTCATTGCTTTTTTAATATCGTCCATCCAAGCCTTTCGTGGTCTTCCTCGTTTCCTTTTTTGATTAGTTTTGTAATCAAAAGCGATTTTGGGCAGTCTTTCGTCATTCATTCTTTTAACATGACCAAACCAAATCAATTGTTTTCTTTGAAGATCGTCCAAAATGTTTCCTTTTATTTTCATCATTTGTTTGATTCTTTCATTTCTTGTTCTTTCTATTCTTGATACCCTGCATGATCTTCTTAGGGCATCCATTTCCACTGCCGCTAATTTCTTTTTTTCTGTCTCCGTAATTCTCCATCCCTCTGCCCCATATAACAAGATGCACTTTACAATAGAATTGTATATATTATACTTCCTTTTCCTAGAGATCTCTTCACTCCACCAAATAGAATTTAATAGTTTTATAGCCTTCCTTCCTTGACAAATTCTGTTTCTAATTTCTTGTGAGTCTCTGCCTTCTCTATTAATGTCTACTCCGAGATACCTATAATGCTCACAGCTTTCTATTTTCATGTTATTATTTAGATTTAGGTCCGTCTCATTTCCTCCTATACATAGATATTTGGTCTTGCTAACGTTCATGTATAGTCCCCATTTCTCATATTCTTCCTTAATTGTTATCGTCATTCTCTCTAAATCATTTTTACTCTTTGCAATTTTGACTTGGTCATCTGCGAACTGCAGAGTAAACATTGACGTTCCTTTCACATTAAGTCCCAATCCTCTGCAGTTTTCTTTCCAAACTTTTAATGCTGCTTCAACATAAATTTTAAAAAGTGTTGGGGAGATACAACATCCCTGTCTGAGTCCTTTATCTGTTATAAAGCCTTTTGATAATCTTTGACCTACTTTAATCTTTGTTTTTGATTGTCTGTAAAGTTCTTGAATTGCTCTAATAATATT
>JAFIDM010009631.1:130704969-130719969 GCA_023159025.1 Thereuonema tuberculata | reverse complement strand
TTGTCACTGCGATCGTTGATGGCACAGAGAGACTTCTCCTGGTAGTAGCAGTCCCCGTAGAGTAATGTGACAACTGGATTTTACCTACGCAACAGTGTGGAAGGTCTTGTGAAAAGTTATCCACTTCTATCCATACAAGATCAGCCACATACAGCAATTTGAGCACAACGATTATCATTGGTGACTTGATATTTACTCCTCACTTTTCTTGCCAGAATTGGAATCGATGATGCTTGAACTTGGAGAATTCTGTAGAGAGATGAGGCCCATTTTTATCTGGATGGGACTGTCAACACCCAAAATTGTCAAATTTGGACATCTGAACCACCCATGCATTTAAGGAAATCCTATTACATTCACCAAAAATCACTGTTTGGTGTGAATTCACAGCAGATTTCATCACAGGACCATTCGTTTTTGAAAATATTATTCAGACAGGACCACCCAGAAACATTGAGATATGCTGAACAGTTCATTCCACAACATCAATAAAGACAGTGTCTGTACGAGATAACTTTTATGCATGATGGAGCACCAACACTATTTTCTCGATTGATAGAGCAGCTTCTATGACATCACTTCATAGATAAAAGAGTCATCTGTCGCTTCTTTCCAGATGAATGACCACCTTGCTGCCCCCGGATTTAAGTCCGTGCGACTTTTAGCTGTGGGGTTACCTGAAGTCCAAGATCTATCTTGGCAGGGTCCCGAACCTGACTACCTTTAAGGCCAATGTATCATGTGCTGTGATGAACATTTCTTGAGACACGTTACGTTCCACTGCAGAGAATGTTGTACGTAGGATGCAATTCCTGGTCCACAAGAACAGTGCTACATTAAATCTGGGGCACTTCCGAATGGGAGAAATGAATACGCTGCATAAAAAATGATGTTTCAGTTGAGTTTAGTGTTTGTTATTCATTTGTCTATACATTGCACAACCTACATTTCCTCCTATTGTTGACTTTTGGAACTTCTTTTTTTTTTCACGGAATACTTTTTCTTTTGGTTCCATTCCAGTTGTTCCATGGAGCTACAGATGGTTTTGAGTAGTGTCGGTTTAATTACGGTCACCTTGTATATTACAGATGCGATGAAATAAATGATGCCTGAAAACTGTGTATCCACAAGTAAACTTATCGTCACTTGAATTGATAGTTTTCATTCAACTTGCTTAGATTGAAATCTTATCAGCATGCAAAGGAACGAGACACCAAGTACTTTGTAAATAAATTCTTCACTAACATCTTCTTTAATAACACAATATTTTTTTTCTTCTTATCGAAGAACTTCTTAATCTTCCATAAAATGAAGAATAAACAAAACTTCTCTTTTCTCAACCAAGTACTTTGCATTGACTCGGGAGTATTACTACAATTCTTCTTACTTACTTCTTGCATCACCCCATTGTGCCAGAAGCGTAAACATCTTCTATAATTTCAGTATGATTCTTCTCAGGCAGTAGTTAGTTGTCTTAAGCACTACGTCAGCACTTAGCTGTTAACTGCAAAGTTTCTTTCCGACTGCGTTTTCTTGTGGCAGTGTTCGTCTGTTTAATTTCAAATTCACAGGATGACCAAATCATCATTGCAGAAGATAAAGAGGATATTGGTTAAATATTTCGGAAACTAGTTGATGAATATGAACACTGGCGTCTAAAAATTATTATGGAAAAAAACAGATCATGTGACCACAGATCCTTTAACTACTACAGAATCTGAAAATATAAATATAAAAACAGTGGAAGAATACAAATATATCGGTTCTATTATACACCAAGATGTGACTTGTGAAAGGGAGATTAACAAAAGAATTGCAGAGGGAAGAAGAACCATTTCAGTGCTTAACTCAGTTCTATGGAGTAGCAGTATCCTCCCAAGAATGAAGAAATTAATTTTTATTAGATTGACAAATACAGTAATAATGTTATGTAAATATATTAGTCACCTCTCATAAGCTGTACTGGGACTGCCCCATTCACACAGACAAAACCATACATCGCACTTGTTGATAAGGTCAACTAACAGATCTATCTCATTGATATTGCAGTGCCTATCAGCAAGAACATGCAGAAAACTCATGTAGACAAGATTCGTAAATAATCAACTTAGAACACCAGATCCAGAAGCAGTGGAGGCAGGACCAAGTACATGTTGTGCCCATCATCCTGTCTCTCACTGGTCTGGTGCCTCACACATTGCACCAAAGTCTCAGCACACTACGACTTCACAAAAACACTAATGCACAACTCCAGAAAGCTGTGGTACTCAACACAACATTCCTAGTTAGGAAATTTATGGACAAAACCACACCATCCCTAAGGATTCTTGCACACTTTTTTACACTTGGCAATATCTGCTTTGGTTCTTGACCCGCCACGCTGTCTTTGCTGGGTATACCCAAGGTATGAAATTTTTACATAATAAGTCCCCATGGACCCTATCGCCTCGCGGTGAAGGCGGGAACAACACCAGCTTTAGGGTAGGCTAAAGGGTGCAACCATCTATGATTGAGATCTTGTTCTAATACTGATCATGCTGCATCGGGTGTGGCACATGATAAAGTCACCCTTATTCGAGGGTTAGACAGAGGCCTCTGTTCGAAAAATATACTACAGTCTCCTGCAGGTGGTGGTTGAGAAAGTGGCACGCCATTCTGTAGTATGGCTACCACAATGCCCTGATTGCTTATACCATCGGTCGGAAGAGTTTCGTCTGTGTCAGAGAGGCGACCACCAAGATTGGGAAACTATGGCAGCACATCCGATGGTAATCGCAAATGAACTAGGATCTTATGCGCCACTTCCACACTGTTACACAGTTAGGGACTAATTTCACAGGATACAGACAGCCACTACACCAAGCATTCACTACAGGTTATCCAACATTAGGGCTTAGCAAACAGCGGGTAGTGGATCGGCGACGTTCCATAGTAGCTTATTCCCCAATGCATACGTGCACAAATTAGGGAAGAAGTTGTTGAATCTAACCACAGGACACCACACATTATCCCCCCCAGAAGACACTATCTTAATGGCAAGCACAGAAGCAATCTCTTCCCCTCAGTACACATGCCCCAGAACTACAACTAACGACATATTACCAGTAGCAACACATGATAATTTCTACACTGCACTAGCGCAATACACAGGCAGATACCCCACACAGGCCTCCACTCCCCAATGTACACACGTGAAAACAACTCTCAACAGTCATAAGCCATCTCAACACACACTCAATCCCACAACACCTTGACAATATCCAAACATTAGAAGACATACACACAACAAACTACTACATGGCACAGGGAACCATTCGGGCCCTTGGAATCAAACAAAACCACATTCCTTCCATTGCATGATTACAAGAATACATCCCCCCCTTGGAGATGTCACCTTGAGGGCAGCAACAGCGACTTTAGAGGAGGAAATACTGTGCAGGAAACAAATCAAAGAAACTTATGTCCCAGGTTAGGAAGATATTCAAGCACATAAACACACCCTTCACACTCAAACCATCATAACAAGGTTCAGGAACATCTTGACACACTTAAACAAAAACTGAGTGTACTTCCAAAATGATTGCAAAGATACAAACAATGGACTCTGCGCAAACAACAGAACAACACTTTTCAATACAATGAGAAAAAATTCTACAGATTCCTTACATCTCCCTCCACTACACCTAACACAAACAATCCCACCAGCGAGGCATTACATGAATCCTGGTTGTCTCAGTGACCAAACCCCATCCCCCACAATGACAAAGCACCATTGTTCACAGAGGAACAATAATTCACTGAACACCTACCCTAAATTGTCTTATCCTTCATGCCCTTCCATGATATTACTCACACAACCATACAGACAGCACTATAACGTGAACACAACTGGAAGGCTCCTGGTGCTAGGGGCGGTCTAGTCAAGTCGGCGATCGCCGATGGCCCCGAGCCCAGGAGGGCCCCCGATGGGGCACTGGGCTGAAGAGAGAAAGTAAAATTAGTATTTTCACCCTCCAAAGTTTGTATTTTCACAGTCAATCCGCGGTTGTGGGGGCCCCGCGCTTGCTGTTTTGGTTGAATTAGCGTTTTTTTTTTTTTTTTTTGGTTGATAAAATAGGATTGCCCTGTTTATTTATTTTGGTTGTCAAGTCAAGGGCCCCACAAAATTCATCTCAGGGCCCCGCACCTTTCTAGCGTCGTCTCTGCCTCCTCCACAGTAAATCATATACTGGTTATGTTCGCCAGAGAAATGGTAAAGCCTTTAAAGGGCCCCAAATTCGTTTCCAACCGAAGGCCCCCAATTATGCCAGACCGCCCCTGCCGGGTGCAGACGGTGTCCAGAACTTCTGGATCATGACATTCAAATCTCTGGATGGGAAGCTAGCTCTTACATTCACTGACATAATCCAGCACACAAAACATCCGCCTCTTTTCCTCACACAGGGTGTCACATACCTACAGAGCAAGAACACTGAAACAGCGCACCCTGCAAACTAGCATCCAATCACTTGCCTCCCCACACTTTACTTACCTCCTGCCTTACAGACAAAATTTACATACACTTTAACATTCTTTCTGAACAGCAAAAGGGATGTAGCACGAATTCCCAGGGTTATAAGGAGTAACTCCTTCTTAACTCAGTATTCCTGCTGAAGGTGCGCGCGAAGAATAGGAACCTACACACAGCGTACATCGACTACAAGAAGGCATTTGATTTGGTCCCTCATTCCTGGCTTCTATATCTAGATCACAGCATTCTTCGATTCCACGATGAAGAGTTGGAACACAACATTACACTTAAGCACCTCCAATACCTCCACGACTGCAGTCCCCGCAAGAAGAGGTATTTTCCAGGGAGTCTCCTTGAGTCCTTTTTGGTTCTGCATCATCTTGAATCCATTGAATGCTAGACAACACAAAACACGGTTATAGGCTTACCTCAGGCACTGACACTATAGAAAATCACACATTTACTCTACATGGATGATATTAAACCCTACGCCAGCGCCATACACAATGCACAACTTACTAATTTGCTACAAGTCACAACACAGTTCACCAAAGATATTGGGGTGGAATTTGGAATCAGAAATGCCGCAAGCTACATATAACATGCGTGAAGATTTAGAATTTGTATGGTTTTGAACTGGACCATAGGTTGGCCATCTAATTCATGGAAGAGAGAGAGAGAGACCAGCAAGTACCTGGGCTTCCAGTAAGCATTGACAATGCAAACATCAGTACAACGCAAATGAAAAACAAGTACACACACTTAGGGAACACTTCCACCAAAGAGCACATGTTACGGTTTACATAGGATAAGGTGTTAATTGTAACGAAACCCGAGACTTCTTTTAAGATAATAAGTTTAACAAGTTAGAATGACAAGTTAAGGCCCCTCTAAACTATATGTAAACCTGATGCGCCTTGATAGCTGGGCCCCTCAGAGTAATATCTTAGCGCAGGTAGGTTTATAGATGGGGACAAGTGAGAAACTTCAAGTTATGAAATGACTCACACTAACTAGCCTTTTGTTTTTTTTTATAAAGTATATATATATTTCATAAGGTAGGAGATAATGAGTATACATTGGATAAAAATATAATAAGGTGATAAATCGAAAAAATAGTCTGTAACCACTTAGAGTCTGAGAGAATCGTGATAAATGTCCTTTGCGGGCATAACGAGGTACAGTACGCTGGTTTCCCCATATAATGCTAGCATGAAGATAAAGTAGGCCTACTTACGATTTGTCCGGACATTCGTAGAGTATAATTGGAAGTTAAAACCTGGCCAGGTCGATGCACTGCGCACTTGTGTAGGTTTTTTGATCCTCTTGCCGTCGCCGGCTCCGAAGGTGGGTTCTGCCTCAACGCCGTCGGTTGCCCTCCCTCGGCTGACGTGCCTCCGGGCCGTGACGTCGGTCGTGGGTCGTCCCCCGCTACTCGCACCACTTTATGCAGCTGACTTTACAGTTCTCTAAAACATAAGTGAAATGTTGTCCGTTGTGTTTTTGTTCGAGTAGAAATCGTCCTCACTCTTGTAAATTATAATGCACTTTTCGAAGTTTTTCTTTTTCCAGAGCTCTCTATCTGCACCCATCAGTATATTATTGTTTGGGGGTCTGATGGGATGAAGAAAGCCATCGGAGAGAGAAAAATGAAGTAAATCGTCCAATATTTAAACAAATGTCAGCTGGCGACGCTGAGGGCGGGTGAGAGTTCAGGTCGTCCTTTTAAATTGTCAGAGCAGATACAGCCCTTTGACCCAAGGTCACTCGGATCCTCGTTTCTTCATGTTTATAGAGGTTGACCGTCGACCCATCGTCTTGGGTGGCTGGGGGGGGGGGACCGACGAAGGGTCGCCAAGCCGTCTGCAAGTTATTTACTTTTGGGGGCCGAAAGAGGGGATGCTGGTCTGAAGCAGGGGGATTTCGTTTAAAAGAATTCTCTCGTCAATTCTCTCGTGTTTGTGGGGAAAATGCAAAATAAAGAAATTTAGTGAATTACAGTGAAAAGAATTAATTGAAATTCACAGGATAAAATAAAAAAAGAAGGGGCGAATATATGAATAAAAGATAATTAAATAGAGGAAAAAAGTGGCACGGTTAATTATAAAGAATGAAAATATACCGTGATACACCCCTTCCCACTCCGAAAAGCGATTGCATATCCCCTCCGAATTGATCGGTACTATCCTCAAAATAATGCGGTGACAGAATAATACTACACCGGTATTTAAATAGAGTTTCACCTATGGTAGATATCATTAATAGGTATCGATAACAAGGCGAACTATGGGGATATATTTTGTCTAAATTCGCGGAGGTGGGTAATATGAGCTCTCTTTACTTGAGTAGGATCACTAAGTAATTCGACAATGTAAGACACGGGGGAAGTTACTTTCTTAATAACGTATGGGCCCTGAAAACAAGGGAATAATTTTGCCGCTCTCTGTCCTGGCTTCAAGGATAAGGAATGAGTTCTAAGCATAACGAAATCTCCAACTTGGAAAACTTTTCTCTTACGTTTCTTATTACACCTCTGTATATCTCTTTCTGCACATTTCAAACGGCGGCGTTTTACATCTTCGACAACTTTATTAATATGATCGTGAAATTTCGACTTCCAGTTTTCGTTGTCAATATCATTGTTTTCTTGAAGTACTACTTTTCCAGGGAGAATTTCTCGGCCGAACATGCAGTAGGCTGGAGAAAATTTTGTAGCTTCACTTATAGAACCTCGAAGACAAAACAACAAACTTGGGATATCCTCATCCCACTTTTGGTGTCGCTCGCCTAAGTAGCTTCGAATTACCGTCTTAATGCTTTGTATATATCGTTCGGAAGGGTTCGATGCGGCATGATAAGGACTACAAAAGTGTTGCTTTATTCCGTAATCGGAACAGAATTTTTGGAAGACTTTAGATTTAAATTGTGCTCCATTATCACTTAAAATAGTTCTCGGGAAGCCGAATCGATAAAATACTTCTTTCATGAATTTAATGCAGCTTTCGGCATTTGCTGAATGGAGGGGCTTAGCTTCTATCCAACCGCTAAAAGTATCTACCAATACGAACAAATAGGCGTGTTTGTTGCCGCTTCTGGGTAAAGAACCTGTAAAGTCTACCGCTACAACGTCCCACCGATCTCTCTTCTCCGACAATTGGGCCAATCCTAAAGGTTTTTCCCGGGAAGGTTTAGTTCTTTGGCACTGTATACAGGCGCGTACAAATTTTCGAATATCAAAGTACATTCCTGGCCAAAAATATCTCTCCTTTATTTTTTCCGATGTCTTTGTTATTCCCTGATGTCCTCCTACTTCTTTGTCACTATGCCAATGTTCGATAATTTCCCAATGAATGCTTTCGGGACTACCTTTACCGCCAGCCTTTCTCTCTTAGAACGAATGTATTTTTCTTTAACTAACAATCCGTCTCGGATATGAAAGGTCCCACGCAAAATGTGTCCTTCTTTTAGCTCCTGTAGTCTTTTAATCTGCTTACTGTAGAAATCATCTTTCGACTGAGCATCGATCCAATCTTGGCTTTCTACTTTTAGAAGGTTACAATTTACTCTAGATAGGGCATCCGCTACTACATTATCTTTACCTTTTTTATGTCTGATTTCGAAATCTAAATGTTGTATTTTTAGGCTCCACCTAGTTACTCTACTGGAGATTTCATTCCTGGAGGTCAGCCATTTTAGAGCTATATGATCCGTAAAGATAATGAAGCGAGTCCCTTCTATGTAAGGTCGAAAATGCAAAACTCCATAAACAACGGCAAGGCATTCTAATTCATTAATTGAATAGTTTTTCTCAGCCGCGTTCAAACTGCGAGATGCGTACGCTATAACCTGTTCACCATTGTCACTAGGCTGCAACAAGTTGGCAGATATTCCTTCGGAAGAGGCATCGCAATACGGATGAAATTCCTTATTAAAATTCGGCTGAACCAAAATTGGAGCGTTGGATAACAAATCTTTCATTTTATCAAAAGCTGTTTGTTGTTCGTTTCCCCAAGTCCAATGATTACCTTTCCTTAATAATTTCCTGAGTGGTGCAGTGACCTCAGAGGAATCTTTGATAAATTCTCGAAAATACATACACATCCCGAGGAAGCGTCTTATTTGTCTGAAATTCTTAGGTACAGGGAAATCTAATATGGGTCTTACCTTTTCAATCGATGGTCGGCACCCGTTATGATCAATATGGAAACCTAGATATTCAATTTCCTCTAATCCAAAATGAGATTTTTCGAAGTTTACTCTTAAATCATGATCATGGAGGAGCTTTAGTAGAGCATCTACCACCTCGATGTGGGTATCCCAATTCGGGGTAGCTATTAAAAGGTCGTCGGCGTATCTGAATACAAAATTTAACTCTCCTCACAACTCCTCAATCCGGTCAGCCATTGTCAAGGCTTACACACACATCACCTGGACCTCGCAAAACCTTCTCTAACCCCTCACTACCCCTGACACCCACACACATCATGGGATCGTAAGGAACTCCAGGACAGACATCGCTATGAACTCAGCCAGCCTCATGTCGACTTGGAAGTGTCGAACAGATGGCTGACAAGTGATGAGCTGTTTGGGGAGACTGAAGGGTTCCTGATTGCCATACAGGACCAAGTCTTCCCCACACGCAACTACAAGAAACACATTCTATATAATGGAAACACAAATGACGACAGATGCAGGAAATGCCACACTACCCATGAGACGATCGAACACGTAATATCAGGCTATCCCCTTCTCTCCCAAACAGACTACCTCCACCGACACAATCAGGTAGCATCGATCATTCATCAACAGCTAATGGCCGAGTGCAGCAAGCTTCAATTAACTTTGATGGCTGCATTGTGGACGTAGCTAAAATTAGTCGCGGGTGATGCCCAAGAAAAAGTTTATTATAGCCTTTGTTTTAAAATTGTGTGAAAGGAAACACACATGTATAAAAAGAAAATTTATTCAGAAACTTGATAAATTTCTTTTTATACATTTTTGTTTCCTTTCACACAATTTTAAAACAAAGGCTAAAATTTTTCTGGAACAGCACCCCTCACTAATTTTAGCTACGTCCACAATGCAGCCATCAAAGTTAATCGAAGTTTGGTGCACTCGGCCATTACACTCACTTATTAAGAACATAGTACCGTACTTCAAGTTCATACCACAAAGCGTATTAGAGTCGCCCTCATATAAGCTGTGCTGTAACCGCCCTATTCATACAAACAAAACCATACATCACAACAGACCTGATATCACACTTATTGATAAGGTTAACAAACAGACCTATCTCATTGATATTGCAGTGCCTGTCAGCAAGAACATGCAGAAAAGTTACGCAAACAAGATCAGTAAATACACAGATCTAGCACACGAGCTTCAGAAGCAGTATAATAATAATAATATTTTTTTTTTATTAAGATTTCTAAATAAAAAATTTACAGTCCCGTTAGGAATGACAAATTCCTATCAACAGGTTCTGAATATAGGTATACTATAATTGTTTAATTAATTTTGAGTACAGTGTTAAAAAATATTAAAAGACTTACATCAAAATATAGTTTTGAAGTGGCTTTTTTTGCATATTTACTGCTAAATGCTACTTCTCCAAAATTTAATATTTGGCAGTAACGTAATTTAAAAGGAAAGATAATTTTCTGATTTAATTCTATATACATTTGTACGTATGTATATTAGAGTTACCTATGTTTAGCTAATTTTTGTGGAGTAAGAACTAGTAACAATAAATATTAAGGACATTGGAAGTATACAAAATTCAATAAAATAATTAAATGAGATATAATATACAGGATTTACAATAACAATGAAAACAATTATATAAAAGCCCTGTCATTGTCATAAGACTTTACGTTTTTCCAACTATAAGAGATACATTGGCCATGTAAATGGATAAAATGTAGAGCTTTTTACGACAAACAAAATGCTACAAAAATCTTTCGAAAACAGTTTTTGGTTTCCAAGATGGTGCTTTTTAAAGGATCAAATTTTGACTTTTTCTCAATTTAAACGAAAAGTATAAAATTGGAAGAGAACATTATATTGAGAAAATTTTGAAAGTTCTATCGAACAATATATCAGTCATTAACAAATGTTTCTGCGTTTGGAAGATACATGCAAAAATGAAGTGTTTTTGCGGCAACGCGCAATACACCTGAGTTAAGCGAGAAGCCCACAACGAGCTGGGAAGTCGTGTATTCTCCGATCTCCATATTAATTTGCTAAATAAATAAAGGTGTTTTTTTTTTTAATGCTGTGCATGCAAGGGTTCCGGAGCGAAGCGACGATAGCAGTCTAGTTAAACAATAGAAATTCAATCTTTTTTTTTTTTGTTTTTTTTTGTTATGATTTCTAAATACAAAAGTTACAATCCTGTTAGGAATGACAAATTCCTATCGATAGGTTCTGAATATAGGTATAATTATTTAATTAATTTTGAATACATTGTTAGAAAATATTAAAAAACTTTAATTAATGTATAGTTTTTCAAGTGATTTTTTGTCAAATAGACCGCTAGGTGCTAATTTTCCAAAATTTTATATTAGGCAGTAACATAATTTAAAAGTTAAAATAATTTTCTGATTTAATTCTATATATATTTGTACGTGTGTATATTGTCTATGTTTAGCTGATTGTTGTCGAGTATATTAAGAACTAGTAACAATAAATGTTAAGGAAGTAAATTCCACTAAATAATTAAATGAAATATACAGGTTTTACAATAACAATGAAAACAATTGAACAACAGAAATTCATTCTAACTAGTTGACCCGTGCGAATAATTCGCAAAAAAAAAAAAAAAAAAAAACACATTTGAGAAATAATAAACAAATCCAACAGCAGTCGTACATATTAAACACATTGTCAACAGGTGGCGCCTTTTCCATTTTTATAAAATGGAATTATTCGCAAGGGTATATTGAAATAATTCGGTATATTAGTATAGTGGAATATTTAGATGGTATATTGGAATAATTCGCATAATTCAGACACCGAATGGTAATGTGGAAATAAATAAATGAACAGATTGCCTTCTACATTTTTATAGAAAGATTTTTAAATAAAGTTTTTTAACAAAAACATTAATTTTAAACAAAATTTTTTTTTTTTTTTGTCATTAGCAGTGAACGTAATCTTCAAAATGATATCTCAATCATTTGATTTTGATGAAGTATTAAGGGAAAAAAAAAATAAAAATAAAACACCTTTAAAAAATAATAAATGAGAAATTGACAAATTTTTATGTTTTTTTATTGTAATAAATCGTTTATTTTTATTAAAATATAAATCTTTTTTTTTTATCTGTTCTTATTAAATAAACGATAAAAAATCATTTTAAAATGCATTTTTATTCAAAAAAGGATATATTTGAAGATTACGACGCTGCAGTATTATTTGAAATGTGCTTATTATTTGTTTCGCTTTCGAAAGATAAGTAGCTTCTGTTTAAGCGTGTCTCCATTTTTATAAAAAGATTTTTAAAATAAAGTTTTTAACGAAAGCATTAATTTTAAACAATTTGTTTATTTTTCGTCATTAGCGAGGAACGTAATCTTCAAAATGAGGTCTCAATCATTAATTTTGATGAAGTATTAAGGCAGTTATGGCGTACCGACACAAAAATACCTTTGAGAAATAATACATAAGGATACATAAGGATTATTACATTTTATCAGTCACTTTTTTTAATAGGTTCTTCGTATTGGATATGCTTCCATTTTTTATATATATTTCATTTTCATCGATATTGATGAACAAATTTTCAATTATTTAAGTTAAAATGCCTCTTTCCATAGTCATTGTATATAAGAGGTTAGGGAAGACGGATATTTTTCTTGTTTCTTAGATTATATGATGATTATTTTTCTTCTTTCTTGTGCTCAAAGATTTTATAATAGTTTTTAATTAGTATGTTGTATTTGAATTTTTGAAAAATTTGTCCGTCGAGGTGTATCTAATAATAATAATTATAATAATAATAATTATGTTTTTCGATCATATTTGAATATGAACGTTTTATGTGGTTGCAAACTGTTAAATATTAATAACAATATTGATAAGCTATAGACAAATAAAGACTTCAGATTTATAATAAAAGAAGTAAGATTACTTAAAAATAATAATACAGTATTTAGATATTTTCCCTAGTTATAACAATAAAACAAATTATTACAACTCTTTATATTTGGCGCAGCTTAGCCGCAGCTGCTTTTGCGCCATAAAACATCAACCAACCAACCAACTCTTTATATAAACTCTTTGCTTTTATTGCTTTCAGATAAGTATAGTTTATTTTAAACTAACTCGTCTTTTTTATTCATTAGATGCTATATTTCATCCAGATAATTTCTGGTCTTCCTCAGGCTTCTTTTTGAAATTTAATAATACAAGGTGGCCGTAAAATAACTTTCTCTGTTTGGAGGCATCTGCAGCGAAAACTAATGAACGGAATGAAACCGTAATTCAGTTACAGTCTATTGAGGACACGAGGAGAAGAATTCTGCAAAAAAACAAACAAAAAAACTTAGTAACAAAAGTCGCCGATAGTTGAAAATTCGGTGTTGCTGTTACTCTAAACGTAGATTATGCAAATTTTCTAGTGCAGAAGTGATAGCAGCGCTACTCAGTCCTTTTAAAAAGTGAAGAGCGAACGTTCAGTCAAGCAGTTCGTCAATTGACTGTTGAGTTGTACTCAATATGCGGCCTACCTTACCTCAACGTGCATTACTTGTAAAGCTGTTTTACACTAAAGAGTGCAACGGCGGCTCTTAGGGACTTTCGAAGGCTTTATAACCTACGTAAAGGTCTAATGTCTGCTGTAGCACTGCAAGCTGTGATTCATAAATTCGAGGAAACTGGATCGCTAGGAGTGAGAGCCGGCAGAGGACGAAAACCAGTATCAGACAACAGTAACAGATGTTGCCACTGCAGAGCTCGACGACAAAGGGACTAGTAGTGGTCCAAGCGCTCGTGCAATAGCTCGCCAAACCTATATGCCTTATGGGACTGTCTGGAAAATCTTACGGAAAATGCTGCATTTCTATTCGTATAAGATCAGTCGTGTGCAAGAACTAAAACCTACAGATTATGATAAGTGCCTGACTTTTGCGCTAACATTTCTTGCTCAAATGGATATCAACAATGATTGGCCTTGGAACATATTGTGGGGAGATGAGGCTCATTTTTATCTGAATGGGTCAGTCAACACTCAAAACCCGAATCTGGGCATGTGAACGTATCTCAGTGATTCATCAAGTGCCACTGCATTCTCCAAAAGTAACTGTATGGTGTGGATTCACGGCAGAGTTCATATTAGGACTATACTTTTTTGAGACTATGATTCCTACAGGTCGTGTTACCTGTACCATTAATGGAGAGAGATATCTGCAAATGCTGCAAACATTTGGCATTCCTGAATTGCAACAAAGACAATGCTCACACTCGACATGTTATAAGCAAGATGCAGCACGACCACATATTGTTTGTGCAGTACAGAACCTGTTTCACCAGCATTTCGGGAATGAAACGGTTATCAGTCAATATTTTCCATGGAATGGCCACCTCGTTCCCCGGACATGACCCCATGTGACTTTTGGTTGTGGGTGTACCTAAAATCCATTGTGCATATTGGTGGCTTTACAAACCTGCATTCGTTGAAACATAACATAACATAACAAATGTTACAAACATCCAAACTGACACTTAAGAGCAATAGAGAACGTTGTACACCTGATGCAATATGTTGTACACAAGAAAGGTCAGCACATTAAAAATATGGCACGTGGTTCAGAGGATCCTAAGGATTGATTAATGTTGATAACAGATTGTTAACAAACAATTGACGATTAAAGATTATTGTTTTGTTTCATAACGTTTTCTGAAAGTCTCAAACTCCATTCATTACTGTACTGCATGTTCATAAACTTTCATAATCGTTTTTGCGTGCGTTCATTGTAATTATTCACCAATTTACTGGTTCCGACAGCGCCGAACTTTCTCCTATCGCCGACTTTTGGTACTAATTTCTTTTTTTTGTAGGATTCTTCCCCCCATGCCCTCAATAGACGATATCTGAATTTTGGTTTCATTCCGTTCATTAGTTTTCGCTGCAGATGCCTCCAAACAGAGAAAGTTATTTTATGACCACCTTGTACATTGATGATTATCACTGTATTATTAATTTTCAAAAATAAAACAGAGGAAGAATGATAATTCTCTGAATGAAATATAGCATACAATGAATAAAAAAGATGAGATAGTTAAAAGTAACTGACTGAAGTATTGTTTATATGGAATCGGCATTATAAAGCAGAAACATATCTAAAATTAAATGAGTTATTTTGATAAACTATTGCTTTTCTAAAATGAAATAAAACATTCAAATAGGTAGCATATTTATAGAATGAAAGCATATAATTTATTTATTAATGATATTTGAGAAATAAAAGGTAAAATTGGGTTGAGAAGTT
>JAFIDM010009631.1:130648350-130659555 GCA_023159025.1 Thereuonema tuberculata | reverse complement strand
TTCAATTGAGCAGGCAGTGTATGTCGAACTTGGGTTTGAATCCCGGGTCGGCATGGTTATTTGAAAAATTTCCTTTCCTGTCTTTGTCTGCTTCTTCCTCTTCAGGTCTGATATCATTCCTTAATGACTTTTTTGAGGAAGGCAACAGGAAACCACCTCAGTATCTTTCCCTTGAAATTCTATTGGTTCTTCTAGTGGTTCGCCATGTTGGGAACACTAGCAATCCGTAGAACACGATCCTTCAGACACCAAGATTGCACTTCAGTGTAAACCATACAACAACAAAGGTCAATTATTGATAGTATTTAAAAGGAAAACATTTTTTGGAGAAAAAACAAACTTTAATCAATAACAATTTTTACAAGTGAACAAATACTATTTATAAAGGGAATAGTTAAGCCAGTAAAAAAAAAAATAGGGAAATAATTTCTGTAACTAAAAAATTAAAACTTTCATATAAATCTCAAAGGATTCTAAAAGAAAAGCAATATTTAAGACACAACAAAAGGAGCTATGAACAAAATGAGCTAAAATAATAAATAAACAATAAGGAAAAACAAATGTCGTTGAGGCACAGCTCTGCCTGCCATGGAACCCATGTGTCTGAAGAACCTGGGTTCAAATCCCGGTGTGGGGCTTGGATGTTTCTCTCTTCATTGGAGGCAAAACCTGACTGATACCTTACAGATGTGTCCTGGATAATTACCCAAATAACAGCAGCAGTAATTACCCAATCATGGAGAGTAACTCTATGATTATTGATTGGGGAAAAAAATAGATATGGGGATTAAATCACAACAATAAGAAAAAATAATAATTAACTCATTTAAATGTCTTTTTATAATAACATATAAAAGAAACCTTTTTAATTTACTGTGAACATTTTTTTTTTTTACTTGATTGATGAGAATTATTGTATGGTTTCATATTCTCCAGAGCCAAAAGATTACTTTACAATCCCAATAAGTAAACTACAGTGCTCGCGCTTCAAGTTGAAACTCCCAGAATGCAAAGCAGATTATAGATTGTCCTTTCCTGGCTGTTCGCTAACATTGAAATAGAAGAGGTCGCTTCTCTTCTATTTCAATGTTAGCGAACGGAAAGGACAATCTATAATCTGCTTTGCATTCTGGGAGTTTCAACTTGAAGCGCGAGCACTGTACTGGTATTTGCTACAGTCACAGGACTATTTGGGGATTAGGGTTGGGAAATACAATATACAGTGTTAGGTATCTTTAACACTCATCATTCAATTGCAAAAGGCGATTGTTATGATTTGCTTAACATAGGTTTGGAATACGCCATGAGCAAGACTGAAATTAATCCTTGAAGTACTATTCTGGATAGATCATTTCAATATCTAGCTTTTCATAAATGTAGTTATTTTGAGGAAGATGCCGAAGAAACTGAATGACTTACTTAACTGGCTAGCTAAGAAATAAGGCAAAAAAAATCAATCAAAACAATCAAAAATATATGATAAATATTATCGGATACCAATATACAGTCTTTCTTTTAGAAGTAAACAGAATTAAGTTTTGACAGGATGGAAAGTTTAAAATATCTTGGCTCATTACTAACACAAGCTAATAATCTAACTAAAGTGAAGGAAAGATTAACAGCAGAAAACAAATGCTTTTAGCCTTTAGTAACATTTTGAAGTTAAGTTTAAACCAAAAATTGAAATTGATTATACAGAACACTGATAAGATAAGGGTGTACCTGAAATGTGCTGCCAAACAACCTGAAAGGTTGTAGTCAATCATGCAAAACAACGAAAAAATGTCATATAACCATGGGTCTGAAAATGCATTATTTCCAAGATATGAATGATGCAACAATACAGAGGTGTTGGCCTTTACGTCTTATCATAGTCATTAAATTGCTCCTCAGTAATTGTGACATGTAATGTTCAATACCCCCCCCCCCCCATCCAACCAAAAGTGGAGCAGTCTGGTTGAATGCATTTCAGCCATAGAGCCCGACGATTTCTGAACCAACGTTATCCTGACCATTGGATTGAAAGAGGGGGAACAACAGCATGGCCTGCTCGTTCCCTTGACTTAAACCCTCTGGACTTTTTCGTATGGGGTTATCTTAAAGCATTAGTGTACACCACACCGGTTCCCGACACCCACGCACTTCATGATGGCCTAGGGGATGGGTGCAACACAATTCGATGTGCACATGGCATCTTCGACCATTTTCGGCAGTCGATGGAACGATGTTGTGTTGCGTGCATTGCGGCCGTGGAAGACATTTTGAGCACGTTCTGTGAAACTGAGTGACTGTATGGCCAACACCTTTCTATTGTTGCATCGTTCATACATTGGAAATAAAGCCTTTCCAGACCCATCTTTATATGACATTTATTCGTTGTTTTGCATGAATGAATTCAAACTTTGTTTGGCAGCACACTTCAGGTATACCCTGTATAAGAATCAGAAACCTCATATTTTTTTTTTTTTAAATAAACTTTGCAGGATAGATTTATGGGAGAGGAAAATCCTATGCAAAATTTATGAACCAATAAATGAAAATGGAGAATGGTGAATTAGGACAAACCAAGAACTATACAAACTATGTGATAATCCAAGCTTAACTTTTGAAATTTGAGCACAGCATCTCGTTGAGTTTGACACGTTGAGAGGATATTATAAGATAGACCAGCACTGAAAATTTTGCAAGGATAACAGGATGGCATAATAGCTTTAGCAGGCTGAGAAGATGGTGGCTACACAAATAGAAGATGAAGAAAATGCTACAATGTCGAAGGCACAGAGCTAAGGACTGAAAAGATTAAGATATCAGCCTCTCATCTCTAAGTACTCATAGTTTGTGGGCTTCGTGTTGGGGAGGTTTTTCCAATGTACTACATTCATCATTCTTTCTTCATCGTTATCTCCTTCTTTTCATGGATAGTAAAAAATATCTAAACTCACAATGTTTGCCATCCATACTCACAAATATAATAAAAACAACTACATATCTGAAGGATTTAATGTGCTGTAAATGACAGAGAAGTTATTATTGTCAAGTATTTTATTTATCTGATTAGATAAATATATATATAACACTTAGGTTGCATTTAAAGTTAAGTAATTTGAGGATAGCCTAGATTCAAGATAGAGAAATGGACATTGTGCTTGCGTTTTTGTGCATTTTTATTACAAATAAAAGGGTTCTGTCATCAGCATAAAAAATTCATTTGTGAGCATTCGATGTGAGATTGGATCGTTTAAAAACAAATTACAGAGAAGGGGGAAAGAACAATACTTAGGGTAGACCTTACGAAATGAGATATACTGAATGTAACGGCTTAATGTGAATGTACGAAATTAAGAGGAGATATTAAAAAGGAAACTAACATACTTGGTAATATTGCTGCCTGTTGATTTGGCCATCCGCCAAAATCCGTTAGCAACGGGTGGGTGGGGATCTGGTGAGGGGTCGACGTCGACTTCACAGCATGCGTCTGACGTACTTCGGATACTCGTCGACGGGAAGGGCTGGCTTGCCGGCTTAGCAAGTCGTCTTCGGCGTCGCTACTGGGTGGGCTCGGTGAAGCTTGGTGGTCCCTTGGTCGCCTCAACCTCGGGGAAGGCCCGTCTCGGTCTTCGGACTTGGGATAGCTTCGGTCTCCGTATGCCGGTCACGACCCTTCCGTTGGCCGGCTTCGGGTGATGTTTTAGCGGGGAGAGCGAACTGGAGATCACCACTAAACTTAGCTGCGCTGTGGCTCTCTTCTGTTGCCGGCGGCGTGTCTTTCGCTCGGCCGGCTTCCAGGCGGGGAAGGGCGGTTTTGCCGTCCGCGTTGGAGATGGCCTCGTCTTCCTGCGTTCTCGCACAAACGCCTTCTTCGTACTACGATAACTACTTTGGGTCTCAGCCCAGACACACACTGTAAACGTCCTTTCACTGGGGAGTAACCTTTCCCCTTGGCCACTCGGGGCCGAACACCAACTCGGTTCTCCTAACTGGAGACTGTCGTGAGGCTCTCGGCCTCTGAACTAACTCGGAGAGCTTCTCCCTGCGGCTGGCTTGCCGCCACACTAACTGTCTAACACAGGTGGAACTCCCCATTATATCCCGGTGTCCGGCCTCGCCATCAGCTCTGGAACGGTCTACTAACCTCAGAGGTGACGGGGAAACCGAGCACCGGGCAAGGAAGAATCCACCTACGGGGGGAAAACAAACGGGGAAAAATCACCAGGTAACAATATTACAACAAACAGGATAAAAAGATTGGGTTAATCCAACAGTTTTGCGATACTGTGAATATTCCATCTTCAGAAACAACAAAAACATTTAGGACAACACAAGGTGAGAACACATAATGAAAATGTGGGGAGGTTTTTTAACAATAATGACAGATGTTTCAACTGCTGGTGATATGATTGTAGGCCTTAAGCAGGATGATGTTGAAAGATTCAGCGAGGAGGTGGTGGGAGAGGGGTTTGGCAGCTGTGAAGTTCAGGGTGTCCAGTCTCATTTTAATGTCGCTGAGTATTTGTTTGTGTTCCTTGTGTCGATAGGGGTTTTCCCATTTAGCCAGACGGCACTGTTTACATGCGATCCAACATACAGTGTTGAAGGGATCACTGTGTTGTGTGATCTGAAGGCAGGGGCATTGATCTGAAGGCAGGGGCATTGATCTGAAGGCAGGGTGGTGTATATGGAAAATTTCAAGGGGTGAATAGTAGGGAAAGTAGATGTGTTTGATTGGGAGCTGTGAGTTTGTTTAGTTTATGTTATAGTAGATTAAGGTAGTTGTGAAAGAGGTGAGAGGGGTAGTTCTGGGGATTAAGTAGGTCGTAAATGGTGTCAAGTGTAAAAGGCTACTTTTTTGGAGCATGTTGTTAATGCCTGTCACAATTGCTAAACCTCCCCACATTTTCACTATGTTCTCACTTGTATTGTCCTAAATGTTTGTGCTGTACCTGAAGAGAGAATATGCATAGTATTCCGATATCGGATTACTTGCATCTTTTTATCGAGATTACTTTAACATTATGAAGTTAAGTCTGTTTCATTTTTAGTTTCTCTTAATGTGATATACTGAAGAGTAACAGTCATTTATGATGAGGTGATATTGACCTCGTGATAGATGTGAAGAGAGCCATATTAGAAGTGAGCCTCTAATATCCAGAAATTCTAATTTTTGACGTAAAATACAGTCAAACTCGGCTACATTGCAATCCAAGATCTCGATCTGCCTGAGCTTTTTTTACTTCGCTAAATCAAATGTCGTATACTTGAACCCTATTATCGCCCACACGATTCCAAATCGATTTAAAATGGTCATTTCGCGATTATCTACATCATTCAGAGCGATGTGAGAGAATTTTATCTTTATAAATATTTATAAATCATTACCTTTTTTTGACCCAACACTTTGATGGGTTATATTAGCCAAAATCTTCAAATTTCTGTTTTCTCACGGTTTGGCGCCACCATCTTGGGATTAGCGGTATTACCCAGTAAGTATTAATGGTAAGTAGTAAATCGCGAGCAGTTCTCTAAAATCAATCGATTTTCGAACTTTTTGGGTGAAAATATAGTAAATTTTGCAATTTTACAATTACACACCTTTTCCAAAATAGAAGGGGTCCAAGACCAAATTGCGTTATATCTGAATTAGTGATATAAACAACCGTGTTATAGCCGAGTTTGACTGTACTAGTATTAATTGAGTCAAAAGCCTTTTTCAACTCCATGAGACCTAAGAAAACCTTATCTGAAGCATATTTTCCACAATAAACTGTGATAGATGAGTGCAGTGACAGTGCAGTGATTGCTATTTTCCCTTTTATATCACACATATTGTTGTCATGCGGTGAGTGGTTTTTTTTTTTGAGATGTAGTTAGAATTTACTACTATATATATTTTCAAATATTTATCAGAAAGAGTTTTTGTGGAGATAGGACAAAAGTTAACCACATTTTTTACTTCTGCTGCTTTTCATAATGGAACAACTTTCAGCTGCTTGAAGGAGAGAGACACCTCCAGATACTGACAAGTAAAGGTCACGATAGCGTCACCAGTTTAGATAATGCGCATTCGAAAGATCTTCCATAACTAAGTCCACGAGCAAAATTGTAGCGGCAGACAGCCAGGGGTATAGGAGCTATGAGGGGTCAAAGTTAACATGGTGGCCTATTGGAAATCACTTATAAATAACTGCTTATATTTTAGCTTATAAGTAAACTGCAACCTTAGATAAGGATAAAACAGACACAATAAGCAGATATTGATTGGAAAATAAGCAGGAAATTGTTATTGATCAGCTTCAAATCAGATACAATCTATCTGAAGTTCAGAGAACAGGTCGTGGGAAAGGCAGATACTCTGTTTCTAAGTGAGCACATTTAATGAATGGAATGCTGTCACACTTGAAGCACCTGTCATTGACGATCGAGTTGAAGCAGTAGTCGTTAGGACTTATCTATGGATCAGATTCAGTGTCCAGTACCCACATTTGCATATTTTGTCATGTTTCTGAAGCACTGAACTGATACAGTGAGAATGACTGGAGTGCCAAGAATCGATCTCTGTGCCAGATGTTCACATCATCCATCTCGAATATCAGTGTCTGTGATGAAGTGGACGAAAGAAGAAATAAATGGTTGGATGATTCCAGTGCATCCAGCTGGAATCAGTCTCTTGATAAATTTCCTTCCTGCAGGCACATACTTATCAAACAGGCTATCATCCTTGTTTGAAGACCATGAGTCGACCAAAAGTAGAAATTCGTTCCGTTCTGGTGGTATGTTTGGCCACAACATCTCCTCGTAGAACTTGATCGTCACCTTTGTTCATGTTAGCAGATTTGCCGGCTCTGCAAGTGTCCGACAAACTGAGCTGTTCCCGGACTTGACCGTCTCCTCCTCCTCTCCTGCTGGCTGTCTGCCCGGCAAACTCAGCCAGTGAACTCCCCCTGCGACAAGCTTTCGGGAAAGGTGCCATTTGCCCGGCAACTTCTGTGATGCATGATCTGTTTTGATTAAGTTTCACGAGACCTCATCAGTTCCTGAAGCATTTTTATTAGATAGCACTTTTAATAGCTTTTTGAATCTCGTAAGGGAAGGTTGGAAATAGAAAGGAGAAAGGACTTGTACTGGTAGGTATGTGATTAATAGCATTATCTAAAATAAAAGTACATAAAGAAAATTATTTATTTTGTTTTCTTTTGAATTATTTGCGAAGACAAGATTTGATGAAAATTTTCCTTTCTTATGTTTAGGTATTGCTTTGTTCATGTTGCTCCGCTTCTCTTTTATTGAAAGATTATCATGAAATAAATTTTCAAAATATCTTTCTCTCAAGAACTAATTGTCCATTTTAAGTCTTCTACATTGGTAGGTGTCAGATTTATCTTAGATCAGCGTTTCTCAACCTTTTTGAACCCAAGGACCTCTAAAATGTCTAAAATATTTTTACGGACCCCCAATTTTACATCATTTTTAAAAGTAGGCTATATATAGGCCTATATTCTTAATAATTGGGGTATTAATTACAGGTCATTATAACGAAATAAAATGATTTTAAAAACTTTGACATCTAGTGTCCATTTTATATGAAAATTTTTTACTTCTTTACTTTCCACTTGCTTTATGATATTTTTTAATTATGTCTGCGAACCATCTGTACCATCGTCGCGCCAGTGGTCCGTGGACCATGGGTTGAGAAACGCTGTCTTACATGATTTCTACAATTTATTTTAAATACGAATAATTTTCAAAAGTTCAGAGGATACCCATGAGCTTTTTTATTGCTTATTAACTTTATATTGAGAACTGGAAAGAAAGAAAATATTTCCAGTCATCTAACTTGGGAAGGCAGTCCTTTCAGGTGTTGGAACTGGGAACTTGAAAAAATAGTGGTGAAAGGGTATCAGGTAATTGGGGGGTGGGGAGAAAGGATTACGAGGGTGTTTGCTGGAAGAACTTAACCTTGTTATTATTAGCCTTGAATCCACACTTCAGAACAGCTGAATCTATATTACTAAAATCTTTTATTTCTCTGTCTGTCCGGCACAATTACCTGTGAGAATGGAAAACAGAAGTAATTTTTACAATGAAATGTCTGCAAAGGAAATCAAACCTGCACCTTCTGATTCGAAGTCAGAAGTCTTCTCCATTAGGCCACGGGGACTACAACTCACTTTATAACGTTTTTTGACTTACTTTTCCTTCCCCTTCCCCCCATCAGTAATGAATGTATTCAACCTTTTTTTTTTGAATCTCAAGATTGTTTATTTATTTTCGATCTGTTTCTTTATTTGTAATTCGAAAATGACTATTAGAACTATAATTGCTGAAACGTTGCAATATTTTAAATATTCTTACTTAACCAAATTCTATGTGATAAGAAAAACATGCGCATATACACGGGGGATGGCTTAGCTCTCCAAAATATCAAATAAGACCTTTATTAAAATCCACAGTAATTTAACTAATATTTATTTATTTAGTTAATTAATAAAAATTAACCAAGCACATGGTTCTCCAGTTTTATCCTTTAGCACAATGTATTAAAATATTAGTAAAAAATTTTTTTTAGGTTGTTGAAGTTATTTTTAAATGTTTTTTTCCAATGCAAACTAACAATTCTTGCACATTTTTTCTTCAGATAGTATTTTGAAATGTTTCTTGGTTTTTATTTTTAATAAGATATAGTAATTTTTAATCATATAAAAAAAAAATGTTCAGGATTGAAAATTTCAAATCTACTTAGTAAATCTTTATTATAGCTTCATTAAATTTTTTTGTTTTGTTGTTACATTTTAATAAAAATAAATCAAAAAAGCTACCTAAGTGATTATATCCCCTCTTGGTCCACAGAAATGTCCACCCCTACTGTGCTTAATCCTTTCTCCTCATCCCCACGTACCTGATATCCTTTCACCCCTATTTCTTCAAGTTCCCAGTCCCAATGCCTGAAGGGACTGCCTTCCTGAATTAGATGGACTGTATTTAATCTAGAGAATTTTAAAGTTTGTTGAAAAGTAAGATATTGATTTTTAGTCTTTAGTTTTTATTTCGTAATTTATTAATCCGAAAAGGGAAGAAAAATCTATAAAATGCACAAATTCGTTAGAATTGTTTGCTTTTAACGCATTGAACCATCATCGATAGCAATCTGGGACAGCTGTTTCGTACTTATTAGGACTCATCAGCCAGATTTAGCTTCGATGATGGAGCTCAGAATGCATCGGTACCTATGATCCCATCTCCCGCTCTCGGAAATGGGACTCGGTTGAAAGCAAACCAAAGAAAAAACCTGTAACCAGCATAGGAAAATTACCTCGGCCAGCTTTGCGCCGAGCTCGAAAGGCATTTAATAAAGGCGTAAGACCTAACGAAAAGTCGAAAACTTAATAATAAAGAAGGTTTACCGATGCATTCTGAGCTCCATCATTGAAGTTAAATCTAGCTGATGAGTCCTAATAAGGATGAAACAGCTGTTCCAGATTCCCATCGATGATGGCTCAATGCGTCAAAAGCAAACAATTTTAACGAATTTGTGCATTTTATAGATTTTTCTTCATTTTTCATATTACATTAATGCACGTTAAACCTTCTTTATTATTAATTTATTAATCCAGTCAACAGTGTAGATAATCTTTAAACTTCATGTTTTTTTGTTTTCGAGGGGGGGAGGGGAGATAATTTGAAATTCATTATCTTTGTAGGCCTTTTTAAACAAGAAATCTTTAGATTTAATAGTACGGCAATTCAAAATATATAAATATTTTAGTAATACTTGATTAGTAATAAAAGCATGAAAGATAATTTTACTCTGGTTAGAAAAATTATTAAACATTTGAGGAACGAGTGCATTTAGTTTGAAAGTGGTAATAAATTGGGGAATCTGAAACTCGATACGTCATTGTCGTTTACATTGTTTTCATTTCTATTTAAAATTGCCCATTTTTTATTATTTTGATTAATAAAATATCCAATCGAATCAATTTGGAAAACGAATATTAAATCCTGCAGGTGGCCTGTAAATGGCTATTGAACAGTGAATAAATTCTAAATCTATATTGATAAACGAGAATTCATTTATTGTCATAATATTAAAATTATTTATATATATATATATAAATATTCCCCTGCAATCACTTTTGGGTACGCGAACCGACATAGTTAGTCATTTCCGAATTATGAGTGCATCACTGAATTGTGTAAATTCTTCTCGCCTTTTTCATTTTTTTGACATGAGTTTTGCAACACACCTATATACAATTACATAAATAGGGTGATTTAGGACGAATTACCACAACTTTCAAAGCTCATTTAAGACGATATTTTGAACAAAAAATATCATATAATCCCGGGCCTGATCTCAAAATTCACAGTTACAATAATGAGAAGTTTGTTTGTCAAAGACCTCTTTCATAAGTTGGAGGAATAGAAATAAATGAGACATAAAGAATGAATTTTTCAAAAATAGTTTTCTTTTATTCGTTAGTATGTTGGAGCTGAAAATGTGTTGTATTGCTTAATTACGTCGTACAGAAAGTTGTAGCAAGTTTAACTACAACATTACAATATTCTGATGCACTTAACAATTGTTAAAATCACACCAATTCTATCAACTTGAGTCTTATTATACACATTGTTCATAGTAGTGCATTTTCAATAAGATAACATTATTTCTGAAATGTTCATTCGTTATTTCTCATTCATTACTCCTCCAACTAACGAAAGAGGTCTTTTACAAACCAAGTTCACATTATTGTAACTGTGAATTTTGAGAATAGGACCCGGATTTATATGACATTATTTGTTCAAAATTTCATAAATTAGCCCTGTAAGTGGCGATAACTCCTTCTGAATCACTATATATATAGTTTCCTTATAACTATGTTTTAAAAATTAAAATACATTCTCCTGAAATTTATATGAAGTTGTGTGAATCTAACTGTAATTTAACAACCATATAAAGAACATCTTAAGCTCAAACAATATTTAATATCAAAAAATTATGTTACATAACATGAAGATAAAGCATTTGCATGTCTCATAATATGCTGACCGTGCAAAACTTTTCTCAAAAATTCTCCATTTTGATTGGCTCTGCACTTGCATGGGTCCTAATATGAATTTTTAAGGAATTTGTATGTGCAAAACTTTTCTGACAAAATTCACATTTGAGTGGCTTTTCTCCTGAATGCGATTTAATGTGAGAATTTAACT
>JAFIDM010009631.1:130625598-130638961 GCA_023159025.1 Thereuonema tuberculata | reverse complement strand
TTTTGCCGGACCCCCCCCCTCCCCCTTTTGACCTCACGTAATTAATGGATGTCCCCCAATCCCTCCTTCATTACACCAGTGATATATACATATATCAATATATCCGGATAGTGATGTGGGATTTGAATAAAAAGCCAATACAAAAACCATATCAGTGTTTCTGCAAAGAAATGACCAAATTAACTTCACATAAGCTCAAATTAAAGTAACTAAAATTTAGACAACAAAAATGCAATATTCTAAGACTTTGGTCTTTTTTTTATTGATTTATGGTCTATTAGTCTTAAAATAACCAGTTGGTTGGTTGGTTGGTTGGTGTTTAATGGCGCAAAAGCAGCTGCGGCTAAGCTGCGCCAAAAATAACCAGTTAGTAATATTATTTTATTAGGTAAAAATCTATTTTAACTATTTTCATTTACAATAAATAAATAAATAAATAAATAACGGATAACATTATCAAATCAAACTCAAAACTTCCTAAAACTTAAAGATTTAAAATATAAATATAACCATTTTTTTTTTTTTTTTAATTTTTCCTCAGTACCTTGTACTTGGTAGATAGAATTGTGGACTGAAGTAGGCAAAAGTTTTAATAATACTCGTAAAAACTGCTGCAAGCTTTGAATAAGTAATTGCTATTTACTTAAATCAATTTCCTTTTTGATATAATTGGTGCAAAACATAGCTCTTAAATACATTTGTTCCCCAAATTATTTTGCCATGATCATTGGTGCATCGTCAGTTAGTTTTTAATAAAGACCATTGTTTGTTACTTATTATCATAATCAAAATATTATTCCTTTCAAATTAATGATTAGAATTGAGTCTCGGTGAGATGTCTCACTATGGTTATTAAGATCTCGTCAGCCAGAGTTTCCAAACTTCACAGGCATAATGAAGGAAGGCAGTTGAATTATCGAAAATTTGTTTCCTCATAAATTAAAACAAGCAAAATAAATCACATTTATTAACAATTTTCCTTGTTTTAAGTGTTTGATTAGATGGGGACAATACTGAATAAACTGGATATTTGTATCTGAGCGAGACTGAAACAGCTCTTTCAAGGTCCTGCATGGCTATAGAAAAATTCTTAATTTAAGAATTGATTCGTATTTGATCTTTTATACATTTATTAGCAAAAATACCCGTGCTTCGTGCGGGTTACAAAAAAAAGAGTTGTCCTGATGTGGATGACAGAAGAAATTGTTATTGTGTGATTACATTGCAACATTTCCAATTGGTAAAAAAAGGCAAGTTGGCAGCTAATTATGTTATATATCTGCTACTGTCGCTTCACTCAGGAAGCTTTGCATACGTAACATAAAAAAACACTTTATTTCTTCAAAAAAGAGCAGATTACATCAAGGAAACTAAAAAATGAAACTTAGAATTACGAACACTCATGTCAAATTTCATGTTTGCAAGCATGTTTCGGAGATACGTACACCCTGCAGGAAAGTTTTCTTCCTCCAGTGGCGTACCAATGGCTTGGGGGCCCGGGGCGGGAGTTCCATTATTCAACAACCAAAAAAAAATCTCTATTTTAACAACCAAAAAAAAAGGAAATAAGCTGCTTGGTGGGGCCCCCTAGGCTGGCTTGGTGGGGGCCCGGGGCGGACATCCCCCCCCCCTTGGTACGCTACTGTCTTCCTCCCCTCTGTTTATATCCCTTAGGATCCGAATATCGAAAATTCTTTGAATACGTATACCTTACATTTTGACAAAGAACTCTCAGTATGAAATTTCGTGAAATTTCTTGTATGCAAATCAAGGGATTTCGGAGATATGAGTACCCTGGAAGAAAGTTTACACCACACTTAAGACTCAAATATATAAAAAAAAAAAAAAATCGTCGAATATGTGTATTTTAAATTTTGACAAAAGAATAATCATTGAATTTCGTGTTTCCAATTAAAGAGGCTTCAGAGATATGCGTGACCTTCAAGAATGTTTGCCTCACCATTTTCACCCTTAAAGTCCATTTATACTATCCTACGAGACAAGAAGCGGGCTTTTTTATTACCCCATTCAGGCAAGTATACGAGTATCTATATTGATTGTTAGGAATCCGTGACCTTGGCTAAAGTGAGGGGTTTTGGTAGAATTCCTTTTCACCGTTGAGTGGCACCTCTCTGTGAAAGATCTTAGTGTTATAGTTAAATTTCAGTATTAGAAGAATAAAATCGAAAGAAAAGGATCATACGTTTTAGTATCCATAGATATTAAAAAAAAAAGGAAGGCAGAGAGAATTTTGGACATTATATAAACAATTGATAGATGACAAACAACTATTTTTCGTCAGTATTTTAAAATATTACAATATGCCCTAACTAAGTTGAAAATATTTTCCAAATCAAAATGGTCCTATATATTTCTTAAAGAAACGTGTTTTTTTTACAATAGATAAAAAATATTTGCATAATTGGCGATCTTTTTCTCACAAATTATTCGTTGTTGGTTTTAAAACATTAAGGGAAATAAATTCGTTTCTCTTCTATAACAGATATACTATTCAACTCAAAATATTACTGCATCATTTTGCCGCTAGGTGTCTCCACTGTTCAGCCGCCATGTCGTCTTACTATTATCTCCATCATTCTACTGTCTCCGTTTTTCATTTACCACACCTCTAAAGACTTTAAATATCAACGGCAATCATTATGCTTTTCGTAAATCTTGCTGTATTGCAAGAGTAGATTTTGGTAAGCATCTGTTTGTCACAATTATAATAAGCCATCTTTATTCTCTTGACTGATTTAGAAATTGAAATAGGCTTATCCTCCTTGCGTTGTAGTTTTAACCTTTGACAATGGCTGCCATTTGCGTTTCTTCAGTGTAAAAGTTGTTTCTTTTGTTTATTGTCACATGCAATTCTAACTTGTTCATTACAACACTGAAACAAAGAAATCATTCAAAGAGTCGAAAATCGAGGAATTTAGTAGGACTTCCATTGAATGAATTAATATTCACGAACTTTAATTAAAAACAACAGGATTTGAAGTCGATTATAATGAGGTATTTTTTTTAAGTGGACGATGAAGCAGTGTTTCGAATATTACAGTTTCCAGGACAAGAAGTTTAAAAATAAACTAAAGAGTTTGTTCAATGAATGAATATTCAAATTATGTCTCAACCAATGACAATTACGAAGAACTAATTATTTGTAAAGTGCAGTTTAATAGGTTTAGGAAGTTATATAGTTAGTTGATCAAATTAAATGATACACAAGTGATAATTCGTCAAAGCAATGAAATAAAAAGGACGTTTTAAAGTCAATCCACTTAACATTAATTGAAGTATAGAAGAAAGATTTGAACAGTCAGGATTTTATTTAAGAAATAAAATTTTCTGATTAGATTAAATCATTTACTGTTAAAAAGAGTCCTCTTTGGAATAATTTTAGAATCATGAATATTGACAGATTAACAGAATCCCACAAAAATGAAAAGAATTTCAAATCTAAGATTTCTAAAAAATGTCCTCCAAAATCAGCCACATTGCTAAATGACATTAATTCTCACAAATGCGAAAAAACATTCAAATGTGAATTTTGTGAGAAAAGTTTTTTAAAATCAGATCATTTAAAGAAACACATTAGAACTCATACAGGTGAGAAGCCATTCAAATGTGAGTTTTGTGAGAAGTGTTTTGCAGTGTCTTGGAGCTTAACTGTTCACATTCGATCCCATACAGATGAAAAGCCATTTAAATGTGTATTTTGTGAGAAAAGTTTTGCTGAGTCTGGCCTCTTAAGTAGTCACATGAGATCCCATACAGGTGAAAAGCCATTCAAATGTAAATTTTGTGAGAAATGCTTTGCACATTCAGGTGATTTAAAGAAACACATTAGATCCCATTTAGATGAAAAGGCATTTAAATGTGAGTTTTGTGAGAAAAGTTTTTTAAGATCAGGTTATTTAAAGAAACACATTAGAACCCATACAGGTGAAAACCCATTTGAATGTGAATTTTGTGAGAAAAGCTTTTCACGATCAGATACGTTAAAGAATCATATTAAATCCCATATAGGCGAAAAGCCATTTTAATGTGAATTTTGAGAGAAAAGTTTTGCAGATTCAGTTGATTTAACTACTCACAATAGACTAAAACAGATGAAAAGCCATTTAAATGTGAGTTTTGTGAGCAAAGTTTTTTTAAGATCAGGTGATTTAAAAAAACATTGTAAAGCAAACAGGCAAAAAGCCATTTTAAATATCAGTTTTGTGGGAAAAGTTTTGGACATTCTGATGGTTTAGTTACTCACCATAGACTGCATATAGGTGAGTGCATTAAAATATGTGAGTATTCCTATTTGGCTGTCCATTAATTACGCGTGGTGTTTTTTTAAAAAATTTGGACCTGCCCCCCCCCCTCGTGAGATTTCAAAAAGTCAATATTATAAAATGTAATCTATTATAGTACGTATATTCTCTGAATGAAAAAGTTGACGTGAGATTTTCGTTGAACCCTCCCCCTTGGTGAGATTTTGCCGGACCCCCCTCCCCCTTTTGACCTCACATAATTAATGGACGACCCCTATGGTTGTTGTACAGGATTATAGTTTTAAGTCTTAGTGGAACAGTTCTATTCAATTTACAAGAAAATAACAGTGATATGAAATGACTATGATATTAACAGTTTTCAAATTTCACATTACCTCAAACTTCTCTCGTATCTCTTTTGTCCATGAAGAACATTAGAAAGAACTGTTAATAATGCGAAAAAAACATACTTTTATTCTTTGCATTAAGAAAATCATATACTTATTTAGAATAATCTTCAAATTTAATGTTCCAGCATGTTATTATAATGGGCATTCTGCAATATTGGCGATTCACCTCGGACGACCATGTCATGCAGTTCGTGCGGAACTGGTTCACAACGCAGGCCCGGGAATTTTATGAGACATCCATTCACCACCTTGTGTCGCAGTGGGACAAGTGCCTCAACAGCCAGGGCCAATACTTCTAACATACCGGTACTGGTTTCTGTTCCTAGGCCTCCAGCTCGTTTCTTTTTGAATGCCCCTTATATATCACATGAGGATTTGTTTTCTATTATTATTATTATTATTTGTAAAGACTTTTTCATTTCCACTGTTAATGTATTGGGTAGAAAATGAATTATTGTATTGAAGTTTCTTAAAGATTGTTTTTTTACAAAACCTGTGGTAACATTTTTAATTTCTTTTGTAAACTGCCAGTGATTATTACTGTATATGACAAGTATGGGCATACATGAGGTCAACGAGAGCCACGTTCTGGATTGTCATTTACTGTATATAAAGAGCCACACCTTAGTCACGTTCCATGTTATTATTATTTCTTTCTTTTTTTAATGTTTATCCGACCTATTAGGTGTATTTATAAGCTGTACACCTGTGATATAGGCACTGAGAGTTTAATCTATAAAGATAATATTTCCACCCAAAAGAAACATACAAAAAGTAATGATTAAAAGATTAATTTTATATTTTTATCAATTATATCAGAAATTAATATTTTTTTTTATATCTTTTATAATTTGATTATCGTATTGATCCCACTTGATTTGATTAAAAAGCTTAAATATAATATAACCATTTAGACGGTAACCATAGTTATTTTTTATGTTTTTATCATTAATCAAACTAGGCCAATTGTTTCTAGGTCTTGTATTTTTATTATTATTTTTTTCATTTTTAATTTAAATTTTTTTTTTTATAATTGTTTTATAAATAAATTTCTCCTCGATAGTTAAAATTTTGAATTTTTTCCTGATATCATTCTTCTCATTTTTACTTTTTTTTATTAAAATTATAAGAGATGATATTAATTATTTTAAAACAAGTTTTGTTTACTTATTCCATATTTCTTCCTAATTTCTTCTCTTCTAGAACTATTATTATAAATCCACAACATACTCACATAAATAAATGCTATCAAACATACATTTATTCAAAGTAATTTTCGAAGAGATATAACACGTCTCTTCTTCTTCAGCTTAAAATTGTAACGAAATAAAAAAAGAATTTAAATAACAATTAAGGAAGACTACGTGAATATAATGTTACATCGATTGTTAAAAAACAATTGCTATTAAAACAATTACAATAATTTAAGAGTAGTACAAGTCATTAACCATTAAACACATCTAGTTTTACTTTGTTTTTACAACTTTCACAATTTTTATTGACTATTTCCTTAGCCATTCTTGTTATCCTTTCATTCACTTGTATCCCATCATTTCTATTTAAATTACTACTTTTTGTGTTCCTAATATACATGCTTTCTATGATTTTTCTTGTCTTATGTTCTTTTTCCACGCATAAGATTTTAATCTCATTATTCATACAATGAGTTTGCTGAATACAATGTTCTGCCACTTCAGATTTGGTTATTGATTTATTATTTATGTAGCCATCGTGTTCCATTACCCGTTCCTTTAATGTCCTTTTACTTTCTCCAAGATAGAATTTCCTGCAGTTCAGACATTCTATCTTGTATACAATTCCCATTTCATGTTTTTTGTCATACATATTTAATTTATTACATACAATATTTTTAATTTTATTTTGATAAACAAATCCAATTTCAATATTAAAATTCTTACAAATTTTCTTAATTTGTAAACTATTTTTATTCATATATGGTATAAAAAATCTCCTTTCGTTTTGTACATTTAATTCCTTAATTTTAAATTTATTGTAATTTTGTATAGCTTTATCTATGAAATTATCATTATAGCCATTATTTCTTAAAACAACTTTCATGTTTTCAATTTCCTTCAAAAAATCATCTTCTGTACTTGTAGATCTGTCAATTCTTTGTAAGTAGTTATCAATAATGTTTCTTTTCACTCCTATATCATGCCCAGAATCAAAATTAAGTAAATGATTACTTTTATATTCTTTTTGATAATGTTTTAACACCAATTTATTTCCTTTATTTATTAGGCATAAATCCAAGAAATTTAATTTGTTGTTCAATTCTTTCTCCATTTTAAAATTAATCTTTTTGTTTCTTTTGTTTATATCCTTAAAAAAATTATCAAACTGTCTAATAGTACCGTACCAAACCACCAATATATCATCTGCATATCTAAAGTATTCTAAATTATATTTACATTCTTTCAAAAATTTGCATTCAAAGTTATTCATATATATATTACATAATAACCCTGACAAAGGAGAACCCATTGGGAATCCTTTCACTTGTTGGAAAATTTTATTTCTATGTTTGAAATATGTGTTCTTAGTAATTATTTCTACTAATTCCATTAATTCAGAATTGTTTAACTTATATTTTAACAAGATTTCTCTGTTTTTAAATGTCAAATCTTCAAGAATCATTAAAGTATCCTCAACTGGTATATTAGTATACATATTTTCAATGTCAAGGGAGAATAGATGGAATTTCCTCTTGTTGTTATATAAATGTTGAATTTTTTGGACCAAATCATTTGTGTTTTTTATTATAATTTCTTCTTTAGGAAGCTTGAAATTTTTTATAACACCATTAACAAACCTAGCCAAGTTTTGCACTGGGCATCCATATGCGTTTATTACTGGACGCATAGGATTATTGTCTTTGTGGGTCTTTATTCTGCCTTCAAACGTCGGAGTTCTGCATGAGTCTTTCATAATCTCTTGTTTTAGTTTGAAATCTATAGAACCATTGTCACTTAAATTTTTAACTATGTCCTTGACTTTTTTGTACAATTTGTATGTAGGATCCTCATCCAATTCAACATAATGTTCCTTGTCACTTACTAATTCATCCAATTTAGATAGATAATCTTCTCTGTCCATTATTACTAGATGATTACTCTTATCTGATTTTGAAATGTAAATATTTTTGTCTTTACCTATGTTTCTTAAAATTTCAATCTCTTCTTTATTTATATTGGTAACAGGATTATTACATTCCCTTTTAAATTTATCAATTTCTTCAAAGAATTTTTGTTTTTCTTGATTTCCTAAATATTCAGATATTATATTTAATTTGGCCAATGTTTTTAAGTCAAGACTCTCTTCTTTTTCCACAACAAACTCTAACCCTTTATTTAAAAGACATATTTCCTTCTTACTAAATTTTCTTTTACTGAGGTTTATGACATAATTTGATTGTTCATTATATATTTTCTTAGTTCTAATTTTCTTTACCTTTCTTTCTCTAGCTTTGCGTTTGTGACCAATATATTTCCTATGGTTCCAAGACATAATCAGAGTGTAGTCATCATATTTTAGTCTTCTTTTCAAGGAGATGTTTATCCTTTCTTCATCTTTCAAAAGTCTCTCTATAAATTTTCTTGTTCCATTAAGTTGATCCTCAACCAATTTTCTTTCAGCTTCCTTCTTTATTTCATCTGTTTTCGGAGTAGTAATTAGTACTGGGTTACAAATTTGAAGAGGACTAGGAGTTATTCCTTCTAGAATACATGTTTTTAGAAAATTCTCGTGTTCTTCCCAATTTGCTAGCTTCGTTACTATCCTTTGATGTCTGATAATCAACTTATAAGTACTTATTCCATATTTCTTCCTAATTTCTTCTCTTCTAGAACTATTATTATAAATCCACAACATACTCACATAAATAAATGCTATCAAACATACATTTATTCAAAGTAATTTTCGAAGAGATATAACACGTCTCTTCTTCTTCAGCTTAAAATTTTATGGTTAATGACTTGTACTACTCTTAAATTATTGTAATTGTTTTAATAGCAATTGTTTTTTAACAATCGATGTAACATTATATTCACGTAGTCTTCCTTAATTGTTATTTAAATTCTTTTTTTTATTTCGTTACAATTTTAAGCTGAAGAAGAAGAGACGTGTTATATCTCTTCGAAAATTACTTTGAATAAATGTATGTTTGATAGCATTTATTTATGTGAGTATGTTGTGGATTTATAATAAGTTTTGTTTACATTTTCAATTTGTTTTTTATTAATAAAAATCCAACTATCTATACCAGTGGTCGGCAACCTTTTGTTGTAAGAGGGCCACATATGTTATGTGGGGATTACTGCGGGCCGCACTTGGGCCAAAAAGTAAAATTTTATTATTAAACAACAAAAAAAAAAAAAAAAAAAAACGGAAAATCTTAATTTAACAAACAAAAAAAAAAACAAAAAAAAGGAAAATCTCAATTTAACAACCAAAAAAAAGAAAAATCTTCCAACACGCCTCGCGGGCCGCACCAAAACGCTTCGTGGGCCGCGGGTTGCCGACCCCTGATCTAGACCATAATCTAAGATAGAATCCAAAAGGGATTTAAAAAATTATTATTTTTTGTTTTAAAGGAATGAGGTATTTTAATATGATAGAACAAATAAGTTAATGAACTCAGTTTTTTAATGACATGTTGATAGTGTGGTGACCATGAGAATTTCTCATCAATAAATACTCCTAGGTACTTTCGTTGTGTGACAAAATCTATTCTTTCGCACTCACATAATACACTATTTACTTGAGTATTTACCAAATTTTTACAATTTTTTTTTATTTTAAAAACAATATAAATTTTTATAAATAATTTTATTTTTATTTTTTATTAACATTACTTTCATCTTTTTAATATTGATTATCATTTCATTATTCATAGGCCAACCATTTATTTTATTTATATCTATTTTTATTATTATTAAATACACAAATTCGAATTTAAATTACATTTCTACACAAATCTTAATTGCTATATAAAGTATAAAAAATACATATGTCAGAAATAAATCATAAAAATTTGCACCTAAAGAAGCACGAGATGCGCGCACCCACCCTACACATTGAAAGGACAACACATGCACACAGCAATACGTGCGTCTTTGACAGTTACAGTCATGTAGGTGCATCTTGTCACTTACAACATTTAGAAAGGAAAACTCACGGAAATAGAAATATAATGGGAAAGAAAATATCTAAATTTTTATCAAGAGATATTGGGAGCCGCATTTGCCCATTTCTGTTATATTATATCACAGTCATTATACAATATACATATTTTTAAATAAAAAAGAGGAAATTTCATCTTCTAATTGTATAACAAAAATAAGATTACTGTAAATACCAAACTAATTTTTCCAATTAAGAAAATGGAAATTAAGAATACATAAAACTAAATATTAATATCTGGGTTTCCAACCTGGGGGTCTCAAAGTGTTTTCTAGGGGGCCACTGTCATTATTTTTAGTTGCAATTATTTTTATAGGAAATTTCACCTTGAAGGCTATCAACACTTTTTTATTGGAATGTGGTTACACTGGAATATTGTACTAGTGGCTGTAACACTGGTTTTGTTAAATGAAATGAAGTGATTTTGATTCCACTGTGGCTGATATTTCAAAAATATTAAAACCCTTCCATGTAGATACATGGTAAGCGTTTTACAATATTTTCATTATTCGCAGGTCTTTAATATTTCTTCAAATTTCCACTGCACTGACTTTGATTCACTGTAATAATAAAATATACAAATGCAATGTTATTATTAGAATAAAATTCTATGTTACAAATAATACACTGAAAAATATATTTACTATGATGCAAAATCCTAATTCCTTTTTAATGGGTGTCTCGATTTTTGAATAACAGATAACAATAAAGATGAGTTGTTCTCTTAATTTACTTGAAGATCATTGTGTCTGTTTTGCTGACGCTGTCATGTTTGTAATGATGTAATTTAAATAATGTACACATTGTGTCATCCAATGCAAACTTTAATACGTCTTCTTTACCCTAATAAAAAAATGCCTAATAATGGATATTTGGCAGAGGTTGTAGGTTACTTGGCTTTTAGAAAAGGACTCGAGGTTTGAAAAAGTTTGGGAAACATTGTTTTAACATTTTCTTTTAATTTATAAAATGTTATCAATTTAACCAAAGTTAAAAGGAGGCCATACTGTAAACTCAAGAGGGCTGCTTCTGTATATTTAAAAATAAAACTCGATGCAATGAAATCAACTCAAACTAAAACGCAATGGCGAACCTTAAATTGTCACAAATCTTTGATTGTGTGAAAACTGCAAGTAATAAAATAATAAAGAATATGCCATTCCCATTCATGTGACAAGCAGAATGTTCTGGATGAATGCATTTTGTAGATTTTGGAGATCCCAAAGATGATCGATCGGGTTCAGATCAGGACTAGGTGCAGGCCACGCACACACTCAATGCCAACTGCATTCAGATAATCCCGAACAGCAACAGAGGTGTGTGGCCTCGCATTGTCGTGCATGAACATAAAGATTTCTCCAACAAATCCAGCTTAACATGATCATTGGTGCATCGTCAGTGTTTAATAAAGACAAGTGTTTGTTACTTATTTTCGTAATCAAAATATTATTCCTTTTAAATTAATGATTAGAATTGAGTCTCGGTGAGATGTCTCACTAAAGTTATTAAGATTTCATCAGCCAGAGTTTTCCAACTTCACAGGCATAACGAAGGCAGGCAGTTGAATTACAGAAAATTTGTTTCCTCATAAATTAAAACAAGCAAAATAAATCACGTTTATTAACAATTTTCCTTGTGTTAAGTTTTTCATTAGATAGGGACAATACTGACTAAACTGGATATTTGTATCTGAGCGAGACTGAAACAGCTCTTTCAAGGTCCTGGATGGCTATAGAAAAATTCTTAATTTAAGAATTGATTCATATTTTATCTTTTATACATTTATTAGCAAAAATACCGTGCTTTGTGCGGGTTACAAAAAAAAGAGTTGTCCTGATGTGGATGACGGAAGAAACTGTGTCACTACACCGGATTCTTCTAATAATTAATGAACTAATAGACAATAAGGACTAGATTCAGTTGCTTAAGCCATCATAGTGGATAAAGAGTCGAAGACTCCAACTAATTGATAATAAGAGTTTCATGGAAGCTATAAGTTCTCAATAAGTCTGGGGGGAGTGAAGCTGCTGGGCCCGGGAAACTGCACTCCCATTCCACATTAATAAACAAATTAAAAGAACCACACGTACACTGACAAAAGATTAAATAGAATGTATTCACACTAAATTTGCTTATTACAATACTAGCAGCAGGCAAAAAAAAAAAATCTGAAAAATCGTTTTATTATCAACTATCAAATATAAAGTAAATGTAATCTAAATACTGTGCTAAGGGGACGTACATTAATTACGTGAGGTGTTTTTTAAAAATTTGGACCCCCCCCCTCCCCCTTGGTGAGATTTCAAAAAATTTAACCATCAAAAAAAACAAAAACGGAAATCTTGCTATAATATATATTTTCTCTGAATGAAAAAGTTTACGTGAGCTTTTCGTTGCCCCCCCCCCCCTTTTGACCTCACGTAATTAATGGACGTCCCCTAACTTGTGAACGAAGCTTCTACGGCAAAAATGGTTTTCAGTTTCAAAATCAGCGTAAACAATAGAGTAAGTAAATTTCAGTAAAATGGATGCAGTGGTAACAAAATTATTTGGTTTTGAACGTATGTTTTGTTAGAATTTCAGTTGTCAAGGTCTTCCCAAGAATAAAATTTCATGGAAACAACATCCAATATTTTCATCCAATTTGAGTATCCTTGATTCAATGGTACCATTGAGAACTGTTGGATCTATCTTAATAGCTTAATTATTCGAGATACAGACAGACAGACAAACTTAGCCTATATATATATATATATATACATACATACATTTTGAAGTGTATATATAATTATTGCTTCTTATAAAGGTATTTATCTAATTTATTTATTTTTACTTCTTTTGTAATTTAAACTCAATAATTAGAATTTTGCTCTTTTTTATTTTTTTTTTAAATTTTTTTAATGTTTTTTATTTTTAATTTTCATTTAAAATTTATAATTTAGTTAATATTTCTTATTTTTAGGTTTAGATAATTATTTATTTTTGTTTTTAGGTTTAGATAATTTATTTCTTTTTTGGTAGTTTAGTTTTAAAATTTTTTAAACTTATTTAGTTAATTTATTAGGTTAAATTAATAAGTAATAAAGAGAAGGGCCCACTCTTTTTTGCTTAGTTTTAAATATTAAATAATTTTTAACTTTAATAGTTTAGTTATAATTTTTTTAAATAAAAAAAGAGAGCAAAGTCTTAATATATTGCGTTTTTGCTAAATTATTTCTAAATTTCGCCGCTGATGAAGTGGTGATAGAATTAATTTATTTTATCACCATGGAAACAGTGATCTGAAAGTTGTATTGGCATTTTTTAGGCAGTGATTTGTTCTTTGTATTGGCTTCAAAGTTCATATCACTGCGGCTATTTATGTTTAGTAATATAAGTTAATTTTATTCTTACATTCTATATGTTCTAAATTTTCTAAATTGCAAATGATTGATTGAAATCTTTGCTCAGTGAAACTTGAAAAGCACATGTTTTGAGTTTTACCTTCTC
>JAFIDM010009631.1:130606025-130622875 GCA_023159025.1 Thereuonema tuberculata | reverse complement strand
TGGACGCTTACACTAGCACCGGTAGGCAAATATCAAAGACCCGGCTAGTATTAGAGACCGGCTACTATTTGGCCGTGTCCGCTCTGCAGCCCGCGCTTATTAGAGACCGGCGACAATAAGAGACTCGGCGTTTATTGGAGCATATATGGTATATACAAATGGAAGAACTTAAGATTTTAATGATTTAAGCCTACAAGACTATGGTGAGTGTATGAATCTAATTGGGACTATACAGACTAGTTTCGGAGAGAGAATTTGGAAGATTACAAAAGGTCGCAGAAAATGTGTAAAGAAATTGGCCAAATGGGAAGCTCATGAAGAATTTCTCGAAGAAAGAAAAAAAGTCATGTTATTACCATCACCTATTAACAAATTTAAAATCCCATTAATCCAAGAGGACTTTCGTTCAAGAAAAATAATTAGTGACTTTAAATGGAATATTTTTATTATCAGATACAATCAGTCAAGAATAAAATAAGCAAATTACAAAAAGAAGAAATGTTTTATAATAAAAGTTTGGAAGTTTTAGTTTCAGAAAAGATTTATGAAGAGACTATGAAAAGTGACTGACTAATTTATAAAAGAAATAGAAAGACATAAAGTAAGAATTCTAAACTACATAGAAGAAGAAAACATTAAGTATGAAAAGTTTTGTAAAAAATCTAACTATATTGTAAATACCAGCAAAAGAGTATTAAAAAAGAATGAAATAATTGCCTTAAATAAAGGCATAGATTTTAATGCGAAAGGAAATCTTAGCACTAATAATATAATTACAGAAATTGAAATGAAAATGTTTCTTTTGAAAGATAGAAAAGATATTTTTCTACAGGTTTACAATAATTTAGTGGAAGAAAGAAATCCAAAACCCAATACATCAGAAAAAGAAATTAAATGTACACTCACTTCCAAAAGTTAAGCACGGAGACGAAAAATGTTAATTTCCGTAAGCCCATCTGAACTAAAGAAGCTGAAATTTGCTGCAAAGATAGAAGGTAACAGCCAATCGCGGTTTCGCGTCGAGAAATATGCAAAACAGGCAGTCGTATAAGAAGCCGGCATTGTGAAGGGTTACAGTAGTTGCATGTAAGTGCTGATGAAAGGTGTTTAGAACATTCGTACGATTTGTTTTCAAGCTAAACGTGTTTCTATGGCTTCCAGAAGACGAATGGAAAAAGATTCTGAGCGCTGGCGGGCTATCGGACGCATTGAAGCAGGACAGTCTATAACAGATGTTGCTTGTTTCTTCGGCATTCATCATTCCGTCATTTCACGATAAGGGAAACAATTCCAAACCAGCCAAACAGTTGTCCGAAGACCTGTAGCCAGTCGTGCAAGGGTTATGACCCCTGCGGAAGATCGATATATTGCTGTTGTAGCCAAACGGAATCGAAGATCATCCTCCACACATCATCTATGGTTGCAGCGGCCATTGGTAAGATGATATCTGCCACTGCTGTTCGTCGAAGGCTACACAGGAATGGTCTGTATGCTCGGGTAACACAAGTTTGTGTTCCTTTATCCGTCCAATTCAGAGGGGCACGATTACAATGGTGCCGCCAGCATGTGAATTGGACTATTTCTGATTGGTGTAACGTTATGTTCATAGATGAGTCCAGATTTGCCCTACAACCCGATGATAAGCGTGTAAGGGTCTGGAGGGAACAAGGCACAAGCAATCGGTTCCAGAACATCACAGAATATCATGCATTCAGCGGTGTAAGCATCATGGTCTGGGCAGGGATTTCATTGGGATATCGCACCGATCTGCACATCTACATGTGAGGTTCTGTGATGGCTGTACGGTATCGACATGAAGTCCTAGACCCCATTGTGAAACTGTCCGCTGCAGCAGTTGGTCCTTCTTTCGTTTTAATGGACGATAATGCGCGTCCCCATAGAGCTGCCATCGTTGACGACTTTCTGGCGAGTGAGGGGATTGCGCATGTGGAGTGGCCGGCTTACTCGCCGGACCTTAATCTAATTGAAAATCTTTGGGATGCCCTCGGCCGTGCTGTATGTCAACGTTTCTGACCTCCAGCCACTCTCAGAGATTTGGAAACTGCCCTACAGGAGGAATGGCGATTACTGGACTCTGCGGTGGTTGATCAGCTCGTAACAATCATGATCACTCGCTGTAAACTTTGTATGCAGGTGAGGGGTGCTCACATACCCTATTAATGTCGGTTTTTACTGTTTATTTTGAATTTAAACATCATTTTGTTAATGACGCATTTTGTTAGGACTTCATCTTATAATTTATGAAAATTCAATATTTTGTTTATCTCTGTATGTAATTCTTTGTTTTGTTTCATGAATAAACATAGAGCTACTTACTTGCAGTATTTCATGTCAATCAAAGCAGTACTTGTCCATTTTTTCACATTTTACCGCTCCATGATTAACTTTTGGAAGTGAGTGTATTAGGAATTTATTAAAAGATAAAAGAATTAAAATAGACAGATCAGATAAAGGTAATGTCTTAGTATTAATAGACCAAGAAGTCTATGATCAAAAAGTTAAGAAACTATTAGAATCAGATGATTTCTCAGAATTAAAAGAAGACATGACTTTCCGATCTATATTACTAAAATCTTTTAGTTTTTGGTCTGTCTGTGTGTCTGTCCGGCATAATTTTCTGTGAGAATGGAAAATAGAAATAATTTGTACAATGAAACATCCGCGACAGGAATCGAACCTGCAACCTTCTGATCCAGTCAGATGTCTTATCCATTTGGCCACAGGGATTACAACTCTCTTCTTATTGTATTTTGACTTATATCTCCTTTCCCTTCCCCCATCAATAAGGAATGTATTCAACCTTTTTTTTGAATCTCAAGATTGTTTATTTATTTCCCATCCGTCAGTTTATTTCTAATTCAAAACTGACAATTAGAACTATAATTGCCGAAACGTTGCAATATTTTAAATATTCTTACCTAACCAAATTCTATGTGATATTGAAAAATAAGTGCATGTACACGGCAGATGTTGGAGTAAAGAAAACAGAGTCAAGAAAGAAAGCAGCACTCTTTTTTTTTTAGGTGGAATACCGAAAAAAATCACTATATGTAACTCAAAAACCATCAAAAGTGAATATCAGTTTTGGTTCTGAATTTCATCCATTTGCATTAGAGATATGGTAAAAAGGTATAGGACATAAAATGTAGCTTAAAATGTGCTGAAAATAATATTTTTTACCACCCTGTCTGTAATAATACTAATAACAATAAAACTATTGAAGTTGTTCAGTTATTAGGGGCAGACAAACTTCACAATAGGGTCAATCCTTACCAAATGGTCCAGCACTGGTTGTTGACCATTTTAAACAAAGATGTTTATGTGTTGTTCTATCACCCAGCAGGCCCAAGAACCTCCTTCAAAAAGTCATCCGCTGACAGAGTATGGGTGCCTGTTAAAAATGTTTTTCGGAAAATCTCTGCTTTGGAACTGACAACAGTAAAAAAGCGTCCACATGTTATTTTTGAGAAATTGTCTGAAGAAATATCTCAACTGCTTAAGCAAACACAAATCTTAAAACAAGCAACTGGTGGTAAGTTAATAGACTTTTTAAAACACAAATGTAACCGTAACAAATGTATGATGGTTTATTAAACATTGAATTGTACAAGTAGTGTTGTAATAGCCTAGCTATAATTTGTCTGTTTTTCACTAACTTCCCTCTGCTGTAATTTTGTTCTCCATGGAATATCAAACTCAAAATTTTTTTCACAGGTACCTCTCATAGAGTACTTTTTGTACTGTAAATTTAAAAGTTTTGTTACATCCCTCACCGGGATACTGAGGCTCAAATTTTGCACAAAAAAAAACAAACAAAAAAACAAGCATATTCAAAGAGCAATAACTAAATTAGGAAGCCAGTAACAGAGCTGAAATATTTTTTGCTAAATCTTTGGATGTATATCTTTCCTCTAAAAACGTTATAGCTTTTCTACTTCATTCCTTCCTGCTCAAAGAAAAAAACCCGTAACTTTGATTTTTGTTCAAAAGCAAATATCAGTTTTGGTTCTAAATTTTACCCATTTGCATTAGAGATATGGTAAAAAGGTATAGGACATAAAATGTAGCTTAAAATGTGCTGAAAATAATATTTTTTACCACAGCTTTCTATCATTTTTCTTAGCCGAGTTATCAAATTTATAATATAAACAAATTGATGCCATTTTTAAACGAAGTCAAATAAAAAAAAATAATGCCTGTTTTGAACTATTCATGCATTGATGCCATTTTTAAACGAAGTAAAATAAAAAAAAATAATGCCTGTTTTGAACTATTCATGCACAGGGGTAACAAATTTTTAAAAAATCAATTTTTTTAAAAATGGTCAAGCAACCAAATTAATTTTTTCTGGACCATTTGATATGGATTGACTAATGGCAAATAATAATCTTAACAACTACTATTACTTTTAACAGTTTTCTTTCTATAAATCATTATTTAAAGAAAAAAATAATCTCATAACCCATATATTTTAACAATTTATAATAATAAGCATAAACAACACTTCTTGAACGCAGACAAAAAAACAGCCAATTGTCGTAAAGGATTAAATCCAATGTTTCTTTAAATTCAGATAAGAGCCTCTCAACTTCTGTACTGTGAAAAAAATTTACGAATGCACTTGGAAATAACATTTAACTTGATTTAATCTTAAAATACCACTTGATCTATAAAAGGGTTGGAATTTTATGAAACCAATCATTTGTGTTACAACATGTATACTACGTTGCAAAAGCGTTTATTATATCTGGTTGACGTATGAACTGTTCCATTCTGAGAATGCGATTATGTAAATAATATGAGTATAATATAATTTATATGATGTAACATCAACTTATTCAATTTCCAGAATCTAAAGAAATTTCCCTTATTTTTACTAACTCTAAGAGTCTTTGTTTATGTACTCTGCTGAGACTGTATGAAAATAACCCATAGTTACAGTGAAAATTCCTTTTTTTGTTTCTTCCATTGATTTATAATGAATGGAAAAACTTAAAATTACATTATTGGCTTTTATATACATAAAAAAAGGAAATAAATTAATAAATAAGACAAAGAATAATATTACAAGTCACTTTATATAACAAATTAAAAGTACTAATTCTTAATTCTAAATTAAAAAAATATAAATTATAATTAACTGGCATGAAAGCTATCAAGAATGATTCAATCTCAGCTTAGAATATTAGTGTGTTGATCAAATATTTTAATGTTTGATTCAATGACAAGGCAGGGGCCATTTCATAAAAGCAATGAGATAAACAACTTAAGACTTGTAGGTGATGTCCTGTGGGCAGTGAAATATTCCTGGTAATGATAGTTTATTCTCAGTATTAATATTTCAATGGTGTTTCACCAATTTGCAATTTCACGTTGAATATGTTGAAAATAAAATAGTAACCTTAACAAATTTTCTTTCTACAACACTTTATTTTCAACACATTCATGTATCACCATATATTTTAACAATTGCTAATTATAACCAGAAGTACAGTTTGAACACACAAAAACAGTCTCAAAGGATTAAATCCAAAATTTCTTTAACATAAGATACTCAAAACTTTTAATTAAGTATAAAGTGAGTGAGTGCACAGTTTGAAAAAATAATCTACCTGTAATATTATTATTAAAATGGCACTTGATCTTAGAGTTTTAGATTTAATCACTAATGATAATCAAATAGTTTCAATATTTCTTCTTTGCTTTTCAAACCAAACGTTGTTGATCCTTTTGAAACAGAATCAGTCTTTACCTTTCGATGGAACATTCAACATGATTTAAAGTTAGTGTTTCATTAACAGTTTTCTAATTTTTCATTCTATTTCTAATTAAATAATTTCTTTATCTTTGGAACCAGAACCATTGTATTTTAATGCAGTGGAAGAATGTACAAATGGAAAAGAAGATTTGAGCGTTACATGAAAGCGTTCCAATCAGATAAAGAAACATCTCAAGAATGAGTGAATACTTTAGTTTATGTTTTGGGAGTTCAGGCTGATGATATCATGCATTAGATGCGGATGCTTCTAAAGATTATGATAAAGTGACAGAAAAATGTGATAAATATTTTGTTGCTAATAGGAATATGATTTATGAGAGAATCAAGTTTAATCAGCGAATGTCAAAAGAGGAAGAGGCAGTTAGTGAATTTATTACCTCATTGTATGGACTTATACAATGTTGTGATTCTGGAACTATGAGGGATGAGCTATTACAAGATAGAATAGAAATAGGAATTCAAGATAAAGCAGTATCTGAGATATTACAGATGAGGGTTCATAGGGTCAATTGTAAAGAGGAAGTTAAAATCCAGCAATGAGATACTTATCTGAAAGTTAAAGGATCAGAAGTAAATCGTATCCAAATGCTCAGAAGATTCCCAAAACGAGATTCTGACAAAAATCTTCATAAGAAGCCTAATCTGAAGGAGAAAAGTTTGAAATTTCAGATAAGTAAAGATAGTTGTAGAAGATGTGGTAAAGTTCCATCACATATTCATTTTAAATGTTCTGCTTGGACATGGCATAAATGTAAGAAGAAACATCATTGGTCAAAAGTCTGTTCCTGCAAAGAGACTGTAGGAGAAATTGCTGATGCTGATTTAGGAACTATTTTGACTGAAAAAGAAACAGGTTATTTTCTTAGGTTGAAAGCTGGAAAACTTAATATCAGTTTAAGATACAAGGAGCTGATGTAACAGCAATTTCTGACAATGTATATTTTCAGCAGTTCAGAAATTATAAACTTTAAGAGCCGAATAAGAAATTGGGAGGACCTGATAAGACACTTCTTAATGGGAAGTGAATGCTCTCATTACAACTGGATTATGCAGGAAGAAGCTGTTTAGAAGATATACGCAGTTAATGGATTAGATCAATCTCGGTTAGGGAAACTGCAATCAATGCAATAGAAGTCATCAGTGTACGTGTCATAGGTGGAAAAGTTGATGGGACAACAGCGTCAGATGTCAGGTCAGTGAAAATTCAAGAGGAATTTCCAGAGTTATTTCACGGACTTAGCAAATTGGAAGATCCCTTTTGCTCAATTAAACTGAAAAAAAGGATATTATACAATATGTCATGTACCAGAAAAAACATTGGTTCTGCTGATATATTATCCAGAAATCCAATTGAACACCAAGAAGAATGTACATTAGAAAAGGAAGTAAAAACTTATGTTTGTAGTATAATGAGAAATATCCCAGCATCTGACTGTAGATTAGCTGAAATTTGGACAGAGCAACGTGAAGATCCAAGATGCATAAAAGTATTCAAATATATTAAAAATGGTTGACCAGCTAAAAAGAAAATATCAATGGACTATTTGAAATATTGGTGTTATCACTTACTTATCGTGCAACACCTCTTCAAAATGTTCATACTGAACAGTCCAGTAGAATTATGTATGGGGAGAAGACTGCGAATCAGCATTACTACAATCCAAATGCTTACACTCCTAATAGAAGGTCAGTACAGAAACTATGCAACAATTAACTCAAAGAAAAACTATATGGTACGTGCGATCTTTATGGCTTACAGTTTGGTGGAAATGTATCGATCAACAGATATCCGCAGAGAAGGAAAAGTGGAAAAAAGTGCTGAAAAACCTAGATCTTACTAGATACCAACTCCACATGGTTGCGTTTGTAGTAATAGAGAACATTTAATAAGTCATCCTAATGACAACAGGGATGGAGAGGAGAAAGATTATGAAATTCCACAGACAGAAATTCCAGTAGATGTCTGGCTGCCCACAAAAGACATTGACATTTGATTCAAAAACTGTTGAGGTGAGAACCACAAGTGGTAGAGTTCTTAAACCATCAAAAAGACTAAATCTGTTAAAAAAGAAAAACGAGATTTTGTAAGTGGTTATTTAATGATTATTCCTCCAGAGGGAGCTCAGGCATAGAAACTGGGTCAAGGATAATGAACACTCATCTTCATGTGTTATTAATGTATCTGAGTTTGCTTTACTTAATATAAGGTAGAAAAAACAACAAATGCCAGCACATCGCTGTGCATTTACTTGTTCCAATCATGCTTCGTCATCAATGGCGTTATTTAGACTCCCAGAAGGTGATGGAAGAGCAAGATTTAGTTGTAATGAATTTCAAGAAAAAAATTTCTTTTCGACACAAATAAAAAATGTTCTAGTTCTAGATGAAATGCAATCTTTATATTATCTTAGTGGTGTATTGTAAATAAAGTATGAAGTAAATACAGTAAATAATTCTAAAACCCTCATCAACTTACGCAGCAAATAGACCAGCAACTTAGTCATTCAACTTGTGAATGCTGCAATATGGTAACAAGCCCGATGGGCACTGATCAGTGTCTACTTTTGCTTTCAGCTTTACTTTGTCTTGGACTAAGCCTAGTTCTACATCATCTTCCCTGATGTATTACCTTTCTTTACTCAGATCAGAGCAATTATTCGGTGAAACTGAACGAAGACTATCGTGAGTTTACCTCCACTGATTTCAAGCATTTTACTGATTGCGACTATCCCACGACTGTGCTTGTGTTCTGTATTGAAATGCACATCATCTCCACTGTCCATCGGGCTTGTTACCATATTGAAGCATTTAGAAGTTCAACGACTAAGTAAATACAGTCTCTATAAAGATTATAAATTACATCTTCGTCCGCCATCAGGCACAAGTAATTTCTTTATAACGTTTTCCGAAATGAATTCTTTCAAAGAAAAATCGAATTGTTATTTTTGTATCAAATAAGATATTGCAGTATTTATGGTAAGCAGAGAGTTTCTCAGAACCTTGGAAAATGATATTTTAAATATAAAATCTAATGTAGATGATTTAGGACAAAAGGAGTAGATATTTGTTCAACTACAGGGGTTCCAAAAATGGAAGGAACAGTGGCTTCATAATTAATTAGTAAACGGCTAAAAAATAGGGTGGTGTCAATGACAGTAATTCACACAGAGTGGCAACACATGATTTACAATTATCAAAGAGATGCCAGCTTAAGATAATTCAAGTTTACGTTCCAACAACTAGTCATTCTGATGAGTAAGTTGAAGATTTTTATGAAGAGATACAAAAAGCTAATGAGAAAGATAAGCAACACTTGGGAATTATTATGGGAGATTTTAATGGTAAGAATTGGACAACAACAGAAAGACTAAAGTTCAGTTGGTAAGTTTGAATATGGAGAAAGAAATGAACGAGGAAATAGGTTCGTTGAATTTGCGTAATTTGAGAATCTTTTCTAATGAACAAAATTAACACAAAGTGGACATGCAGACGAGACGAAATGGGATACCCTGGTCCTCCAGATTGGGGGTTTGTCGTGGGGCTAACAACCCCACACAGTAAAACAAACATGTTACGAAACAAGGACAATTGACAAAAAGCAATTCAGACTGCAGACAACTCAAAGCATGGAAAGATGTATGTTAGGAATTATGCGACGTGACCTTAAAAGAAATGTATAGGTGAGACAGCAAACTACAGCGTCTGATATTATCATCACTATAAAGCAGCTCAAATGGAACTGATCTGGCTAGGTAGCAAGGTATAATGATAATAGATGGTCAACAGAAATTCTAAACCGCTGTCCGACGAATGGAAGAAGATGTGTGTGTTTATATAAATTAGAAAATTTCTGTACATATCTTTTATTCTATTTATTGTACCAAATTATATTAAACATAAACTATGTATTTTCACATATACAGTATATAGTTTTGCTTTAGACAAAAAATAAAACTTTAATGTTAAATTTTAATAACAGCTACTTAATTCACCAATTATTTAAATTAAAATAAAAATTTAAAAATTAATCATTTATTTACTTAATTTTGAAGAATTAAATCATAAACTAACAAAAAGAATAATATGGGGGGGGGGGGGAAATTAATTATTTTCAGTAATTTGTTAAAATACAAATAACCCAAACTAAAATGAATTTCCAAATGATGTGGTTAAAAAGACTAAAAAAAAAATCAATAAAAACATTGAAAAAGATCACAGGACACTTAAATTCCTGCTGGAAAGTAAGCAGTTAAAATATATGAGAGTTGGCAAGCACAGCACAGCAGCAACAGAGCGATTGACTCCAAAATGGCCGCTATCACTACTTTGATAATTTAGGGCTTATGTGACGAGTAGCAGCAGTCTCCTTTTTTTTCAGAACATTGTGCTAGAGTACCTCATAGGTCATGATTGAACTGCCAGAGGTTATCCTTACTTTAACAGTAATATCAACAGGAAAAAATGTATGTCTTTGTCTTATGTTAAATGGAGTAAGTGGTAATGAATGTTATTGACTGATGATTTGAGACTAGGTCAAGAACACCATGCGATTAATGGTGCCTCTGTTGCGGTATATGACAGTCTGAATCGAGAAGACAGAAGGTTCACGGTGGACTCACTTGCTACTGGGACTGTGCACTATTATCAAGGATTGTCTTCAATACAGGAAAATTTGATTTCAATGGCTGCCAAACGACTTGGATTCAGTGCCGAAAGACATTGGTATAAACTCATTGAAATATTTGCTCCAAAATTCAAAAGTCACAGTTTCATTGATAGAATCACTACTGGAGGTGAAATATTTCTTGCAAAGCTCTTTGTTCATTTTCAGTTGAATAACCCTTATAATTAACAAAAAAAGTTATATCAATTAGGAAAGTAACTTTCAGTTAAGGGGACTTCTTGTAAAGATGATATTTTTATTTTATATTTTGTATTCAAATTTCAATTGTAACATTTCAATCTACTGCAATTAAAAGTAGATTATTTTTTATCAATTATCTTAAAAATAATTGCTCAAAATTTTAATCAAATAATAATAACATATGAAATGATTTATTATGTAATTCATATGAAAACTAACTTCCTTTTTATATTAATGTATTTTGAAAACTAAGACTTAAGGAGCATTAAGCTGAGAAATGTTACTTTTTATTATGTTTATAAATTTACAGAAAGACTCCCAATAATTTTTTTTTTTTTTAAATGTAAATCAGTCCTAATAGGTATTTCTAAAAGAGAAATACCTGTGGTATAGGTACTGAAAATTTAATCTAAATACAGTTAAGTATAAGAAAAAAAAATTAAGATTAATTATATTAAAATTTAAAACTACCATCAATAATATCTATTATTAACTGATTTTTAACCTGACTAATTCTTTCAAAATTATAATTTTACATTTTTTAATTGATTGAAAAGACTATAAAGGATTTGATTTTTGTGTCTAAATCCCATATTATTATTTATTTTTGTAACATTAAATATTTTTATCCAACCTTTTCTGGTGTTGGAATTATTTTGTAAGTTATCTTTTTTATTTTTTATATCAAAAAAATTCTTTATCATATTGTTATAAATAAATTTTTCATTTAATAAAAGTATTTTATATATCTTTCTTATGCTTTGTTGTTCCTCAAGTTTTTTGTTTTTAAAGTTAATCATTACGTAATTAAAGATCTTGAGAATAATTTTATTTATATTTTTAATTTGTTGTCTGTTTATAAATTTCCAACAGTCCAAACCGTAATTTAGAATCGAATCAACATATGCCTTATAAACAACCAATTTCTGTTTAAAAGGAAACATATTTTTAATGTGATAGAAAAAATATAATAAAGTATTCAGTCTTTTTAAGATATAATTATAGTGGGAGTTCCAAGAAAATTTGTCATCTATATAAATACCGAGATATTTTTGTTTACAAACACTTTCAATTGTAGTACAATTACATGATTTAATTAAATTATTTAGTTTCTTAGAATTTACGCAATTTTCATCATGTAATTGTAGATCTAAGTTATAATTTAACTTTTTATTTTTATTCTTAATCACAATAATTTTTATTTTATCTTTATTTATTGTCATTTTATTATTCCATGTCCATTTTTGAATATTATTAATATCATTTTGCCAAAAATTTAAAGCATCTTCCTGGTTCCTATCATGAGTCATCAAGAGTACATCATCTGCATAGATATATATCTTTGAATAATGGATGCAATTGTTAATCGAATTTATAAAGATATTGAAGAGTAAAGGACCCAAATTTGATCCCTGAGGAACACCACTTTTTATATTGAATAAGTTGCTTTTATAATTTTTTATTTTAATTCGAAATTTTCTTTTTTTTAAGTAACTTTTAATCATTGTAGCAACATCCATCTCTTCTTTGTATTCAAAAGTCTTCTTCTCATAAACAGAGTCTAATGTATAATAAATAAATTACATTTTTCATCTTTCACTCTCGTTACTTCATTAATTTATTACTATTGACCCACAGAGGAATCTGTAGATTGATCAGTTTCTTAAAGATAGTTGCAGACAATTTGGTTATTTAAATTCTTTCTTTTGAAGTCTTAAGACAATAAATCAAAACAAATTATTATTTACCATAATATTATAATGCAGAAGTCCTGAAGGCATCATGAAAACAGTTATACAATACGAGGGGCATTCAGAAAGTAATGCCTCTAAGCCCAGCTTTTGGCCAATAGTACTGCAAACAATCTGAATTTTTTATCATTAACGCACTGATATTTAAGCTATAGAATGTCACTTGTTGCACCTTCCTATCGCTTATCCTTCCAGAGTAATGAAGCAATCCATTACATCCAGTGGTGACGTCCGGATGAAACAATTCGGTTTCAATGAAGCGGGTTGTCATTGAACTGTGAAAGGTTGTGCGTCCAGCAACATTCATCGCCATATGAGTGCAGTTTACTCCAGATCTTGCGCACTGCGGATCTTCCCCAAACTTAAGGATCACTTTAAGGGCCAATGCTGCAGTTGTGACACAGAGGTGGAAGCAATAGTTTGGCAGTGGTGTCGCCAGCAGCCATCACAATTCTTTGCCGACGGCATACAAAACCTTATTTTGCGTTGCGGAAAGTAAGTTGCCCGTAATGGGGACTATGTTGAGAAATGATGCCACAATTTGTAGCTGACATTGCAAGCTTTCCATTGATACCTGTATCAGTGCTATCTGTCAAAACACAAATGAAGGTATCAACTTCGAGGCATTACTTTCTGAATCATCCTATTACAAAAATACAAAACAATAGCATAGTTCAAAAAAGTTTAATAAATATTTCTTTATATGAAATATAAGAAATATTAGAAATTGTGATACAGGACATTCAAGATAGCCTATTTCAGATTCCTCAGACCTTCATCTGTTGGATCCTCTCAGCATCTAACAGCTCAGTGAACTCAGAAAACATATGAAGTGAACAAAAGTAGACACAACAATGGCCCATCATATTAAAAATCATCAAACATAAATAATTAATCACAATTTCCAAAAACAGATCAGTCTTGTTCGTTTTTGTTTCATACTTCATGTAATTGTTCCCAACGCACATAAACATTTTGTAGAATATTTATTAGAAATGTAAACGTTCAATTCATTTTACTTTAAAAACCATCTCAATATATTAAAGAAATAGAAAAAAAAATATAAAATCTCCAAATTGATATTTGGATTATAATTAGCACCTTTATCTGCTTATTTAAACTCAGAACTGATTTAATTGATTTATTTAAACTCTGAGTTTAACAATCAGAATTCTTTTTTTTTTTTTTTTTAACAGTGTTTTCATCAATTGAAGTTGGTTTTAAAAAAAAATGTAAATCATTCCATGCCTTTGTGTAATCTAATCTGCTTCTTTAAAACTGGAAAACCAACCCTGAATTTAAATGCTTTCTTTGAGAATTTCATGGCTTCTCACCTGTGTGTGACCTTTTGTGTCTATTTAAATTACTTTGGACTGAAAAGCTTTTCTCGCAAAATCTGCACTGAAATGGCTTATCACCAGTATGTGATCTAACATGCTTAGTTAAAGAATCTCTCAATGAAAAGCTTTTCTCACAAATTTTACAATGAAATGGCTTATCACCAGTATGTGATCTAATATGCCTAGTTAAATGACTTCTCTGTGAAAAGCGTTTCTCACAAAATTTACAATGAAATGGTTTATCACCAGTATGTGATCTAATATGCTTAGTTAAAATTATCTTCTGTGAAAAGCTTTTCTCACAAATCTTACAATGAAATGGCTTTTCACCAGTATGTGATCTAATATGCGTAGTTAAATGAATTCTCTGTGAAAAGCTTTTCTCACAAAATTTACAATGAAATGGTTTATCACCAGTATGTGATCTAATATGCTTAGTTAAAGTAATCTTCTGTGAAAAGCTTTTCTCACAAAATTTACAATGAAATGGCTTTTCACCAGTATGTGATCTAATATGCTTAGTTAAAGTACCCTTCTCTGAAAAGCTTTTCTCACAAATTTTACAATGAAATGGCTTCTCACCTGTGTGTGACCTCATATGCATAGTTAAATTATTTCTCTGTGAAAAGCTTTTCTCACAAATTTCGCACTGAAAAGGTTTCTCTCCTGTATGTGACCTCATATGTCGAGTTAAATGACTTCTCCATGAAAAGCTTTTCTCACAATCTTTGCAATGAAATGAATTTTGATTTCTTTGTAATTTAATGTTAGAGGTTACGTTGACTCTCGTGGAGTTTTTTTTAATTCTTCTCTGTTCACCGTCTGCTGTTAATTTATTATGATCACATAACCTATCATTTTTTGAAATAATTTTGGTAGATGTTTTTTTCATTTTATTACAATTAAGTTAATACTTTTATAAAAGTTACTTCCAAATATAAACTGGATTTGTAAATAGTTATGGTTTTCTTCCTGTCAATAAATTTTATCACTGAAATAAATATATATTTTTAAAAACCTTAATACAATCGAACACTAGTTCTTTCCATTTATTTATTGTTCTTCAGTGTAAAGTTTCCTTTCACATGAGATTGAAAAACATAACCTACTTTGATCATTGGAGTGTTCTCGGGAATAAAATGATTCATCAAATGATACTTCGTTGATTAGAACAAACTGAAATAATCTTTGGAAAAATGTTCTTTGAAGATTATGAATGAATATTTCTCGAAGTTTATTTTCAACTGACTAATGACGTCCACATTACTCTACAAACTCTTATTTCTGATGTAATTGAAAACAATCGACGATAATACTCACTACCAGAAGGACAGCAACTGTTTAGGCGGGAAGACGTAATTCGAGTGTCAAATCTCTGAGCATGCGCAAAATGCTTCCACCGGAAGAAGAATGAGAAGTGGAGATATTTTCTGGAACTTAAAAAGGGAAAACAAATGACTGTTTTCGAATAATTTTTTTCCTTATAAGAAATGAAAACTTCAAGGCTTCAGGAGCAGACCTACAGTAGTATTATTGTTATTTTTCTGTAGTTTGCTGTTCACTAGTTAAGTATTTTTTTTTTTTTTCGGTTTTCTGCATTTTTGCGAGATCTTCTCGAGTGGATTGAGTTTAGCTGTTTGTGGTATTTAGGTTCGAATTAAATGTAATTTGATGAAATATTGCTATATTACAAAACAAACAGCACACTTTTTGTAATATTAACAGTAATATATACGGGTTTGATGAGCCAGTGTGATGAAGAACAGTCAAAGTTCGGAACTGTCACTAATATATATATATATTGGCGTTTTCAAATTTCATACCACTGTCCGGCTTTATATTGATGTGTGGTCAAAATGAGAGAGACAGAGTCAAAGGTTCAGCATAATTACACACACCTATTTACAATTTTATTTACAGTTTATATACAAGATTATATAGGTCAACGGATTCTGAAATCCAGGTTAATACAGTTCAAAGATATATAGATCGGATTCTCAAATCCAGGTTAATATTTTGGATTCTCAAATCCAGGTCGCTCTCAGTTTCCTGTTCGGTCCGTCAGGAAGGGCGTGATCCGTTAGGAATAGGAGAGACGAACTCGGATTCTGAGAGCTCTCGGCTTGGCCAATCACAGCGCGGCCTTCGACGCTGGCGTCTGGGGGTCTCTGTTGGAGCTCTCTTCGCGGTCGGCCTATATAGCCTCGTGACTTTGCATCAATATGTTTAGTAATATAAGTTAATTTTATTCTTATATTCTATACTTTCTAAATTTCAAATGATTGATTGAAATCTTTGCTTTGCGAAACTCGAATAGGATGCTTTTGAGTTTTGTCTGTTATTAGATTATATATATATATATATATATATATATCCCACCCAAAATACTTCGTGTAAAATAAGTTGCCAAGACTCACATGCTCATAATGCTTTCACTGTTAAAAAGATATGAGATCTCATGTAGAGCCAAGCCCCTAACTCTACGAGGCCTAACTCTACAAGCCCTAACTCTAAAATCCCTATATCTTGGTCAAAAAGTATGCCTTGGCCGTTTCGTGGCTGTCACACAGACAATCCCATGGAGTTATGTAAAGGATATGGAGTATGCCAAGGCACACTTTTTGACCAAGATAGTAGGGTTTTTAGAGTTAGGCATGTATAGTGAGGGGCTATGCTCTACATGAGATCGCGTTATGAGCATCTTGGATTGGAAACATATTTTACATGAAATGTTTTGGGTGAGATGAAATAGTTTCATGAAACGGCCAAGCCATACTTTTTGACCAAGATATAGGGATTTTAGAGTTAGGGCTTGTAGAGTTAGGCCTCGTAGAGTTAGGGGCTTGGCTCCTCATGAGATCTCATATCTTTTTAACAGTGAAAGCGTTATGAGCATGCGAGTCTTGGCAACCCCTTATTTTACATGAAATGTTTTGGGTGGGATTTCATTTCTTTTTGTAAGATGAGATCTGATAACTTTTTAACAGTGAAAGCGTTATGAGCATGCGAGTCTTGGCAACTTATTTTACACGAAGTGTTTTGGGTGGTATTTCATTTCTTTTTGTAAGATGAGATCTGATAACTTTTTAACAGTG
>JAFIDM010009631.1:130570558-130581233 GCA_023159025.1 Thereuonema tuberculata | reverse complement strand
ATCCTGCAGCTAAGCAAACCTAACTTGGCTAACCTAAGCCAAATTTGTAGGGTTATATCCTGCAGCTAAGCCAACCTAACTTGGCTAACCTAAGCCTAATTGTTTTTGGTTTAATCTCTCCGCTGAAATAAACAAATGAGACATACTAAAAAAACACACGCGGTGTGTTCTTCCGCACCCAATCACAACGTGCTCCCTAAACTGAAGTCTAGCCGGGTTTTGTTCTTTCTTGTGTTAGATCCATTTTTCCTTAAGAATTACCATTAGTAGCAACGGTGAGAAGAAAGGATTTCAATTTCGCCAAACGAATTTGAAAAACAATTCATTTAGGAGCATCGGATCATTTAACCGGTAAAAGAAACTCCGAACTTTGTGTCGTTATTTTCATCATTTCAAGATCGGTTTATAATTTTCTTTCTTTATATTGTACAAATACACGATCGTCAAAATGAGTGAATCTGTTGTTGAAGAAGAAGTACTTTCTGAAGAATGTAATGAAGATTCTACATCGGCCACTGATCTCGACATCCCCAAAGAAAAAAACGCTGGTAATAATCCGTATTCTTGCGACTTCTGTGATAAAAGTTTCGCCAGGCCTTCGCATCTTACGACTCACCAAAGAATTCACACCGGCGAAAAGCCTTTTATCTGTAATGTTTGTAATAAGAGCTTTGCCCGATCTTCAAACCTCACTCGTCACATGGTTACTCATAATTGCGGTAAGTTTCAATGTAAGTTATGTACTAAAAGCTTCCCTTTATTATCATATCTAACTGCTCACATGAGAAATCACAACGATGAAAAACCCTTTACATGTAAAATGTGTAATAAAAGCTTTTCTTTGTTGCCCTATCTCAAATCTCACATGAAAATACACAATGACGAAAAGCCATTTACTTGTAAAGTGTGTAATAAAAATTTTTCATTATTGTCATATCTTAATGCTCATATGAGAATACACAACGATGAAAAACCCTTTCAGTGTGAGTATTGTAATAAAAGCTTCAATAGAGCTTCGTGCATTAGACTTCATCTCAGAACACACACTGGTGAAGAGCCGTACGAATGTGAAACCTGTAACAAACGTTTTAATTACATTTCAGGGCTTAAGCGTCATCTAAAAACTCATGAAAAGCTGTTTGAGTGTGAATTTTGTGAAGAAAGCTTTAATCATCCAGCAAAACTTAGTAGACATCTGAGAACTCATACAGGAGAAAAACCATTTCAGTGTAAGTTCTGTGGCAAAGGTTTTTCCGTCTCCTCAGATCTTAACTCTCACGTGCGAACGCACACCGGTGAAAAGCCTTTTCAGTGTCAGTTTTGTGATAAAAGCTTCAGTCGGTCGTCAAATCTCAGTTGTCACATACGTCTCCACACGGGTGAGAAGCTCTACGAGTGTGAAGTATGTAACCAGACTTTCAGTCAGTTATATCAACTTAAAATCCACCAGACAACTCACACTGGGGAAAATCTCTATCGGTGTGAGTTCTGTAATAAAGGCTTTGATCATTCTTCGAGTCTAAAATACCACCTCACAACACACACCGGAGAAAGGTTGTATCAGTGCAAAATATGCAATAAAAATTTTGCTGCCCCTTCGAATCTGCGTCGTCATCTGAGAACTCACAATGGGAAGAAATCACTTCTATGCAAATTCTGTAATAAGGGCTTTAATGAACCATCGGATCTTAGGGCTCATGTGAGAATACACACCGGCGAGAAGCCATATCAGTGCGAGTTATGTGACAAATCTTTTAGTCAGTCATCGAATCTCCGTCGTCATAAGAGAACACATGTTGAAAAGCAAAGTGAGTAAATTTGTAATAAAATCTTTGTTTCATAGCTCAGGAATCGTCTATAAATAGTAAATTGATAAAAGCGATCTGTTTTTGACTTTGTAATTTAATCTTTTCTTTTTATTATCAAAGTCTCATTGAAACGAAATAAACAAAAATTATACCATTACTAAAATTTCAAATAACACCTGCTTTAAAACCACTATATTTCATCTTCCTCAGCGAGAGTCTTCTTCAGGTGATGATAGAAGACAAGAAATTAACTCTTCTTCCTCATAAATTCATTGGGATTATAAAAAGAACCAAACAAACATAAAAAAAAACTTCAATCCAGACATTTTATAACTTATCTAATACTAATAACAATAAGTACAATCATTTATTCTTAAGACAATTTCTGATTGGGCAGACCACTGATTAGAAAATGAACACAACCCGGACCCCATAGTAAACTTTGAATATAAAAATCCAGATGAAAAGCAGAGATTAATGATTGAATCTTGCTTAATTAATTTGAAAAATAAAGATAAATTCCTGAAAATAAGTAACATATCTTTTGGTTATATGAAAAAGTTTACAAAGAAATAAATTTATTTGTTTATTGGTATGAATCTATATTACTAAAAATCTTTTATTTCTCTGTCTGTCTGTCCGGTGCAATTGTTGTAATTTGTGAAAATAGAAATAATTTCTACAAGTTCGCTACGGGAATCGAACCTGCAACCTTCTGATTCAAAGTTAATGTCTTAGCCAATAGGCCACGGGGACTACATTCTAATCTCTATAAAAATACAGATATGTCATAGATGCACTCGCTGGTTCTTAAAACAGTCGTGGGTTGGGAGAATCCACTTTTATTGGGTAGTTGTGAGAAAGCAGTCACATGTTGGGAGAATCCACTTTTTTCAAGTTGTTATTAGAAATGATTGTTTTTAGCAGATTTGGACTTGTTGTTAGTATTACGTAAGTTATGAAATGTTTGGATTGTTGTTTTTTATGTTTGTTTAGTTCTTTTTGTATCCAAATTTATTTATGAGGAAGAGGAGTTAATTTCTTGTCGTCACCTGAAGAAGACTCGCTGAAGGAGATGAAATATAGTGGTAATAAAGAAGGAGTTATTTGAAACTTTAGTAATGCTTGGTTATATGAGTATAAAGAAGAATATTATGAAAAATTATATCCTCTTACTGTTATGAATTTTTGTAAGTATTTTTATAATAAAAATTATTAACGTGCGCTAAAATGAATAGTATCCGTGATGCCGATGCACTGGTTAAATAGTAAAAAATAGATAAAAAGTTAAAAACAACAATTAGTTTCGGCCCTTTAATTAAGGGGCCTTCTTCTGGTAAAACAACCCAACATTAAATAAAGATGGGCTTATGTAGCCTTAGGAGCTGTCTTGCATTATGGGAGTGAGAAATACGCATCTGACTATTGGTTGGAATCGGAAGGGTTAAAGTTAAGAGAAGGTGAGGGGAAGTTTAGGTTGTTGGTTGCTATTATTTGGAAAGTGGGGGTGATCGTGTTCCTAATTTGTTTATGTTTTCGTTTTTTAAGACCGTATTTGGCCATGTTCTGTACAGATAGAACCTTGTTGTAACAATTTGGGTTAGTTAATATATGAAAAGACTCCTTGCATTTATGTATGAAGTCACGGATACTAATACTGTAAGTATTTTCACTGTAAACTCTCATTTGATAGTTGTTCTTGCCGTAAGTTTAAATGTATGCTGATTAGTCATAGATAGTTTTCAATTCAAACTTAGGAAATAATTAATTCATGAGAAAAATGAGAGAATGTTTCATTTTTACCCAATTACTGTTTATTAGTCAGAAAACTCAATTAAAAAATTTATCATAGAATTAAAATACGTTCAGTAGACCCTTGATTTAACTGACCCAATTTAATGGACAAATTTTACAATATGAAAGAAACCCGTAATTCTTATTCATTAAGAAAATTAAAAAAAATAAAAGCCCCTATTTTAAAATATGAGTATGTGTTTATTTTTGTTAGAAAAAGTTCCCTTATTTTTAATATTAACAATAACAGTTTCCTAATTTAGCAGCTTTTATTCCTACGTAAAGATATCAAGGTAAGAAAAATGGTTTATAAAATAAGGTTAAATTAAGAAATTTAATGTTTTCTTATATTCAAAGCAGTAAAATAAGATTTCCCAGCGTGAATTAATAAATTGGCATTTTCTAATCAAGCTACGGAATGTTCCGGAGATTAGTCTGCCAATGCAGTTTGTTCTGTTCACTAGTTAACCTTTTGTATCTTTCACATACCTAATTGTGACTTAATTATAAATGCACAATATTTGTTGTTGTTATGGCTTCCAGCGATAAAGGAGTTAAACATAAATATGTTAAGAAACAGATGCACGATAATAAAGGATTTGCATCCTCAGCTATCACAGACGGGAAACTGGGACGGTTGTTTCTGCCTTTTTAGGCATCCTCATCCAGTTTTACCCTCGATGGTAAAACTATCTATTAGTTTGGTTCTGAAGGAAGAGTGGGACATGATACTATATAGATCCTTTTTTTGAGGGATTTCCCCAGTGTTGAAAAAAAACCACTTGAGTGTTGAACAAATAAACCTAAATTCCTTATTTAGTTATTTTTGTATGGTTTTTTACCAATTTAATAAATAAAACTAAACATTGTAATTCGTATATTTATTTTAATATACATAATTTTTTTAAGAAATATTTGATTTAATGGACTTTCGGCAATAACAGACATCCCTTCCCCCCAAATAGTTCTTTAAATCGAGGGTTTGCTGTATGTATTTTCTCCTATCAAATGTTAGTAGAAGAGTATTTACTAGAGCATCATTCTGGTATGGTTAAGTCTGGGCTTCCTTTTGTGGCTATTTTTTTTTTGTTAATGCGATGTACCGGTATTTCTACTTTAATTTATTTTTGTCTTTAATTAATTATTGGTGTGGACAAACATTTGTTACATATGCAACTAGATAAAAAAGAGGCATTGTAAAAAGGGAAATATTTTATTTAAAAAAAGTCATATCAGAAAATAATGAATAAAAATTTATTATTAGATATATAGGAAACCTCGCCGATTTTGGAGGAGCATTTAAAATAAAGTACACAAGATAGGATAATGAAGTCTGTGCCAATGGAAAAAAAAAAAGAATAAAATTCATAAATTGTGGCACCTTGTTTAGTTACTTGGCTGTGGCGGTGCAGTAGCAGATCTAAAAATTTGTCCGATCAACAGAAAGTGCAAGTAGTTTTGTGGTTTGCTAAGCAGGATCGGGTGACAGTCCAATGGACATACGGAACAGATACTCCTGACAAAAACTCTATTAAAGAACTGGTACAACAAATTTTGGAGTTAGGCAGTGTACACTGCACAGATGAAAAGGAAGTGGAAAGCAGGCATTGAATGACAATAATGTCGGGCAAATCAGAGAAATTTTCAATGAAGGCCACGGAAGTCTTATCAGATGTGCATCCAGAGCGCTGCACATTCACTTTCGATGATGCACAAAGTGTTACACAAGCGACTCTTTCTGTATGCCTACAATTTTACAGACAGTGCAGCAGCTCCAGTCTGATGATTTGCCAAGGAGGTTTGCATTTGCTACAGAATGTTAGCTGCGGTAGAGGACAATCCGGATTACCTGCTGAACATTATCTTTTCAGACAAAGTGATTTTTCACTTGTCAGATTATGTCAATCATCAGAATTTGGGGTTCTGAAAACTCACATGCTGTTCATGAGCACAGAGACAGCCCAAAAGTTAATGCGTGGTGCTGGACCAAGAAATTGGGCCTTTCTTTTTTGCGGAACAAATGATAACAGGTTCAACTTACCTGGATATGCTGCAACATTTTCTTATTCCACAACTGGCACATCTGCAGCCTTGTGTCCTGTTCCAGCAGGATGGTGAGCCTCTGTATTGGAAGAGAGAATTTTGAGAATATCTGGACACTTATTTTTTTACGGCTGTTGGATTGGCCCCGGAGGTTCCATCGCATGGCTTCCATGATCCCCAGATGTAACTCCGCTGGACTTCTTCTTATGGGGTTATGTAAAGACTACAGTGTACAAGACAAACCTTCCAAATCTGCAAATTCTTCGCGCACAAATCACAACGGTCACAGGTGACATGCTGGAGAGGACTTGGTTAAAAATTGATTATAGGCTTCATATTCTTCAAGCAACAAAAGGAGCACATGTAGAGGTGTACTTATTTTTTTCAGTAAATTCTAGAGTTGTTTTTACCATCGGCACAGACTTCATTCTTCTATCTTGTGTTCTTTTTGTTTCGTCCTCCCCCCAAATAGGTGAGGTTTCATGTGAACACCCTGTATAAATGAAAACCTGTTTGAAATACATGGATAAAACAATTTCAGATTACTCGTTATATTTATCCTAGGATTCATTTTAAGAAAGATATGGAAATAACTAAATTCTTAGATATTGGCATAACTTTTACCAAAGAAGGCAAAAATTTGATTAAGAATAAATCAATAAATAAAGAATAACAGTAATATAAAGAAAATGATATATTTTCTGATTAGACTTATCTTGGGATTCACACTGACTGTTCACTGTAAAAATCAATCATTCCTCTCTTTTTGTTCATGCTTTCTTTATTTTTCTCCTTATGTGATGCGATTTTTATGGAAACATGTTGTAATATCTATATATATATCTATATGCTTTTTTATTTTTTTGTATTCACATTAAGTTGGCTTTTGTATTAAAATTTATTATATCTGAAGAAATAAATTGACCACTACTATTAAGATTTGACAACTTTCCTCCTTAAGTTTCTTGTTGCAAATTTTCCGATCTTTGGTTATTCTTTTCTAGTTTGTTACTTTTGTAATTTTTTTTTTCTGCATCTTTGGTGACAGCATCAAACCATCTAATTCTGAGTTTGCTCTGTAAGTTTTTTTTTTTGTGATGTTATTATTTAAATTTATTTATTTTATTTGATGGGTGCAGAGTTTTTTTTTTTTTTTTTTTTTTTTTTTTTTAAATGGCTTATAATACAATTAGTTGAAGTTTCAACTTAATAAAATTTGTTTACTAAATTTCAAAGTTCTTCAGTTCGGAATTCTACAGAATACTGGGCAGTCCTATTGTCTCTTCAAATGATGTAAAATAATCTCCATTGTTGAAAGGTGTTGGTTTCCTAATAATCAACTTGATTATTAATTTATTAATAATGCACTAATGATTACTTCACTAATAAACACTAATAGTTTAATATTCACTTTAAATCTTCGTATTTTCGAAGCACTATAATATTACTAAACTTATCAATTGTTATCAATTTTATTTTCACACAATTTAATTTGATGCACTTTTCACTTGAAATAAAACTCGGCAATTCGGAGTTATGGATTGCCGGCTATTAAAGTTAAACATTACTAAGAATTAAATTTATTCTTAATTCACTTATAATCACTTTCCAAAAAAACACTAAATCTTCTTTTAATTCTTCTTTTGGTTTCAATGGCTTCATTTAAACGTTGACACTTTTTGTAATTAAATGTTCGCACTTGTCGGGTAAGTTCACTTTAAATCCTTTTAATATTAATTCTCTTCTTTCCACACAAATAGCTTTTGTAGGAAAATTAATTTTCAATACTCACAGTTCTTGAAATAACTCTGGAATTTTCTTTCACTTGTTCTTGATAATTGTAGTAATTGACTTCAAATCTTGTGACTCTGTTTCCCCTTGCAGTGTTCTTCTTTCATTGGTCCATTTGAAGTTGGCTTGAAATCTCTTGAATTCCATCTCGTTACGGTGCCTTCTTCTATCCAATTTATCCTAGTGCTCTTCTGAATTCTCTTCACGTTTGCACTTAGTCTGTGTTGACTTCTTTCTTCCTCTGCGTCTTGTCACTTTCATTTTTCCTACTTCGCCGCAGTCAGGCCCAACGCTGGGATCTGACTTCATTTGCTAGGAGCTCACTTTGTCTGCGTGATCTCTCTCCTTACTTAGTCTGCGTGTGTGCGGGAGACCAAGTGTGCGAGACTGTGTGAGAACGAGGAAACTTTTTATATAAAATCGTCAAACATATAAGAGTTATATTTTCATGTTATTATTTATTCATTATCATTGAAATTCATTTTATTTGCATTCAAACCCCCCCAATATATCGAAATTATTATCCAAAAAAATTATTCAACTGTCTCCCAAAAAAGTCATTTGTCAGAATGCATTTTCAAAAAAATACAAGTATGTAGATTAAATTTTCCTAATTAGGTTTCTGTATCATTTGAATATTGGATCCAGACTTTTAGAGTTTGAACAACTTAACAACAGTTATGTAAATTTACGATATATTGGGGGTGTTTGAATGCAAATAAAATGAATAATAACATGAAAATATAACTTATATGTTTGACGATTTTATATAAAAAGTTTCAGATTTTTATGAGCAGTAGTTTAAAAGATATGGGGTGGTGAAAACCACCAGTACTTTCCAGTACTTTATGAATGACCCGGTATATAATAATATACATATACATTTTGTCAAAAATTTTATTTAGACTTTTACTTGTCCATATGTATTCTATAGACAGGAGGTTGAGGCAGTTAAAGTGGACGATTTTGAAACATGTTCTGGCACTATGAGACAAACAGAACATCCAGTGCATCACGTGGTGCAGCACACATAACTAAGGAACAAGTTAATGTCATTTCCAATTCGTGCAAATGACAACATGGCCTTCAAATTAAATTCATTTTGGGAAGGCTACATTTGAGACTTTCCGACGCAGGTGTGAGCTATTCCATCATTGTTAAGAAGTGCAAAGATCATGATTTAACAAATGATAACTAAGAAAGGCATAAGTATAATAAATTCCTTATTATCATGGTTTAGTGATAAGTAAAAGCAATGCCTGCGAGATTATTCACTGCAACAAGCAACTTATGCCAATTGGCAGGGGTAACAAGAAAACACAGTCTCATAATAGGAATCCCAATCTGCCAATACTACAGCCACTACAGGAGACATCCGTGCTAAGACGTCTTTGAAGAATCCACCCACACAAAGACAAATGGTCCAGGAGACACACATATTCCAACAGACAGTGGGACATATTAGCCACAAAATATTGTAGCGTTTACAGAAAGCTTGCAGACATCTCACGGTATCAAATTGCCCAATGCTTCATCAATGCCAGGTAGCTGTATGAGGGCTATCTTGCAGGTGACAAATGGCAATGAATTGTCACCCTAGATGAAGCTTGGATATACCATGATGACACAAAAATCTCGTGCCATTTACTACCATCCAAAGGATGTGCCACCTTTGTTTTCCAAAAGCTATCTATTGCACTCGTGGGCAGCTCAAACTGCACAAAATGGCTAGTAATGTAAATGTCAACTTGCAGTACTTCCAGGAGAAGGTGATGGAACCCATTTACCATGCCAAAATTCTCATGATGCTCAGAATGTGCACATCCATATGGGATAAAGCATCCAGTCAATGCCATATTGTTCCATTGCCTACTAACATCAGAAAGGAGCAGAAACCCAGATCAGAGTGATTCCCTTTACTTCCATTCCTGTCAAATCCCCAGATGCCTCACCCCTCCATTTCTGTGGCTTCGGTCTCCTGAAAATGGGCGTTGCACTTTGCTGCCCTACAACGCTGGCTGGTCTATGGAAAGTGTGCAACTACGCATGGAATAATATTCCGTTGGAACAACTATGCAGAAGATTACTACAGTGGAAACTGAGGTGTAGGGCTATTGTTCTCACCAGAGGGCATCACATAGAACATAATAGGTGGAGACATGGCATCTCTTAGAATGACATTTGTTCACTTTTTAACTGCCTCAACCTTCTATATATAGAAGGTAACAGTAACAATGTTATGAAAGGGAAAAAAATCAAATTAATATATCTTTAATACACATCATGGCATTTCGCAGCTATTGTTTGCTTTGAGTTTAAACTTCCTTGACAGTTTGTGGCAAATAAACAAATAAAAATAAATATTTTTTTTTACCAATGTAAACAAGAATGACTTAAGTAAGACGACAAAGGAGATAAAGAGTCATGTAGTAGTTAGAGTAGTTCGATGATTACCTGAGTTGCTTGAGTCTATTATTGGCTAGCATTGAGTTATTTGTTTATTCTACACCATTTTGGCTCCTTTTTGCCAGGGGCTTGCATACATCTTGTTTCTGGTTTATATATTGTTTCATTTTTCATTTATAAAAACAATGCCAAAAATTCAATATAACGTTGATATATAATTCCATCAAAAATACTTTCCATTAAATTTTAATATTTAATACCAGCAGATAATAGTAATACTTTTAAGACTAACACAATTTGCATTTCAGTAATATTTTCAGGTACTTACGTACTATTGGGACCCATTTTTTATAATCAATTTATGGTGTTTTATTTTCATTTATTTTCTGTGTTGTTTTTTTTTTAATTCGATTTCTGGTGTGTATTTTAAATCATTAACCCCTCCAAATGTGCAATGAAAATAGGCAGTTACAGGTAGAAAAAAAAACATTTTCCTTTTAATTAACACTAGGTTAGGTTAATTGCAGTGGGATCCTTTCCAGGACGTTTCGTTTGGAAATACGTAATAACAACAACTACAAGTTATGTTCGGAAAAAAAACAAAATCGAAAATCAAAAAATAAATGAAAACAAAACACCATAAATCAATTATAAAAAATGGTTCCTGATGGTACACAAATACCTTTTTTTTTATTAATTATTAAAAGATCCAATTCATTGTCAATACTTATATCCTATATATAAAGCTAGCAAAAATCTAGATTTCATCTATTTCTATCTACAGTGGAGCAATCGGGGATGGAGAAGTTAAAAAGGTGTAAAACTCAAAATTT
>JAFIDM010009631.1:130540008-130556034 GCA_023159025.1 Thereuonema tuberculata | reverse complement strand
GGCTGACCCGGGAGGGCAAGACTTCATGCGATTGGTTCCCTCTCCCAGTGGCGGACCGAAGAGAGATCTCCGACCTCGTGTGACCTGTGTCACGATTTTTTTTAAATTTTTTTTGTTCTTGTTTTCTTGCACGACACGTTTTCCTCTCTCAGCCCACATTTGGGAGTTGGTGCCCAGTAGTTTTTTTAATTTTTATCCCTCTCTTTTCCTATTTTCTTTGGCGTCTGTTTATTTCTTTAATTTTTTTTTATTCTTTCTGTGTCGTTTCTCTCACAGTGTTACCTTGTTGCCATGTTTGTTGTAATTTTGTATCCATTTGTCTGATTGGCGTCTTGCTGTCACGTGTGTGTTTGTGTCATGTTTTTTCCTTTTATCTTTTTACCAGTTACTTTGAAATATTTAATATAGTGTGTGTATGATTTAGCTGAGTGAAGAGGTCTGGTGATGGATACCATGGCATCGACCTCATGTGTGTTAGGCTTGTTCATTGAGTCAAACCTGTGAATTTGTTTTTGCTTTGAGAGAAGACTCCCTTTCTGTGCTTCAGAGTGCAACATATCTTCCAATTTCTTCAGGAACAAAGAAAATCTACAAGATTCTTTTTGCCCTCCATATTTATCTTCAAGTCCAATATTAACGTTGGAGACGAGAGTGAATCTTCGTTCAAATCATTCTACCGAAGAGCTGAACAGTTGAGCACTGCCGTCGTGCAATCAAATACCTTCCTACCTGCATATGTGTAGCAAAACGGCCTGATGACCATTACGTACTCGCCAAGGAGCCAGCAGCATCTCTACTCTTACCTATGTGGCGATCATCCAACGTCCGTGGCCCGACGGCGAACAAAACCACCTGCCATATGATTTGCAGTTGCGCAGCCGAAGATCTCATCCACAGCCATCGTGGAAACGGAAACTGAGAAGCCTGGAGTGGCGTCAACCGGAACAAACTATCGAGATTCCTATCTATTCTCATGTTCCAAGTCTATTCAAGTGCAGTGGCCTGTAGTGCTTCAATTTTAGTGTTTGTACCAGTGATTTAGTGTGCTTCGAAAATTGGGATCCCAATATTTCAGCCTGCAACATCATCATCATTATTGTAAGTAATTTCATTGTTGGCCGTGCGGTCTAGACGTCAGGCCTGCCGTTGCGGCCAGTGTGCCAGTTCCCGGGTTGGAATCCCGGATGTGGCATGGATGTTTCTTTCTTCTTCTGTTTCTCCTCCTGTCCTTTCCCGTTTCTTTACCCTGGCAGTTAGGGTTAAAATGCATCTCCCAACCAACAGTTGAAAGTCAGCATGGGAGATTAGACTTTCATCTCCCGAGACAGTGAGCTGTCTGAGGGAGGCCTTTGTCCAGCAGTGGGCTGTTAAATAAATAGAATTTCATTGTTAGTCAACTTGTGCCTACCCATAACTTTCTTTTTTTATTATCCTAAAAAATCGGGAAAAGATTTTTTTTTTTTTTTTTTGTGAAAAAGAAACTTTTGAACTTTCACTAGACTTTTAGTAACTATAGTTTTAATCATGAAGCGAATTTTTTTTATTGTTAACTTCGTCAAAAAAATTTTTTTTCACATTTGGTGATTTTTGCACTAGCGAATGTTTTTCATTTTTTTTGTATTTCATTTTTTTTATCTGATTTTTTTTTTACAATCTATGTGTTCTTTATTTTAACCTTACTTTTTGTGTGTTTCATTTTTATGCTTTTCTGTTTTTTTTTTTTATTGTTTGTAGAGAAAAAAACTAGTCATTCATTCCATTTTCTCGGTGACACCTGTTGCAGTTGAGAATCCAACTTTCATGCCTTTTATTGCTTTGACTTGTTTTTGGTATCCACCAACTTTATATAGAACTTGTAAATAAAATGTAAATAAATGTGTATTATGCTGAAACATAGACCATAGTCTCCACTACTTTTCGACCACACTTCATTGGTGCCAAAGACCTATGGACCCACCATGCAGAACCCCGCTACTAACTGTGACTCTCACTGCCCACTATACGACCAGACTCAAACTGTTGCCATTATCCAAACACAGGCAACAAGAACTTCCCCCACTCTACAATACTGAGAGCCCACCCCTTTCTCTGGTGCATCAACTGACCTCCTTGCATGGCTCCGGGACTTCAAACATGTGGCTCGAGTCAAAGATTGGGCAAATGACAACAAATTGGTATACCTGCCCTTCACCCTAACGGACACCGCCTACCACTGGTTTGATAACGAAGAAGGCACCATCCCCTCCTGAGCTTTCTTCGTGACGAAGTTCAGCAACACATTTGTGGCACCCCATCACAATGCCACAGAGGCCAAGCAGACACTCTCCACTCATATACAATTACCCCAAGAGTTCTGTGAGTCGTATATCCAGGATGTGATTCACCTCTGTGGTAAGGTGGATCCTCACATGACTGACGGTCAGTGACTCCATCACCTCCTGAAAGGTGTAGCCACTGACGTATACAGTGATGATGGCCCTCCGCATGTCGTCCATCAGTGGGTTGATTGCGGAATGCCGTCGAATACAGCCTCAACTTTCCCGGCTGCAGTTGTCAAACTCCCAGCAACCACTCTCTGCCTATGGGTAATGAACACCTCTCGAGCCCCCTCAGTCCTCTCAGCACAGAGCCAAATTGCAACGATCGAGCCCATCCAACCGCATACAAGCAGACCCCATCTGCTACCCTGCCACCCCGTGGTTTAATGGGTGAACATCTGTTTTGAAGGGTGAACCCTAACCTCCCACCACAGGAAGCCCGCACTCTGCTCTACCTACTACAACGGTATCGTCGCTTATTCATTGAACCCACATACGAATCACATCAAAGCGTCCTGCTGCCCATCACATTGATACGGGTGACAGCCACCCCCTGCATCCAAAGCCTTACCGGGTCTTCCCTAAGGAGCACACACCCATCGATGAGGAAACCCCCAATATGCTGAGAAAAGGTGTGATATGACAGTCTCAAAGCCCCGTCGTTCTCATCCAAAAAAAAGATGGATCCTGGTGCTTCTGCATCAATTACTGCCGCCCCAATGCAGTCACAAAAAGGTATATTTACCCTTTACCGAGAATTGATGATTATCTGGATACCTGCATGGCTCCATCTTCTTTTCCTCCCTCAACCTGAAAACCAGATACTGGCAAGTATCCATTGCATCTGAAGACCGAGAGAAAACGGTCTTCTGGACGCCGGACGGCCTGTATGAATAACAGTCATTGGCTGTTAAAACATTTTTATATTCATTGATGCATGTAGAGAGGGTGTGACATTGTTCTCACATAACTTGAGAGCAATGTGTGCAAGAGATCCACTATACTACATTGAAAGGATCACTTTGTTTAGTATTGCATGAGAATGTGTATGATCTGAAGGCAGAAACATGCTGGTAAGGGACAAGGAACTGTTTAATTAAATGTTCAAGGACGTGTAGTGAGGCAAAGGGTTGTATTTGATGAATAGTTTCAGTTAGACGAGTTTTGTGGATTTTATTAATTGATTCGGAAGAAAGTTAAGATGGTTATTGAAGAGGTCGGAGGAGTACCTGTGAAGATTGAATATTTTACCTATGGTGTCTAGCTCGTTATGTTGAGATTGTTTTGTGGAGCATGTGATTACTGCTCTTCCTATCATGAAGTCTATGGTGTTAATTTTGTATGAGTGGGATGTGTTTGAGTTGTAATATAGGTTTAATGAATACATCCAGATAGTTAATGTTGATGTGTCCATCACCTATCGCGACACCACCATTTTAACTACAGTACATAGAAAACTTACATGCTTTAACAAATGCATGAATTACAACTCAAAATTCCCCACTCATATAAAATCATCATAACATAATGAATTAAACATAGTAAGTAAAATACTCAACCTTCATAACTATCCCTCCCACCTGTTCCATAATCGTCTTAGCTTTCTGCAAATCCACAGAACTCATCCAATCCAATACAATTCACCCCTTGAATGTTTATTTTTAAACAATTCTTCGTCCCTTATCACCATGTCCCTACCTTCAGATCAGAGGCGGATTTACACTTTTGCCGCCTATGGGTTATGCTAGATTTGCCACCTTTCTTCCTATATGAATATATCACTAGTAAACTATACTGATGTTTCTGTTTAGTTTTGAGCTAAGTTACTGATAATTCACAACTCATCTATTCGTTAGAATTTACTCATTCAGAGTATGAAAAAAAATATTTAAATATATAGGCCCATAATAATGCATTCCTTTCCTTAAGTACACATTCTAAAAATATGTTGTAAAAAGTTGTTTAACAGAAAATTAAACATCAAAGTTAATTTAAATAATTGGAATAGATTTCATACATAACAGTCGCAGAAGATATGTTTTAAAAGTAAATACAGGTATAACATCACTGTCAGACACTCTCCGCTGCCTCCCAGGTCCGAGCACTCCAATGAATTGTCTATCCCTTCCACTTCAAATCTACAGCCACAGTCATCACTCACCCGATTTCCCGGGATATACACTCAAAGCCAAAAGTACGCCGTTCGCATATACTGTACAGACACATCAAAAAGCCAGGAAATGTCTGTTTCTTTTTATGTTTCCCTCATTTTCTGCTTGTGATAAGACACTTAATATTTTTGAATACTAATATTATTGAATAGTACAGGATTTTTGTTTTATTCCTATTTTTTTGCTGCTCCCTAAAGTTGCCGCCCTAGCCCTCGTGTAAATATGCTTCTGCTTCAGATCATACACATTCCCACACAACACTAAACAAAATGATCCTTTCAATATGGTATACTGGATCTCCTGCATACATTGCTCTCAGGTTATGTGAGAACAATGCCACATCCTCTCTACAACCATGAATATAAAAATGTTTTGACGGCCAAAAACCCCACACAATCATTACAGTATTTCAATGAAATAGAATACACTTCCAATTTCACAGATGCCAAACCCCTCATCTACCCTGAACGAATATTCATCTATTTGTGAACTGTATCGCATAATCCAGCTTATAATTCACTAACCAGCTAGCAAAATATCCATCTTTACTGTAGCTGTTCCTGTTCTATTACCATGAATTGCTTGTCTTGTCCAATATGTTTGTGTCATCCGATATGTTTGATGATGAAACACACAATGTTCAGAAACCATTTCGTTACCCTCAATAACTTAATTTTTTCCAATAAGTTCTCTTGGTTTGGAAAATTTTATTCTGGAGATACATCCATTAAAGGATAAACCAAGACCAGGACTTAATCATCTGACTTCGATGATGATGCTTTAAAAGCATCGGTGGAATGCAGTACAAACCAAAGTATTTGAGATTAGCAGAGAAATTAAACATATCACAATCCATAATATGCACTTGGGAAAGTCAACAAGCTCGGTTTTAAGTTCCACATACCTGAAGAGAAACTCAGATATCCACTTGTTTTATATAAATAGCAGTGCACTTGAGATTATTCATAGTTCTATTGTTCTAACTGTACTTGTCTGGAGTTGTTGTGAATGGAAATCATGAATAATTAACTTAAGGATTTAAAAAAATACTGAAGTTGATTGTAGCTGCTATGGTATAAACTGCTGTTTTGTCTTTGAAATGGTTTAAAGATAATAAAGTGGATTTTAAGTAACTACACTGATGTACCAGAAAAACTAGAATCCAATCTAGTAAACCTAGATACTTCGGTGATACTCCTTTCGATCAGATAACTGCAGCGACTTGATAGGGCCTGAACCTGAGACCTCTCTGAAGCACTACACAGATAGTGTACCTCAATAATGGTCCACAATTCCCTAATATTCGCAGATGGTAAAACCCTGACCCTGATGGCATATTGAACAACATTTCACATGTGTTCTAATGGGTTAACTCCCAATGCCCAAACTCAGGAATACTTCTCTAACCATGATTTGCTGACTGCAAACCTGTGCGATGGCTCATTGTCCTGCTGAAAAAGCCCACTATCTTCTGAGTGAATGCAGGACATGAATGGGTGGAAATGATCTGTAAGAATGCCTACTTAGCATCTGCTGCTCAATGATTTCTGCAGATGGGGGCTCTTATGTGTGCCAGCTGAAAGCAATACATACAATAACTGAGCCACCATCATCCTGGACCATATCCTTTGACATGGGGATCAATTACCTGATGGGATTTTCTACACATGCATATATCTTCCATCTGCCTAAAACAGTTGAACTCAATGGATCAGGCTACACGTTTCCAGTCATCTTGCAACCAGTGGTAGGGTTCACGAACTCAGGTAAAGCACAGTACCCTGTGCTGTCAGGTCAGTGATGGATCCCCAAGTGTGGCATTGGCTCCTGTACCTCATAGAAGAAAGAGAAAGTTGTTCTGCCGAAGCACTGATGTTGTGTAACTGAACATTGTTCTGTCATTTGCTGTGATGTCGCATCCTGGTCGAATATTGCAATGAATGCCATACAACTATGTCCACAATTATCCAGAGTTTTTTGCTGGAAGCAACAGTGTCATAAGCTGGATGTCTTCCCTGATACTGTGCAGTCACATGCACCCTTGAAATTGTTGCAAGTGTAAATTTTGTGCTTATTTTGGAGATTGACGGACTCATCTCTGTGTCACCTACTATCATGTCTCGTTCAATGTCTTATAAATCGTCATTCACTGTCATTGTCACTGTGAATTATACAACAACAGACTGCAGAGATAGCAGCCTTTATATGTACTTCTTATAATCTACTTATATTGTAGAAGATACCATTTAATGCGAGGGTGTGGTGACATATACTGGAAATGGAAGCGATTGTCTCAGTTTTTCTGGTACTTTAGCGTAATTAAATGTACATTCTATGTAAATTATAAGTTTTCAGAAACGGAGAAAAGTCCAATTTTATTATAATCGCAATTTTATTTTACTTACAGTATTGTTGATTAATATATCAACATTGATAGCATTAATTTAGTTTTTGAAATAGTTGATTTTTTTGTGAGATTGGTAAAAGCTGGGTTTTTTTTGTTTGTTGTTTGTTTTAGTTTTTCCTTTAACAATGTCTTTCATACATTTTTTTTTTTAGTTTCTGTTAGGTTTTCAAATAAACATTAGTTTAAAATTAGAAAAAGATTGAAAGATGTTTTTCACTTTAAAAGTAATAAAAATTTAATCTGGCTATAACGGTGAGGATACATTTCCCCCATTTTTAATTTTTTTCTCCTGCCAGAATCGAGCTGGGATATTCCTTGATGGTTATTTTGTGAAAAGAAAAAAAATGTGAAACTAAAATACCCTATTTATAAATAAAAATAAATATTTAAGAGTACTAGGGAATTATCCAATAGTTTTAGAATATTTTGCATATTCTATCATGAAGGGATGCCACAAAGACAAAACACATGGTGACAGTTTGGAATAGGGTAGTAGCAGTGACAGTCTTTTTGCCAACCAGTGACTGCACTATAAGTTATATGCTGGATTATGTGGAAGGAGACAGCAAGGAGACACCAGATAGGTTACTGTGGGTGTATGTCCTGTTTCATTAAACTGTACTGCTGTGTATGAACAATTGTGTAGGGTTTATGGCAGTGAAAGCATTTTTGTTCCTTGATGCATATGGATGGGATTGGCATGTCTGTCCCACACAACTCCAGAGGCAATGTGTGCAGGGGATCAAGTATATTGTGTTGAATGGATCATTATGTTAAATGTTGTATGAAATGTTTGTTTGGAGATATGAAGACAGTTGTGGTAGAGGTGGGATGTGTACTGATAGTTGTGGTAGAGGAGATTGAGATCATTGTGTACTGATAGTTGTGTAAAAGGGTCGTCCATTAATTACGTGAGGTCAAAAGGGGGAGGGGTGGGGGTCCGGCAAAATCTCACCGGGGGGGGGGGGGGGGTCAACAAAAATCTCACATCAACTTTTTCATTCAGAGAATATACATATCATAATCGATTACAATATTTTGTAATATTGACTTTTTGAACTTTTTTGATTTTTTGACTTTTTAAATCTCACATGAGAAGGGGGGGGGAGTCCCACCACATCTTGCCAAGGAGGAGGGGGGGTCCAAATGTTTAAAAAAACACCTCACATAATTAATGGACGGCCCCAAAGCATATCATCAATGCTCTGCATATTAGGAAATCAATGGTGTTAGATTTTTATAGGAGTGAGGTGTGTTTGAGTTGTCTTATATCTATCTGTTGGAGTATGTAGGTTTTTCTGTGTACTTCAATGTTAATGGTGTTTGTTGTATAAGTAACGGAAACATCCTGATAGTTAATATGTTTGTTAGATGTCTTTTTCAATTGAAATTGTAATGGAAGTCCATGAAATTGAAGTGTTTTTGTATGAGTATTATGTAGGGTTCTTAGGTGAAAATGATCATGAATTCAACGTACTGTCATACAATATAATGAATGGGCAGTTTATGGAAAGCATTTGTTTTTCAATGTAATCGAGTGTTAGGTCACGAATTGGTCCTCAGATGGCAAGGCCCACGAATATATGTTTTGTATTTGTAGTAATAACACTGTCTGCTGTATATCATGTGTATGAGAAAGATAATTTCTTTGGTGAATTGCTTAAATATTGAATTGGCAAAATATTGCATCTTCATCAAGGAAATTACAAATTACATGTTTGATGGTATTGAAGGTGAATACGAAAGTGACATCAAAGGAAATCTTCACATTTAATTTTGATGGATGTAATGTGGTGGAAAAACTGTGTGGTGTTTTTGTAAATGTAATCAATTTTGTTTCTGCAGTTTTGTAGAATGGTGAAAAGGGTGTTTAAATTATTGGACCCATTGCTGACCTAACACTCCACTAATCTACCTCATACCATCACCACTAGTTTTGTCTTCGTGCTTTCTCCTGATGATGGAATGCACAAAGTATCCCGAAACTGTTGGATAATTCACTGTTACCTCTATGTTTATTTATATCAAATGATCCAAGTGTGCTGTATTTTCCCTTTTTTTTTTTCTGTATTTCATCAATGCCTGTTACTTTGTGTTTCCGATGTGTAAGTTAATGATTAAAAAATTATGAATCAAAAAAAGAGTAAAAAGCTAATACAAATTCAAATTCAATTTGACAAAAAATATTGGAAAGTTTCCAAAATATATTTTCTTTACATGAAGTTTTTCTGCAAATTAGATTGTTTTTTTTTATTATCATTATTTTATTGCGAAAGAGCATTATGAAGCTTTTCAAAATTTATACAAATTCTAACTAATATTTACTTGGATGTTTACTATGTAAGTATTCAAATTAATATGTAATAAATATATATACAAAATTTAATTTTGTAAAATAATAATAAATTTAATTCTTAATTTTTATGTTTACTACCAAAGAATAGAAATAAAGAGATAAAAACAAAAAAAACTTTAAGAAGAAATAAAATAACAATCAAAGACTGCACATAAATAAATAATTCATGCCTTTTGAGTTTATCATCAGAGGGAACAGGAACGGCCATTTCATCCCTTTTGGGACTCATCAGCCCTATCCACCCTCCTCGATGATAAATCCAGAAAGGCTTGAAAATAAATGAAAATCACTTTCGAACCCAAAAGTGACTCCCAAAAATAATAAACAACAATTAAAAATTAGTTCTAAAATGCACATTAAGAACCTTCGACCTAACAATCGTTAGGGTACGAAAGGCTTTAATAATAAAGAAGCCAAACTAAAAAGGTAATGTGATGACAAGAAATAAATTTAACATGCAGAAACATTAATAAAATAACCAAAGACTGCACATAAATAAATTTTTTTAATGGTAGGCGTGAATTATTTATTTGACAATTACAATTAATTTTTCTTTTTTATAACCTAGTTTATTGTTTGTTTGTTTTTTTATTCATTTATTCAATTCATAGTTGTTTAATAAACCAAGTGAATACTTCTGTAATTTTGAAAATTTTTTATTTGCCATTTCTTATTGAACTAGTGGCTTAATTTGCAGAGGGAGAAAACCCTCCCTCGAATAGCAGCGAGTGATAGAAGCCTGTTTCTGCTTAGCCACGTTAATTCAGAACAACAAACTCTCCTAGAAAACTGCTCTATGCCAGAGGGCAAAACATCAATTTGTAAGACACTGTAGTATATCCTTAAGTTATGTGGGTGGCAGGGTAGCCGAGCACTGCGACCTGGTGGTCTATTGTGCTATCCCACGGAAATAAGGACAGACGGAGAGAAAGACTGAGAAATAATGGTTGGAGAAGTGCAGGGGAAAGGGAGAACCCCAAGAAAACCTGTCCAGCGCAAATCGTCCATCATCACGAAACCTACATGAGAACCGAACCTTGGTACTCAGAGGTGAGAGGCCAGTCCTAGCGACAACGTCAACCACACGGCCCATAGTATATCCTTAGACTTAGGATATATTAAGGAAGATAAGTTTCTTGTTTGATATTTGCATTCAGATTAAGTACTTTGAAACCGTGGTTAAGTGAGACCACATCAAAATACTCTTGACCTAAGAGGTCAGCTCTCAAGATTAACTGAATTTCGAAATGGGAATAGGTACAGGGAAAGTTAATGAATTGCTTAAGAAATATTTAAAGCAAATTAACGATGGAATACCAGAAACGAATATTAGATACACTTAAACAAAAATGATCTGCTCATATTGTTAAAAGAAGAAATAGCTAACTTAAAAAAAACAAAAAAAAAACAAAACAAAGAAATAACAGTAATTTTAAGAATAATGATAAAACTTTATTGATCAGTTACAAATAATTTATATCAAAGAATAAAATATAACAATGCACTGAAAAGTCCTGGGATTGAAAGTTATTGGTCCTCTCTTTGGTCTTATGAAGTGGAAACAATGAAAATGCTGTATGGATCAAGAGAAAAAAGGAAAAAAAAATCTTTGTAACTCAAATTATGAGATATGGTGACATTTCCATTGAAATATTAAATTAAATTCTCTCAAAAGCTCAAACTGGTTTGACAGATTGTGCAGGACTTTTGGCGTAAGCATTTCACTGCTAAATACGACAAACTTGCAGGTTTGTTTACATTCAAATGTGCATCCAACTGTATTTGCCAAAGTAGTTACACAGCTTTTGCCGAAAAAAGGAAAATGTGAACAAAATCACAAAAATGGAAGGCCAAGAACATGCTTATCAACGATTTATAAGCTACTGACAGCACGGGTTAATAAATTAATATACAAACATAGATAATACTGTTATTGGAAATGAACAAAGGGATGCATCAGAAGTAATGAGGATGTAAGGAACAATTAATTTAAGGACAAGCCGTAAACAGACCCAGAAATTTGTATGTATTGGGTTGGCCCAAAAGTTCGTTCGGTTTTTAAGTAAAAATAAGACATAGTTTTCATTGTCACCAATAATTTTATTGAACAACGTCTTTAACGGTTTGTTCCACAACCTTCTGCCATCTTTCAGGCAACTTCATAATTCCATCTTCCCAAAACTTTTTATCTTTTTGAGAAAAAAAAATGTTCCAGGTGCCTTTGGTGTCTTCCAGGGAATTGAATTTTCTCCATTAAGAGAACAGGCACGGATTTAAGGGGGAGGCGACCCCCCCCCCCCGACCTGGATGATAAGTAAAAATAATATAACTATCACCCTATTTTATTTATGAAAACACAATCACCCTTTTAGTAATGGGTATCAGAGATACAATTAGAAAAAAACTAACTTAAGTGCATCTGAATAATACTTATAATAATACTTTAATAGTTAAGGTTAAAGTTTTCAGTTAAAAAAGATTTTTTTATATCAAAACAGTAAAACTACGTTGTTTAAGTTTAAAATTTTCAGGACCCACCAGATCCCCGGAATGGTGACCATTGCCCCTCCCCCCTTTGAAAAGCCTTAAATCCAAAGGTGCAATGACTGGTGAATAGAGCAGATGAATCACAACTTCCCAGTTGAGCTGTAACAGTTTTTGCCTGATCATCAAAGAAACGTGGTCTTGTGTGCTTATTTCTTCAATATTAAATTGGCGACACAAAATTCACCAATTTTGATCAGTTTTTGTTTTAAATGCCTGCTGATATGATAGCTGTCACAATACAATCGAACAAAATGGTGTCAAATAACGTCAAAGATGCCCAATGAGCTAATGAATGTAAAAAAAAACAAAACACAACGATCTTTTGGCCAACCTAATAAGATAGCCCATATCAACTAAAAAAAAAGCTTTTGCGATAGCATACCACACAGTTGGTTAATATCTATCCTGAAGATTTATCAAGTACATCCTTTCATAATAAGGTTCCTAGAATACAATATGGAATGGTGGAGAACTACGAGGGTGGTTTGATATGTTCTCCGAATCACCACCAGAGTTCAGCGCTAGCGACATGAGTTTTTCACATGATATTCATTCGACTGTTGCCTGTAAACACGCGTCACGTCATTGCTCTTGGAGGACAGCTGCGGCGGTGACATGGCTATATTGTTGTTCCCGCATAGTGATTTGCGAAAATGGAAAAAGTCGAGATTCGAGCAGTGATTAAGTACTTCGTAAAGAAGGGTATGAAAGCAAAGGATATTCATGCCGATTTCCAGAATACACTGGGGGACTCTTCTCCTTCATATTCAACTGTTGCAAAGTGGACAAACGAATTTAAATTCGGTTGGGAGAGCTTAGATGATGATTCAAGCAGTGATCGACCAAGATGTGTCACTACCCCAGAAATTATTGCAAAAGTGCACAAAATGGTAATTGAGGATCGCCAATTGAAAGTGAGAGAGATTGCTCAAGCTTGCCAGATGTCATCTGAAAGGGTATATCATATTTTAACTGAAGAATTACATATGAAAAAAATATCTGCAAAATGGATGCCGCGACTCTTGATGTTGGATCGAAAACGCATAAGAATGGATATGTCGGAACAATGCTTGGCCCATTTTAGGAGAAACGAACAAGATTTTTTATGCCAGTTTGTGACCACAGATGAAACTTGGGTCCACTACTATTTCTCAGAGACAAAACAACAGTCAAAGCAGTGGAAACATGCTGATTCTCCGCCACCAAAGAAAGCAAAGACAATTCATTCGGTCGGAAAGGTCATGGCATCAGTGTTCTGGGATGTGAAGGGGATTCTGTTTGTAGATTATCTCCCCAGCGGGAAAACAATGAATGGAGAATACTATGCTAACCTCCTGGACCAATTATTACAACGAAAGATATGCGAAAAAAGGCCAGGTTTAGCAAAGAAGAAAGTGATCTTCCATCAAGACAATGCACGCCTGCACAAATGTGCCGTTGCCTTGGGAAAATTACACGCACTAAGATATGAATTGTTGCCACACCCGCCTTATTCGCCTGATATGGCTCCGTCAGACTTCCATCTCTTCCCAAAGCTGAAATTTTCCTTGGTGGACGGAGAATTTCTCTTCAAAAGAAGTTGACGGGTATTTTGCAGGCCTTGAGGAATCTCATCTTCGAGATGGGATCAAAGCATTGGAACATCGCTGGACAAAGTGCATTAATCTACAAGGAGACTACATTGAAAAATAAAAAAGTTTCATTGACATATGTACTTTTTTTCTATTCCGTTCCGAGAAGTTATCAAACCACCCTCATAGAATCAAGTTAAGAAACATAAGCAATTAATTACTATCAGATAAATTCCTATTAGATGTGAAAGAGGACTGTTTTTTTTGCATACTGGTTTTCTATTGCAATTAATATTTTAAGTAGCATTCTTAATGATACTGTAGATGAATTCAATATTAAATATAAAAAAAGATCATCATCCGTAAGCTAAACCATCATTTGTATATGGATGACTTTGAAATTTGCACATTATTAAAAACCATAAGAAGAAAATCTTGTCCAGCTTACAGCAAATTTTTCTGTCTATATAAGAATGTTGTTTGGATTAGATAAGAGTAAAAATATCACAAAAGGCAAAAAATAGCCAATAATGAAAAGATTCCATTAAGAAAATGGAAGAAATCAAACTCTATAACTATCTTAAGACTGCAACAAAACCATGAATCTTATCAGGTAAGAATCTTATCAAAACTCAACTGACTCCCTAGTTTAAAAGTCATTTTTACCATTTTGAAAAACTCAAGTTGAATTAAAGATCTAATTAAGGCAAACATTGGTAAAACTTAAATTATCATACAATTTTGGTATCACTGAACAGAACAAAATATGCTGCAACAAATCATTCATAACTTCAATAATGAAATAGAACATGCATGCATGGAAAGCATGGTGGAAGAGGATTAATGAATATTATAATATTGCGGAATAATCAAATAAATTCGTTCCGCAATTACTTTTGCGGGAAAAGAAATATGTAATGTAAATACTATGCATATTGTGAGTAATGTACATACTGATATACAGGGTTATCTACAATTCCTTGACACTTTTTCAGAGGCTGAAAACTTGGTGGTGAAAAAGGGATGTTTGCCCCGAGTTATCAAATGAAAGACTAACTCACTAAGTTTTTTCTTTCAGCAGAGCACTGCATCCTAGTTCCATTGGCTGCCACTAGGGTGCAAGTGGAACCAAAATGGCAGTTTCACAACATGAAAAGCATTTTGTGTCTTGGAATATGCGAAAACGAGGTCAGGGATGACTGTGAACTCACTTCTAAATCTTCGCTAAGATTTAGAAGTGAGTTTTGAAAAGAGATACTGGTGTGCAACAGCATAAAGATCTAGATGTGAGATTCCAAAGCGAAGTCTGTCTCTGAATACCAGATATGACTCCGTCAGACTTTTTTCTTTGGGGGTACATGAAGGACAAAGTGTTCATTCCTGCTGACCTCACTGAACTGCGACATTGTATCACCAATGCAATTGCAACCATCGACAATGATATGCTGCACTGCGTATGGTCAGAAATGGATTACTATCTAGATGTTTGCCGTATCAGAAAAGGTGGACACTTAGAACCTTTACGAAAAAAAAAAATTTGTTCATTTGATATCTTGGGGCAGACATCCCTTTTTTTCTCTACCAAGCTGTGAGCCTCCGAAATGTATCAAGGAATTATGAATAATCCTGTATATAAATCTATATGTGTCTGCCAAGTTGATGAAGCACTGACAACATGCTGAGCAAAACTTACGAATATGTTCTGTTTCAATCGACAAAGAAGACTGAAAGGTCACGCAAACCAGTGTTAGCTGATATTGCCATTAAATAGCAATGATTTATTAGCTTCAAATATATGGTTATTGAATGGAGAGATCTATGTCGAGACACAGGGCTTTATGATGGCCATTCAGGATTAAGTTATTCGAACTAAAAATTCATTCAAATACATTGTTAAAGATCCTACTGTAATAGAAGATGTGGTGGACATAGAATATGATCAGTAATCTCTCTATCTGACTATTCTTTACCTCAGGATGAATATTTGAAAAGACATAATAATGTTGCAAAAATAATTTGTACTAAACTAAGCAAAAGATTCAATGTAGCAGCTGTTACCATATTATTCTTCGTGCTATTACCATTAATTGAAAATGAACAGATTAGATTATAATTGCTTGAGATCCCTTCTAAGACTTGCCTTAGAAGCTATACATCACCTCCAGAGCCATGTTTTAAGTGAGTATGGGCAATTTTTGAGTTTTACACCATTTTAACTTCTCCATCCCTGATTACTCCACTATACATAGAAATAGATGAACTGTAGATTTTTTGTTTGCTTTATACAGTAAAACCTCTCAAATCCGACCTAATGTGGCGGCAATTAGGCCGGATTTCAGAAAAGCTGGACTACCGAGAGTGTTCTTAAAATAACTCAATAGCTCAATTTTTGTGGAGATATAATGCCAGGTTTAATTAATTCAACCTCAGTTTCATTATTTTGCACTCAAATGTTTATTAAAAACTATTAAAAACGTTAATGCCGTCCCCTCCATCAATACCGGCAATTAACACTGTGAGCATTTTGCGGCGATTTTACGTTTGAGCGTTTTCAGGACTCCCTGCTCCATAGGTTGACAAATAGAAGTTACATTAGGTGGTAAAAATAAACGTGCCGGCCGAGTTGACTTAAAATAGGGAAACGAATTTAGTTATT
>JAFIDM010009631.1:130501469-130512380 GCA_023159025.1 Thereuonema tuberculata | reverse complement strand
GATACTATTTTATAAAACTTCCTCTCCTTTTCTGTTTTAGAAGTGAAATTACATAAGTATATTAAAATCTATAAAATTTTAGATGCTAAATATCAGGTTAAAAATTGCATGTCAAATTCCACATTCATCAGGATAAAAATATTAGTGTTTTTCAATCCAAACACAGTGAGAGCTAAAAAGATCAGGAAATGCTAGTTTTTTTTTTTCTGTTTGTTCATGTTTTAATGAGCAGAAATTAATACAAATTCAGTACGAAAACTTTTTTTTTTTAAATAAAAAAGAAAAGAAAAATCTTGTTTATGAAATCATAAGAAGTTATTTCATTTTTTTACATCAAGTTACTCTTGCTAACAACTTCTGTATCTTTACTCATAACCCCAATTTTATTGTTGTGCAATTACTTTTCATTTTGTTTAGAGAGAGTAAACTGACTAGATTGCTGCAGGATTCACTTGGTGGCCGAACAAAAACATCTATCATTGCCACCATATCTCCATCACAAAGCAATGTTGAAGAGACAATGAGCACGTTGGAATACGCTCACAGAGCTAAAAATATAATGAACCGACCTGAAGTCAACCAAAAACTAACAAAGAAAGCTCTTCTCAAGGTTGGTAAATTCTGCTAATTACATTTAAATTCTTGGAACTAGTGTTAAACTTGAGAACCAAAATATTAAGTACAGTAGAGTCCCGATTATCCGAGTTAATGTGGACCAAGACTAACTCTGATAACTGAAAAACTCGGTTAAGCAAAAATTGTAAATAAAATAAATCGTATAGGTTTAAACTTCAGACAAAGAAAGAAGATATGGTAAAAACGGGAATAGGGGGATCCTTTAGTTATTCCTGGAAATTGTGAACCGCCGAGTGTTTCAGAAAAGATGGCGGCGCTGGAAGGACAAGTGTTCGTTATTAAGAAAGTTCTGACCTTACAGAGCCAATCCAGAGGTATAATTTGGAATGTTTTATCAAGAGAATGAGTATCCAACAATTAGTAAAATTCTTTCAAAATTACAATTGAAAATTGGATTCACGGGAGGCAAAAACATCATTATGAACAATTCTTCGTGTGAAATTAGGAATGGAAGAATTGACATGAGGCAATTTTACATCGTAAAGCCTGATATTGTAGCCCATCGACCTAGATATTGAAGGCAAATCAAACAGGTACGTACGGAAGGGAAAACAGTTATTTATCTGGCTGAGACTTGACTTGGGTACACACCGGCAAAGGCCAACAGCGATCAGTGCGCTACCCGTGGACGGAAAATGCCATTCGGCAAAGGGCAGCGGCTTATTTTATGCCACGCTGGAAGCAGCAGCGGATTTGTGTCTAAGAGTATGCTTTTGTTTCGATCTCGGACAAATTCAGTAAATTACCATGATGAGATGAATGGCGACTGCTTCAAAGAGTGGTTTGAGAAACAATTACTGCCAAATATCATTTCTTCGGGTTGTATTAATCTTGAAACGCATAGGCATATACGCAGTTAATAACTGCTTTGAACTTGTTCATAAATGTAGAAATCTAAAAATATTTAATAAGCATTTCTTCGGATTCCAGTGATGAAAGTGATTTTGATGAAAGCTTTGAACCTCTTTCAGATTAACCTCTGTATTGGCTGTTTCTTAGAATTCGCATAAATAATAAAGAAGCCCTTTTCAGGGCCACTAAATATGCGGAAGAGACCAATTTGTTTGATTCAATTGATAACATTAAAAAAAGGTGAAACACATATTTGATTACTGAAATACGTAAATTTAAAAATAAAAATAGAATTAAAAAACAACAAACATCTTAAAAAATAAGTTTATAATATAAAATTAATAATAAGATATTGATAATATAAAAAAATAATAACAATAAAATAATACAAAAATAATGTTTAGACAGTTTAAAGATACAAGATTAAAAAAAAAAAAATATTCTGCAGAAACATTGGATTAGTTACAACACTGGGCAATAGGAGGCACTGTACTTCGGAGAATACTTGGTAGTAGTAATCGATAACCTATGATTATCTTCTTTCCTTGATTGTCCTATAAATGTATATTTTAACAAATATAAAAGTTATATAGATACACCACATAACAATATGAATTGCATGATAACACTAGGCTGCGAAAAAAAAAAAAAATTCTCCGGCAAAAGGTTGAAGAGCTGATTCACCCTAATTTAGGTGTGCTGAGTTCAAATATGTAAACCGTTTTTGCTTATCACGTACAGTTTTTTTGCTATTTGAAATCCAAATTTTACACATTGCTGTAATTTCGATAGAAAACACCATAATAGAGAATATATGTCATTTTAATGGGACATGAGCAAATTGCAACGAATATACAAAAAAGGAACATGTTCATTGCTAGAATGTATGAATCTCACTTCAAAAACACTATTGTTTGATGTGAATGAACGCTGTGTTGATTTGCATTTGTGTTCCTCAGCAGTGACAGAGTTACCGAAAGCAGGGACTACTTCTATCAAAACTCTTCATGTACTGCTTCATAATTCCCAATTTAATATGTAAAGGGGGCAATAACACACTTTGAGGATCAATTAATGGACGATTTACAATGTTTTTTTCTTCAGACACGAACTGTTTCCTCTTGGGCCACTCAGACACTAACCAGTGACGATCCCTGTCCCGAGAGTCCCACTCACACAGAAAACACGGAACTTTGTATATCCTCCATGCTGCCCAGTACAGCACAGTAACCATCTGTGCTCATTGTAGTTCAGTTTCTGCAACACCATAGATAAATTGTGATAGTTTTCACGAAGAGATGTTGAATGGGCGACTGGCACTGAAGCAAGTTTATTTCCATTGTGCAGAAGAACACCTTTGAGACTTCTTTTACTGGCATCAATAAATAGACGCCAGTCCATTGCTTGGTAAATAGTTCCAAGACGACGAATTAAGCCAGGATATCACAGCAAAACACAAGTTCGTCTTCGTGAACAAAAAACTGCTGGAATTCTTCCTCCCGATTTCTGTAACAATATGAATTTGTCCCAGGAAGTAAAAGATTTCTCTCTTTAAATCTTGAAACTAAAAGTTCTCTCTTTTCTTTTGTGAGGCCTAGGTCACGCACCAAATCATTTTGTCACACTGATTATAAAGAATGGAGTTTTATCTTCAACATCCGGTAGAAAGGTATCATCATTACCATCCCCCGCACTTGAAGATGACGAAGACACACTCTCTGTTTTGGTGGTTTTGAGACAGGAATATCGGGTCCATGTGGTACGGGGGTTATGGCAGATGGAAGGCAGGGATAAACAATCTGCTTTTTATTTTTCATATTGAATCCGGACACTTTACATACACAAAAATAACAGTCGTCAAAGTGATTTGTTTGTTCCCACCAAACCATAGGGATTCCGAATGGCATTGATGGCAACAACCCTTTGTACCATTGCCGCAGGTTTTCTACACACGTTTTACACACAATATGGGGTGCGAAATTCTTGTCCTGAACACCTAACTTCATGTTAAAATATCCCAAGTACAGGCTTTTTATAAATGGTGTTATATTTCGCTTCTGGCCTTTACTTGTATATTGGTCATATATATAACAGAAAGAGTTGGGATTGTTCACACATTTTCGCCTCCCAACATCTCTGCCACTTGCCATTTTAACACAAACTACCTCACTTATTCACTCAATCGACTTCAAGTGCACGTTGAAACATATAGACAAAGGCATGCAACACGTTCTCAGACTCTCCTCTCAGACTACGGAGGAACGCGATCTTCGCGTTTTTAGTTTGTCTGACACTGCGCATGCGCGAACTACAACTGTTCTATTTGTTGTTCCGGTAATCCTGTATGATTACCTACTTCCCTCCAAAACACAGCTCATACAATATTTTCTCTCAGATATGTCCGTACCTGCATTCCATACAATCAAGCCAAACCTCATTTACAATAACGAAGCTCAATTAGTATACACATGAGACGGATTATGACAAATCTGTACGTGATACGAAACAACTGGTATTTTTTTTTACATAAGGACACTAAATGTAACGTATATCACATACAATTACTTTTGCCGGAAAATCTTCGCAGGCCAGTGTAATTAAAGAGTTCTTTTACTTGAAAAAAAGTCCTTAATTGTTTTTTGTTTTACATTACTTTGGCGTTTTTCTGTAGCAATGTTTCGCCATTTTTTTAAGGATAACAGGATTGCTGGTTCTATGTATTCAATAGCACTTTCGATAGCTTTCAGTCCATCTGTATGGGAGATTTTTATCATCACGATCTTCATCATCATTGCTACACATTATCTCATTTTCAATTTGCAGGGAGAACAGGTTTTTGTATTTTGCCGCCAAAGAAAATAGGTCCAACTTGCCTGCTTAGCAAAGTATTGTCAGATGCGAAATAAAATGTTCTAAATATGAAATTTCATTTTTCTAAAGGATTTCAATAACAATCTGCCTTTTCATTAGGCAATAATAGTTGTATTTATTCTCCGCCAATCAAAACACATTAAAATCAAAACAAACCAAATGGCGACTAACGGTAGTTGTCTAATAGAGGATTTTTGACGGATCTCCCACGAGGGAAAAGACCAAATACAGTGTAACCTCGCTATTTGTACACCTCTATACTGATACAACTCTGCATTCTTCTAACTTTTTCGAATAAAATTCTACTCGGAAATCGGACAGAGTCGAGGCTTGTGTTGGCTCTGTTTGCCAAGCATTTTTAGCGAACGTAAAACGTTATTTTATTGCTATTCTTAATTGTTTTTAAATATTTTATAATTAAATATCTGTATAAATAGTGGACGACACAAAAAAAAATATTCTGCCTTGATGGAAAATTATAATTTTATTTCTATGTTTATGTTTATAATTTTGATATTTTAAAGAAAAGCTTCAAAAAATTATTAAAGAAATTATCTAGAGATTAAAAAAAAAAATTATACTAAATTTTAGATATTTTTCCTCTCTAAAATTTTTTAACACTAGTTATTGTCTTGAATTAAGCTTACTTCCATTATAAAGGCAAAATATTGATACTGACATCTTGTGCTCCTTCTGGCGGAAGGATACATTACATCATCTTGTAAGCCGTCTGCAAAATAAAAACGAGATAATGTGTAGATTCATTTTCCATATTGACGATCATTTCATCTGTAATGTCTTGTTGTTCGTCAGCGTTTACCCAGTTGCGTATATCCTCTTCGTTGATTGGTGAGATCAAGTTCAGAATTTTTTTCGGTAGTTTTAAAAGTGGAAAATGTAGAACCAAAAAAAAAAAAACCTAGAAATATTTGATAGCTCGGTTAAAGCGGAAACTCGGATAATCGGGGTTTTACTGTACTTTAAATTTTTTGTTATCAGGCCTCTCCTATCCCAACGCTTTAATAACTTTATTGTTTGTAACCTCCAAGTTATTATTCAATCAATGCCCACAGCTACTACTGTTTCGCAGAGTTTCTTAAGGAACTTAAGAAAAATAATTGAGTCTGAAAAACTAAAGCCAGATCAAATTTATAATGCCGATGAAACAAGTCTTTTTTACAAGATGTTAGCTTCAAAATTAGAAGATTTGACTAGAGGTTACAAAAAAAAGCAACGAGATGATCACATTGCTTGCTTACAGTAATGATTCAGGGAAACATAAATTAACCCTTGTGTTGATTGGAAAATCTGTTAAGTCCCACACTTTAAAAAATAAACATTTCTTCTTTGCCAGTTGTTTACGAGTCCCAGAAAAGTGCTTGGATAGATAGTGGAAACATTTTTAAGGAATGGTTTTTTTTTTTCACAATTTCTTGCCAAGTGTACAAAGTCACTTAAAAAAAAATGAAGGTTTGCCATTGAAAATGATATTGTTAGTTGACTGCCCACTCTCATCCAACAGAAGAACTGGTTAGTTGCGATATCTTCTGCCTAATATAACAGCATTAATACAGCCCATGGATGAGGAAGTTCTTGTAACTTTAAAGCACCATTACAGAAAGCAGTTGCTCAGCAAACTTATTGAACTGGAAGCTGAAGATAATAAAGAAAGGCGTAGTCTCCATTTTGAAATCAATCAACATCAAGGACGTAATTTACATGGCTGCTTCAACCTGGGTCCAAGTTTATGAATCGACAATTGAAAAGTTGTGGAAGAATGTCTGGCCTGAAACTGCATAATTTTCCGAGGAAATGGTTGATATTGACAATGATATTGGCCCTTCAGAATTTGTTCAGAAATATAGAAGGGTGTGCAGATGTAGAGATCGATGATGTCAAATTGCGGTTGCAATGCAACAATAATGGAGACTTTCAATTAAGAAACAAAGACATTGTTGCGGCTTGTTCAACTGTTGCGGCTTGTTGAACTAAGGACAATGTGGAGATTGTCGGTCATTCTGATGACAACACAGGTAATATAGACCTAAAAGATGTACGTTTTAGTCAACAACGATGCTCGAAAATGTGTAATATACTTAGAAGGGCAACTTGACAAGGCACGACTGAACTCATGATGGGAAAGGCCAGGGTCTACATACATCTTGCAGCACAGAAGCATCACTCAAAGCTGAAACAAGAGAAACTCGGACTTTTTTATTAATTGAAATGATGTACAGTATCCTAAATGAAATCGAATTTCTGCTGTACTTATTTAGCCAGATAAATGAAATTCCACTGCTGTAATTACTTCATATGAAAGCTTAGTAGTCAATAATTTTGGATTTCTAGCTTCCAGTTGGTATGAGGCAGAACATTCCTACCCTCTCACTTTAAGTGGATTGGAGAAAATATTTTTGTATCTTTAAAAGAACTAAAGCTGCTAATGAGAATTAATCATTTATATATTAAATGTACATTTTAAATGTTTTCTAATATAAAATCAACTTATATAATTGGCTAATTTCTAGGGATGGACGGGATTGGATTTTTAGGACGGGACGGGACGGGATTTTTTTTTCCCTCCCGAAAATCGGGACGGGTTTGTCCTTCCTTCAGTAAATGGGAAATAGTTGTTCAAGTTTTGAAATTTGATATGGATGACAATAATAATAAAAAACAAAAACTTTTTTATGTATGTCGCTAGTCGAAATCACGAAGGCCGTCGACTGTTGTTTATTGGTTTCGCCGGTCAATCGCTAATGCCCGGGTCACACGAGCCTATTTTTCATCATTGTTTTCAATCGTTGGCCCTATCTTTCAGGTCTACGATCGTGTGATTTGCCTCTGTTGACCATTTTCAACCCTGATTCCATCATTGAAAAAATTTCAGAACGTTTCTAAATACAACCCTGTTTTCAGGGATGCTCATTAGTGAGCTCCAATCAGAACCGACCAGCTACGATCCCGAAGGAGCTGACCAGCGCCATTTTGGCTACCGTATCGAGAGAATCCGAAGGCTATTAGGAATTAAATATCACAGTGAGGAGATTATTTTTCGAAAATAAACAATATTTTTACTGAAATAAATTAATTCTATGCGTCAAAATGTGCAGATGTCAAATTTTTAAAGAGAGATTTCATTTCTTCTTGAGCTGTATGAAAGGCCGCAGGGGCTTGTGGGATACCCGCTGTTTTCAGCCGAAATTCAGTTCGCTTTCGCAAATAGTAGAGATGCTTGAATACAATTTACAATTAGTTTCGAACAGATTGACAGCTTACTAAAAGTCATTTCAAATTCTACCTAAATTGCGTTGCCGAAACACGATTGTAGCCTCTAAAAAAAGATTAATCGCCGTCTTTTCGTAGCTTTCGAGAAACCGCCAAAATCTTTTAAGCTCAACTCTGATTGGCTAGCACTCTGCCAATCAAATGCACTGTTTCACCAAATTTCGTCGAGACGGAGGAGGAAGCAAGGAAGGGGGAACCCTGCACTGATTTCACTGTAGCAAAACAATGTTGAAAAAAATATGCTGGTGTGATTTGGGCATAACGCTATGACGAAAACACTTTGTTGTTGATGTAATATTGGGAGGTAGAAGGAAAATAAATAGTCCAGAGTATTTCTCAATGATTTATTGTAGTCTTCAGTTGCCAGGATTAATAATCCCAGCATTATTAAACCTTTTGTTGAATTTAAATAAATCGCGAAATCCCGTCCCGAAGAAATCCCGAATTAAAGCAAATCCCGCCCGATAAACGGGATTATAATTTTCCCGAAATATCGGGTCCCATCCATCCCTACTAATTTCATCTGTCTGTCTGTAACTCGATATAATTAAGCTATTAAGATAGATCCAAGGTTCTCAATGGTACCATTGAATCAAGGTTACTTAAATTGGATGAAATATTAGTTCATTTTGTCTTTCTATGTTGTTTCCATGAAATTTTACCTGAAATTCTAACAAAACATACATTCAAAACCAAATAATTTTGTTACCTCTGCACCGATTTTAATGAAATTTGGTATACTTACTCACTTTTTTATGCTGATTTTGAAACTCAAAACCATTTTTGCCGTAGAAGCTTCATTCACAAGTTAGCACAGTATTATTTAGATTATACAAAGGTGAGTTTTAAATGCCTTTCGGCGTTATGAGTCATAAATAATAATTATTATTTAGATAAATTAACTTTTAGATATGGTTGGTATTTCGTTTTTCTTTTTGGGTGAAAAATGATCCTTGAGATTAAACTCTCGGAACCTATATTACAGATGTACAGGTAAGAAGTACACCTAAATAGGTCTGATAAACATTAAAAAAAAAAAAAAATTCTAATCAAATCATCAATCGAATCAAATATATATATATATATATACACACATACATATAAATTGGCTAAGTTCGTCTGTCTGTAACTGGATATAATTAAGCTTATTAAGATAGATCCAACGGTTCTCAATGGTACCATTGAATCAAAAGTACTCAAATTGGATGAAAATATTAGTTCATTTTGTCATTCCATGTTGTTTCCATGAAATTTTAACTGAAATTCTAACAAAACATATGTTCAAAACCAAATAATTTTGTTACCACTACACCCATTTTAATGAAATTTGGCATCTTACTCAGTTGTTTACGCTGATTTCAAAACTCAAAACCATTTTTGCCATAGAAGCTTCGTTCAGAAATTAGCACAGTATTTAGATTACATTTACTTTATATTTGATAGTTGATAATAAAATGATTTTTCAGATTTTTTTATGCCTGTCGTCCGACAGGCTTTGCTGCTAGTGTGTTGTATACTTGGTCTATTTCTTACATTCTCCATAATGGTCCTGAAAGTGAAGCTTGCATGGTTTGTATAATAACTTCATTTTTAATGAAGTCATTAAACGTTTTTATTTTAAAACTGTCATCTTTAACCCAACTTTTTTTTTTATATTTTATTTATTTATTCTAATTTTTTTTTTACAGGAGTACAATGAAGAAATAGAGCGTCTGCGTCGAGATTTAGCTGCTACTCGTGAAAAGAATGGCTTCTTTGTTGATAAAGAAAATTATGATCACATGACAGTGAAGCTTGCGAATCAAAGCGAAGAAATTAAAGAAAAAATTGCACACATTGAGGCCATGCAAGAAGAAATGGCTAAGGTAAGATGTAATAACCATTAGTATTATAATGTTTGATATATTATTAAAACATGAATAATTGAAACTGTATGATTTCCAGATAAGAGGGACGCTTGAGTGTACAGATGTTACAACTTTCAGGGACAAAATATTGTAATGGTGTTTTGTGGGAGTGTCTTTTAGGAGCGAAGAAACAACGAGTCAAGTTTTGGAACTGAACTGCATTGGTTTATTAAGCAGAAAACATTGGTTTTTATAGATTTTACAAAGTTCAATTTCATTGGATAAATAATTAAAAATATACATAATGATTGGACAAGAACACAATGAATTTAAATTAATTAGCTAATGAAACGTCTGTAACGGAAAAGAATTTAAAAATAAACAGAACAATCAATAATTAGGAAACAGAAAACGAATGCTTTAAAATAAATAACGGTAAAGATTAAAATGAATAAAATGCAGGTAAATAATTTCTACAAAATACAAATAAATGATATCTAAAAATATTTACATATAAGCTGTTACAACAGGGGTGGTCAAGACGTCCGCATTTTGGGGTGACGGCAGCATGTGAGATTTCAAGTCTTTTTTTTTTTTTTTTTTTTCTTAAGTTTTAAGGTGACCACGCCACTTGGAGTATACTTGAGGTAGCCCTTACCTTACAAAAGTCTGCCCACCCCTGTGTTACAATATAGAATTAGTGTTTTATTAAAAGAACTTTGCTTATGAATAATTTACAAGTGACATCCTGGAACAGCCGTTTCACGCTCATTGGCGATCATCAGCCATGAGAAGTCACTGCAAATAATAATTCTTTTCCTTTGAGGCATCACTGCACTTCCAATGTATCATTCATACCAGCCTCAGTAGCGAGACCTTATTATTTGCAGTGACTTCTCCTGGCTGATGATCGCCAACGAGCGTGAAACAGCTGTTCCAGGATGTCACTTGTAAATAATTTGGTCTCATCCATTGTTATTATAATCAAAATTTTTAACTGACATAAATTCATTTATCAGAATGTTCATATGTCTAATTGCTACAAAAGATTTTTCATTCTTGCTTGAAGTGAAGTGGGTTTAGCAAAGAACAGAAGTATTTATTGCTTTCCAGAAACTCACAATTTGCATTTGAAATGCACTCTGCATTTAAATAATAGGTATTCTATGTGCACTATATTACAATATATATATGCACTTTTCAAGAGATTGAAAGTTTCTAAAATTCATTTAATAGTCTACAGAAATTGTTACGTAAAGTCTCCTTCACCCTTAATGAAGACTGAAATCGAAAGATTTAGATTCTTGGTTTTTAAGAGCACGCCAGTCCCATGCACCATTTCATCCATTTTCTTTGTTCATGATACGAACGGTGAAAACCAATGACAGAAACATATCACCAAAAACAATGACTTATT
>JAFIDM010009631.1:130440651-130452882 GCA_023159025.1 Thereuonema tuberculata | reverse complement strand
CTGGGATGGGAGAAGTATTTTCCACAAAATTCGCACTGAAACGGCTTCTGTTCCGAGTTCGATTTGACTTCAACAGATGTGCTTTTCGATTGAGAATTTAAAGGTACTTCTGTGGGTTTATCCGTGAGATTGTCAAGGGTTGATGTATTCGTAGTAAGGTCCATATTCGAGATGAATACCTGTAAAAATCGGAACCGGAACGCTTTGCAATGTTCTTTATTTGAAAACTATTTGATTTTCGACTCTTTCAACGTTTGCAAATTACTATATTTATTTACTAAATGCATTCAGTTCCGCTGTTTGGATGAACCTTAAACATGCCCCCAATAGATATTACCAAAAGCTGAAATCTCGTCGTTACGAACGTTCTTAAACTGGTTTTGTAATGACTTCACCTGATTTAAGATAGTAAAGTTAAACGTATTCCATTTGTAATGTCACAATTCAGTTCTTGTTCATAAAAATAAAGAAATAACTTTTTGAGAATGAAAAAGACAGGTCGAAACCTTTGAGGTTGGGATAATTAGGAAAAATGGAGGGACCAAAATAAGCACCACTCGCTTTCGTCGGTCATTGGCTGGTGCATTCCTTTCATGTCACGTGACCTTCTAGTCAGACCAATCAGATGTCGCTAAATTGTGCCCCGAGCTCATTTCATGAGAGAGCCATGATTCGGTCTTTAAGAGGCCATTGGACGCCATTATTTGGAAGGCGTTTTTATTATTACAGATATTAAACTTTCCAACACCTATAAAACAGGAGAAATTCTGTAATTACACCTAAAAGGACTGGTAAACATTAAAAAAAGAAAAAAAAAATATGAGTAAATTATTGCATATTCTTTTAATCGAAGATACTATTTTTCTCTTTACTGAAAGCCGCGTAAATTTACAAGTACAAATACTGCATTTTGCCACACATGAGACCGAAATTACATAATCGTTACTTGAATGATGATGATCAGTGACTTAGTCCGAAGACTGTTTAGGATGAGGTACATGACATGCTCCTCCATCTGTTTCAATCCTCCGCCATCCTCTTCATTTCATTGAATAGTGCCTTCAAAATAAAAAAGGACTGAAGCTGTTCCATAAGATGTTATTTGTATTTTTACGAAAAAGCCTTTGTATTTAATATTAAATTAAAAATTGGTTCGAAAAAGAGTTTCATTCAGGCCTATGAAAAGTTGAATGTAGCCAAGACAATGAAAAAACAGATTTATTGTGGAGAACAGCGCAAAAAAAAAATTATATTATTCTCAAATTTTTCATAATAAAAAATTGATAATGCTTATGTTATTGGCAAAAATATTAGGAATAACACAAATTAAATATTTATTTCCAACGTCAACAAAACGTTCTACATTGAAACTTTTCCTGAACAGAACAAATGAAAAAGTATTGATGCAAAAGAAAAAAAAAATCTTCAGTCTTTCTTAATTACTTATTGAGACCATGGATAACTGTTTTTTTGTTCGTAAGCTCTCATCATGAGGAGTATTATTGTAATGACGTTTAACTGAATATCCATTATTAATTTGAACGGTTTAATGCGTTAATTTTACATATTAAAAAAAAAAATGTGTATTTTTGATTGTGTTTTGCTTTTGTGAGGGTCCTACTTCCGGGAGCGAGTGTGGGATTCGTGTATGTTCGCATCTTCTGAGCTTGTCGTCAGTGGAGTTGTCTGGCTGATGAGCCCTTAAAAAGATGAAACGGCCGTCCCAGTCTCTCCCCGGTGACAGTCGAGATGCGAAATCTTTTTGGTTCCTTTGTGCTTTCTGTAGTTACCATTTTGCTGAATTATTAGGCACGTAAAATTGTTATTAAAAAAACCCACCTGTTTATTTATCATTTTTGATTGTCACTTTTTCACTTCAGTCCACTGAAATGATGGTTATACTTCAAATGATAGATAAACCTCTGGTGTTCAGACACTTCCTTACCATTTCCAGTTGGATCTGTTATTAAGAAAAGAATTGATAAACCCTGAGTTAGGAGTTACCTGTTGTAGCTCAGATATGATTAGTGGGAGCTTACATGAAAAATGATGGATGACAAATAAATTGAAAAAAAGAAAGGAAAGAAAACAAAAAAAACAGTTGAATGATGTGTTGAAGTGCACTTTTCCTTTTGTAGGATGATTGGTGAACGTTGGTTTGACATAACCAATTTATATGATTGCAGTCAGTTCATGACTATCTGAATTGTTGACAAATGTTACTGGTTCAGTATCAAAAAATCCTTGAAAATATGACATTTAAGCGTGTTAAGTAATTATATACATTTATGATAACTAGCAAATGAAGATATTCTGAATTTGCCGGATTGTATGATTATTGAAAATTTCTAAGCCTTGTTCCTCTTTCACAGCACAAACTATAATTTTTTTTTTCCTTGTTTATGTTATTCTTTTTCATTTTAACTAATTTTCCTTGTAAGTCTGTCATACCAAACTTAAGGCATGATCAGGACTGCATCTAGGGTGTTAGCTGTCCAGGTACAAGGTTTTTCTTTGGCACCCAATGTGTTGGATCATTAATTTATCTTGATGAAAAGGTTCCCTTTCAAGTTGGCAGCCAGGTAGGCACAGCCCTAAGCACAATCAAACTCATAACAGATTATAAACAGTTTAAAAGACAGATATCATATATCTTTAATTGCAATATGGAGTTTCCATCAAGACTTTGTAATCAAATTACCAAAAACGTCAACCATATAATCACTTAAATATTGAGTACAGGCAACCCCCCGAAGAACACGATTAATTGGTTCCGTGTTCTTTGAAACCGTGTTGTTCGAGACTACAAAAACGGGATTCCATTTCAAGTGCGAAAATGAAAAAAAAATCACGTTTTAAATTTTCTTTTTGTTAAATGTAAAACTAAAAATTTTTATTTTTAAAAAATTTAAAATACTTACAATTAAACAAAAAAATATTTATAAAAATAATTATGAATAACATTTATAATGTCAATAGTGAAAAAAATAATCAAAATAACGAAAAAATAACTAGATACAATTGGTTAAAAATCTTTCAAATTAATAAATTGAATAAAAATTTTGGTTTAAGATTGGAAAACTATATAAAATATAAATTATTCAGTCAAATTAATGGGGAAAAATATAATTCTAAAACACTTAAAAGTATTAAAAAGGTTGTGTGTTGTGTTGTTAGCCATGTCCGACTCTTGGCGATTCTATGGGTCATCTCTTGCCACTCTTTCCGATCTTGTGCTTTCCTTCTTAACTGCTCTAAACTTAGACCTGTGACTGTTTTAATCATGTCCATCCACTTGATCCTCGGGTGTCTACACCTTCTTTTCCCACTTATCATTCCCAGCATTATTGTATTCTCAAGTGAATCTGATCGTAACACATCCAAAATATTTGAGCTGCATTCTTGTTATCTTCCCTCCAAGTGATATTTCAGGTTTTATACGCATCAAAACCTCCTTGTTTGTAACCTTTTCTGTCCATGGAATTCTTAAGAGTCATCTCCAACATCACAGTTCGAACCCATCTAATAACAGGTTGTGATAACTCTACCACCAATCCTCACATCGATTTCTGATTCTTCCAGGTCTATTTTCCTCATTACCATTTCTGAGTTCAGATTAAAGAGGAACGGGGATAGAATGCAACCCTGTCGCACACCTCTATCAATATTAAACCACTCAGTGTCTCCATATTGTGTTCTAACAGTAGCTTTCTGATCAGTATAGAGAGATCTTATCAACTCTATCAGATGCACTGGAATGTTTAGTTCTTGCAATACCTTCCATAATTGGTTATGTTCAACGCAGTCGAACGCCTTGTGATAGTCAATAAAATAAATATAAATGTTTTTCTGGTACTTATAATTGATGAGAATATTACTCTAAATTTTTAACTACAGTAATTTTATATCAAACTTTGAAACCGTGTAATTCGGGGGAAGGTATTTGTGTTCTTCAAGTACGTGTTCTTCGGGGGTTAGGTGTATATCAGACAATCTCATTTTAGTATGTAAATAAGAAAGCTCCTCATCTTCGTATGTAAATATCAAACAGTTGTTACTAATATCTTCATCAGCGCACCAGTGCATTTATGAGTCAAGATACAAATGAAAAAAAAAATCATATTTCCAAAAATTAATAATCTCTTCAAGTCAATTCATGACAAAAAGCAAATTATTCACAATATTTCGTTTCTTTCATAATCACGGATATCAAGTCCATAAATTGTCATAAGAAAAGTATTATTAATTCTTAAATTCTAAATGTGTAATAAGGAATTTTAGAGGAAAAAGAAAAGAAATTTTTTTGTCCTCAATTAACCCGAGAAGTTTCTTGCTGAAAGAAATGAAATATCGAGAATAAATATGGAATTTATAAGGAGAATTTTTCGTTGTATATCATGAACATAATTCATGGTTGGCACTGGATGTAAGAAATAAAATGCTGCATGCTTAGGTATATATGAGATCAGTCAACATGTAGCTGAAAATACAGCATCTAAACGTTTTATTATTAAGAAGACACAGAGTTTTCTTATAACTTTTCTTTTTTTAACCAATTATAATAGAGCTACATTTGATGCTTACACCATTTTGATGTTCAAGCCTTCCAAATTTCCATTCTATAACATTAAAAACTCTTCTGATTAGCATGGCTTTTATTTTTATCTGTGACATTATAAGGGAACTAGAGAAGGACTTCTCTGCATGAAGTCGAAACCATGGTCGTGGTGTAATTTTTTAGTTTGTAAATTAAGAAAGTTTTTTTACAACTTTATTCTGGTGTGCTTAATTTTGAAACGCCATAGTTATGTGCACCACACATAATATCTTTCTATTTATATATAAGGGAAAACATATAAAAGTTAATCCCTTTTGATTTTGCTTAACTCCAAATAAAGCAGCCACTGCAGTGAATAATTTAATTTGTAATTAGTATTTTGTAAAGTAACTTAATAAGATTTGGGTATAGTTTCTAACATAGATTAAATAAGAGTTAAATAAGAGTCTTATTGAATCTATGGGTTTCTAATTGCAAAAAATACAATAAGTCAGTTGGGTGAATACAACTGAAGAAGGTTAGCAACCCTGAAACAGGCTGTCTTGGATTCCCAGTGTCAAAATCACCAAAAGCAGCTCAGGGATTGTTAGTTGTAGTGTGTTTTTCCCTTGTAAACAATTAGTCATTTAAAGATGAAAACAAATGGTTAATTTGTATTAATTATAGTCAATTTTATCTAAAGGTTAAAATATTCTTTTCAGTTCTGAAATATTTTTAAATTACTAAAATATATTTACTACATTTTCCTTTTTTCAGAATTATCTTTAAATAAAAGAAGTTTAACGTGCCCGAATAATTCAAGAAAAATATCAATCGCAAGGCACAACGCTAAAATTAGGATTCGCACTTTGAGTTGTCATCGGGAAGAGACTGGGACGGACCGTTTCGTCCTTATTAGGACTCCTCAGCCAGCCAAACTCCTCCGATGACAACTCAGAAAGTGCGCACGGTGTTATTATCCCGACTCTTGCACCCGAGAATGGGATCTCCCACCGAAGAAATCCTAACCATAAATTTCTTCGGTGGGAGATCCCATTCTCGGGTGCGAGAGTCGGGATACTAACACCTTGCGCACTTTCCGGGTTGTCATCGGAGGAGTTTGGCTGGCTGAGGAGTCCTAATGAGGACGAAACGGTCCGTCCCAGTCTCTTCCCGATGACAACTCAAGGTGCGAATCCTAACTTTAGCTTTGTGCCTTGCGATTGATATTTTTCTAGAATTATCTTTCTTATCCATTTTTAATGAATTGCTTGAAAGTAAGTACAGAGTGGGAACATCTTAAAATGCGTCAAAAACAAATAAATGTAGAATAATTTCATGAATCAAAGGAAGATAATAATAATGATCATTCTTTTGCTAACAGCTAGGAACAGTTTAGTTATTTTATGAACAGGTCTGGTAATAAATTTGTTATTACCACCAAACCTCTTAATGAAGTAATTCAAGTGTTCCTAGCAGTTAGCAAAAGAATAATGAGATATTAGTATCTTCATTTGATTCACAAGATTATTCTACGTGTAATTTTTTTTTATTTATTTTCAATGGCGGGCAAAAGAAAATGATGCATAGACAAGCTAACCCAAATAAACCGAACAAAGGTGTAAAAAGTTCAATTAAAAGATAGCAAAAGTCTATTGGCCCATATGGTCTCTTGCCTCCCAATATCGCTCCCAAAATAAAGTTGAAAACAGCGCTGAGCAGCGGAGAAGGTGAGGCCGGTCCATCTCTTCCTGAAGGCCGCAAAGCATGCATAGCGGAGTATCCAGAATGCCAAACCGGTGGAGATGTTTCACAATATATATAATTGTTTTTACTTTCTTAAAGACTTTCTCACTCAGTACTTGCTTTCAATGATCTTCAAAGAAGTGATTCAACGACAGAGGAATGATTCCTAAGGGATGGTTCAATATTTTACTGTAATTAAATATGTTGCGAGTTATATTTTTTAACAAAAACACTAAACATATCGAAACTGCCCATTCATATGTAAGAATCAAGTTGGGGGGGGGGGGGGGGAAATTGGAAGGGGCTGAAGGAAATCAAATCCTCTTTTTAAATAATATTATACAGTAGTTCAGTTAACATTGTATTCCAAGAACCCCTCAACGAAAGTCAAGAATTCTATATATAAATTGTTTCAATAACACACTATGGACTGACACCATCACAAAATGAATAGCTTACTCTTTGTCGATTAGTATATGGCTGTAGGAAAGGTGGGTAGTGCATGCCTAGACATAAATGCAGTCAATCTCGGCTATATCGTGATCTTTCGGATCCAAGATCTCGAAGATTGCGATCTGCCGAGCTTTTTTTACTTCACGATGTCAAATGTCGTATACTCGAACCCTATTATCGCCCACACGATTACAAATCAATTTAAAATGGTCATTTCGCGATTACCTACATCATTCAGAGTGATGTGAGAGAATTTTATATGTATAAATATTTATAAATAATTACCTTTTCAACACTTTGATGGGTTATATTAGCAAAAATCTTCAAATTTCTGTTTTCTTACGGTTTGGGGCCACCATCTTGGCATCTTGTACAAATGATGAGTTCTCTAAAATCAATCGATTTTCGTACTTTTTGGGCAAAAATATGGTAAATTTTGCAATTTTACAATTTTACACCTTTTCCAAAATAGAAGGGGTCCAAGACCAAATGGCGTTATATCCGAAATAGCGATATAAACAACCGTGTTATAGCCGAGTTTGACTGAATTCACTTCCATCTTAGGAGAGGAGAAGTACTGTTGCAATCTTCATCCCAAACAAATGCAAAATAAAGCCTTTCCATTAGCATGCACTTTATCTGTTAGCGAACTTAGAGCAATGGCTTGAGTAGTGTATTTGGAAACAAAACAGTCTTGAAACAGACATGTTCAAAGTTGATGTTTTGGACCTTATTATAAATCATTGTCCATGAAAACAATATATGTAATTCAGTTTAAATAATATAAGACAGGAATACCGTTAATAAAAAATTAAAGAATTATAAATGAATACTAATTTTGTAAGTTACAATTTATAAGAAATTAGTTGAAAAAGTAAACGCAATACCCCAGTCAGATAAAATAACGGTATAAAACAAAATAAGTATAGTTATAAGAAACACTAAAGATAATAATATTAATCGTAATGATGGAATGGAAGTTGAGAAAGTACCAGTAAATTTGGCAAGAGAGATGGTAAAATCATGTGTGAATGATAAAAGGTTGGTAAAATTTGAAGAAATTAAACAAATATAGGAAGGTTTAGAAGCAATAACAGTTGTTATTCATGAATAAGTGATTGTCAGAAATAATAATGTTAATAATGAGTAAGGAATTGTTGTTTTTAACTATGTCCAGGAGAGTGTATGTTATGTGACATCTGTGTAACTATTTCATTGTTTAGAAAAACTTGAAAAAGTAAAGAAGAAAGGACTTTCTGAAAATTTGTTGAATAAATATATTTTATAATATAATTTTTTGGTGAAGATGATGTTTATTTACTAAAATGCAAATAAGTAGAAAGGAAATTAGAAAGAAGTATGGGCTTAAAAAGACGGTATTAACGGTTTTCACTTAAAAGCATTGAAAGCAAGTGAAAGTGAAATCTATCGCTTTTTTTTATCATCACATCAACAGATTCGAAAGCTATTTTAAATTAACTGCCAATAGCACAAAACGATCTTTCAATAATAAAACATAATAATTATACTGAAATATTATTGTTTTATGCATCTGAATTCACCAAACTCAATTTTTTCTTTTAAAGAATCCCCAAGATTTGCTGAGATATACACAAAGTCTGAAAAAGACTGGGATCTCCATTGCTGCCAAAGATTCAGATAGATAGATAGATAGATAGATAGATAGATAGATAGAAAGATAGACAGACAGACAGACACAGGCACACACATCACTTTTAACTCCAGACTTCGAGCTTCAAAAGTAACAAAAATTTCAATGAACATTTCGTTCCTTTGAATTGAAGCTTGTGTAAAACACATTCCACAAACCACATAATGGATAAATATTAAGTGCGTACATTTAAGAAATCCTGTAAGCATACTTTGAGTTTATTTCTTGAAGGCTTTTGTAAATAGCTGAAAGACTATTAAATAATGTATTTTTAATTATCATCTAAATGGTTGAAACAAAAAGGACACAAAATGATCAATTTTTATGCTTAAACAGAACAACCCTTGGGAATTCTGCATTGTGAGGAAACATCCTTGATCAATCAGAAATGCTTTTCAATAGTTAAACATCCTAAGATAATCCAAACTTTATTAATAATTCTGAGAATCTCTCTCTAAATCTTTAGTTATAATCAATCGGTATCAAAGATTTGTGCAACATGAAGAAATAAAGAAAGTTACTTATAAGGGAAGTGCGTGATCTCGAACGCTGAGAACTGCACAAAAATGTGCTTAGAATATAAATCGCTCATGCCAATAACAGTGGTATGAGTCAATCCCATGCAAAACTGCACGTCTTATCACAAGAGACATTTGAATGGTCACCTATTGAAGGTCCAAGAGAGGAACTTTGGTAACTCGAAGAAACAAAATATCGATATAATAGGACCAAAAACACACACATTTCAATGTCATGACTATATTTCCCTCGGCTTATTAAGTAATTAAGCTATCTGAACAACAAACTTTTCCTACTGACCTGATAGTGTTGCACAGCTATTCAGTCTTCAAGTGCAGGTGTGGGATTTCAATGAAGTGGTCAAAGCAAAGTGGAACAGAACAATATGCACATCTGACCAAAGCCACTTTTTCAAATTCAACATTGAAATATGGTTTTTTTTTTGTTGTTCTCAGCGTTTGAGGTCGTGCACATCCCTTGTTAGCCAGAAGATGGTTGGACTTTGGAAGCATGACTAGACACTGAAACAAGTAAATGAAGTCCCCGCGGTGAATAAAGATCCTCCCAGAATGCAACGCAGCTTATAGATTGAGCTTTCCTGGTTTTTCTTCCATTGAAATGGAAGATAAAATGGCGGTCGCCCAACAACGATGTGAAAAGTAAAAAAGATGCGTTGAAGGTCACTGCAGAATATACTACTAAAATCAGAATGTTAATATAGCTTTAATAAAAGAAAATATTCCCCCCCCCACACACACACACACACACATACAAGTAAATATTAATTTAATACATATTTCTTTTTGCTGCAAGTTAATTGAACAAAATAACGCACGTTAATTGAATTTCTGATTATTACTTTAATGAAAATGATTTACGAGTCAAGTTCTCGTCAAAAAAATTCATTTTCTTAAAAAAAAAAACCCAAATAGCATACTTTAAAATCAATACACTGAAATGAGAAATTTATTTGATCATGGAGATTCACTGAAATGTTTGTTTTTACAATGATAGAAAATATTTCAGGGGATATTGAAATTTGCTGTTTTAACCACTACGTTATTATTCTCATTTTTATTAATTTTGTTAAAACAAAAAAAACAATTTTTTTTATACGGAAACTCAGTTGTGTTACAGTGGTTACATGTTTGTGTTTTACTGTTTACTTGTTTGTGTGGGGGTGGGGGAAATACTTTATTTTATTTGTAAATAATTCCAAGTCTCGATGTGACGTTTTTCGTTTCGCATATGCCTTATTGAACGCAAGTAAAGGCAGCGGGCAGCAACAATGTCACTTCGTTCAAGCAAAACAGATCGGTGAGTGACTTTTTTGAAACGAAATCCTAATTTCCTCTGAATCACACGCATACTTGTTGACTGACCTGTAAATTGAATACGTTTTCTAGCTTCGGCGATAATCGTCCTCAATGTCGGCAATTCCTTCTTGATATTCATATCAGCAACAATTTGACGAATGACATAACAATCAAAATCGTCAGGCGAACTCTTTGGAGCCAAACGAGGCCTTTTTTTCCCTGGCGTTCGTAGCAACCGCGACTGTAAAATTCTCTTCACCGTAGACAAACTCACTCCAGTATATTCTGCAGTGACCATCAACGCATCCTTTTTACTTTTCAAATCGTTGTTGGGCGATACATCTGCTAGAAATCGACGAGCAACGTTGAGAATAATTTCCCTAGCTTGACTGTTGATAAGTCTTCCCTGTCGAAATGTTGATTGTGGACGCGCGACGGCCATTTTATCTTCCATTTCAATGGAAGAAAAACCAGGAAAGCTCAATCTATAAGCTGCGTTGCATTCTGGGAGGATCTTTATTCACCGCGGGGATTGTAAGCATTTTTTGAAGAGTTTGTGATTGCTAGCGTATGGAAGAGAAAGGAACAACTCTGCCAATCAGCAGCACAAATTCAAAAATAGTGGTAGAGCCTAGACCAGTAGCACCTTTTATAATTTCTTAGTTGCAAACGGAAGGATATGGCCTCCTAAGTGCTTACGCTTATATAGGTAAGATTGTTTGTGTGCTTTGCTTACAGTAAATATATTTGATTATACTGTAAATATAATCCAGATCTTACAGTGGAAATTATTTACAATGCTAAAGATGAAGCAGAAAGATATATGATGGAATCGGGACTTATTAATATGGCTAATTGTATTAACTGGGATAGGTCTTTAAAAATGAGTACGATTTCATTTGGATTATTTATAAAAATTATTAAAATTAATAAACACATTAAGTCAAAATTAAATTTAACCTAATTAATAATTAATATTATAAAAGAAGTTTGTTTAAATTTCAAAAAATGTGATTGCAGTTAATTAATAATGATAAGAAGTTATGTAGTAACGTTATTATATTCTTTTATTGTGATTGCATTTATTTAATTGTTAATTAATAATGATAAGATATTATGTTGTAACGTTATTGTATTCTTTTATTTTGATTATTATGCTTCATTTCTGTTTTTTAAATGTAAGAAAGAATTTTATTTTTCTCCTGAAGAAAATTCTCGTTGAGAGGATAGAAATATAGAGAAGATATAAAGATGTTTTGAAGATTTAAGGAGCGATGTTTTCATTTAATATCCTTTAATGAATTTGTTTTATAATATTAAGTAAATTGATTACAATGGTTTGTAAAGACAATAGTAAGTAGAAAGTTTCAAATACAGAATTACTTTCAACTTCAGAGGCCCTGGAATGAATTAGGAAAAACCAGTACTTTCTTTTTCCAGTAAACTTGAAGTGAACACATTCATTTTTTTTCTGGAGGAACTATTTTCTGTAGGAACGTGAATGGATTTTTACATTTCCTTCTATTTTCTTTTCCAGTTAATTGTCGTATCTTGTAATCTCCAAAAAATGCATCTACAGCAACGTGTGCTAATTCCATTGAGAATAAAAAATAACAGAATGGTTTTTATGGGCAAGTCCCATTGAAAAAGTTTTGTCGACTGTGTTCTCAGAGACATACGCCATTGCTGTTGGTTTTTTTTTTTGCTTTTTGTAAAAACGAATGTTATAGTTCCTTTTCACGGGAACTGGAATCCTCTCTTTCAAATGGAGCTAAAGAAAGAATTAGTTTATATTTTGGCAACAAAAACTATTACTGGAACTAGTTTTATTTTTTTGTTGTTTTTACTAAACAATCGAAACACTGCTAAAACAATAGGTTCACATTATGATACCTTTATATGGTAAGATACTGTGTATTTTTGAAAGTGAGAATCACCACTGCCGGACGATTTTACTCCACAGAGGGGTGATACACTGAGATGGGCAC
>JAFIDM010009631.1:130403613-130428510 GCA_023159025.1 Thereuonema tuberculata | reverse complement strand
GTCAACACGTTAATTCCCTTACTGCTTTACACTGTAGTCCGCAGTCAGCATGTTAATTCCCTTACTGCTTCACACTGTAGTCCGCAGTCAGAACGTTAATTCCCTTACTGCTTTACACTGGAAGTATTACATTTCTGATTGTGTACAGATCTCTTTAGATGTATCACGTCTTAGCAGCTGAGATATCATAAACTTACTGCAATGGAAAAGCATTCAGGGCATTAAAGAGTAGAAAGAAAGATGAAGTAATTAGGACTGAACTCTGCAAATTTACAACCACAGAGATGTTGAACATAATACAACTACATTGGGAGTTAATTTCCAATCTTTTAAGCTTTAACTCTCCTAGATGACACTATGGGATACATCAAAACAGTTCCAGAAGCTTAAAAGATCTGAAATTTCTAAAACTTCCAGTGATGGGATATGTTTAGGAAATTATGAACTACTTGCACTAAAAGAGGTAGAAAGGGAGGAATTAATTTCAGTCTTTTCAAATCAATAAAATCTTTAAAAAGCTTATGCAATTATCATAATCTTCATAGAAAATGAGCTGAAATCCATAAGTATATGCGATGTTACGATACCATTTCGCATATTTTTCTATAAGCTATAAGAGCACACACCAACATAACAATATTTTTCTACTGAGAATCCTTGAAGAACTCATGAATCTCTTCTGAAAACAGGAGCTAAAAGACGGGCTATTTATTTTTTAAAGAAGCTTCAGTTTATATGATGACATCATTACTGCGATGCCAATTTTGTTCTTTTAATCGATACTTATGAATTGTTCGACAAACCCATAACAATTTGAGAAGGAAAGTTCTACTAATCAACTAGCAGTTTGGTAAGTATCTATCTTGCTCCCTTGAATAACTGTTGGGATGGGGCATTTATTTTTCATTTCCCTCGGCTACTACATTGGCTGTGAAAGAGAGCTTGATTTTCAGACGCCATCTCCATGGGATACTTTCGTATTTCAAGTCGATGATGCATTAAATGACATGAATAATAAGATTATAATATGGGTCATACAAAAAGTGGGGGAAAGAAGTAATATCTTATAAATTAAATTTTTAATTGCAATAAAAAAACATTACAAAAATTTACTTTTAAGATTTGAAAAATATGTCTATGATTTGTTAATCTTTAATTAAAGTATTGGATAAATTAGAGGCCAACACACATGTTTAACACTCGTACAAAGTTAAAAATTCAAAAGATTTAAAATACACACAAACGTTTTTAGAAACGTGTCCACTTTCCGTTGACTAATGAAATGATTACAATAAATTGCAAGAATACAAGGAGTTAAGCTCTTGATGGAACACGTGACCAGTGGCAGGAGAGTCCATGCCAGGACTAGGGGATGTGGTTACTTCCATAATAGGGGGCAGCAACTATGAAAACTCAACTCAATACAAACATATAAGAATTTCATAAAGTATTGAAAAGGACACTTGTTAATTCATACCGTTAACTGATTAAAATAGTTAAAGTGACATTAACATTACTATTATAACAACAACATAGGATTTTTAATATATATACACCAAGTTACCAAATATATTATTTTGCTTAATATATTATTTTTTAATTAAAATACTTGATGTGATGTTCTATACATTTAATATGTTACTTAATTTCTAAGTGTAGGAAATATATCGAACAAAATAATTATTAAATAAATATATTTACGTAAGTTACTACATATCTAATATGCTACATAATCATAATACTTCATTTTAAATATTCTTATTGAAGCAGTCAAGATTCAAAGCCAGTTATCCTATAGCTTCATGATTAACACAGGTATGTTACATTCTCATTCTTCTGAGATGCAGACAAGAAACCCTTGTGCTAATAGTTTATTGCATCCATAAACAATCTAACACAAACATTTTTTGCGTGTCTCGTTTCAGCAATTTCTTGTCTAAAGAATTTACTGTGGAACCTATAAGAAGATGATCACAGCTTTAAAACCAATCCCTAGGAATATAAAACAAAGAATGGATCAGTAGTTAAGAAGAAATAATAATTACATGAAAAATATATTGTAATGGTAAATATTTTGATGTGGACACACTTTCAAGGAAGTCTTTTTCAATTACTAAAACATATGGCACCCAAAGAATTCAAATGCACCAATTCAAGTTTAAATGATTAATTCTGGTTTAATAAAACTTTAAGTTTTACTGTTTTTATTTAACTCTTGATTTGTTGAAAGGCTTCTTGGCAAAAGCCCTCCCACCTGCTTCACCACAATGCTAGCTTTTAATGTTTTTATGTGACTTTTGGTGCTTTATCAAATTAATCTTTTGGGCAAAACTTTTGTCACAAAGGTCACAGATAAATGGATTTTCACCTGTATGGGTTCTGACGTGAACTATTAAATTTGTTTTTTGTGAAAAGTCTTTTCCACAATATTCACATTTGTACGGCATTTCACCTGTATGGGATCTAATGTGAACAGATAAAAAACTTGAGGATTTGAAACATTTGTCACAAAATTCACACTGAAATGGCTTTTCACGTGTATGAGATCGAATGTGGACTGTCAAATTGCATCTCTCAGTAAAGCATTTCCCACAGAATTCACATTGAAATGGTTTTTCACCTGTATGGTATCTTTTATGGACGTTTAAATACCCTGCTTTAGAAAAGTTTTTTTCGCAGAATTCACACTGAAATGGCTTCTCCCCTGTGTGGATTCTTTCGTGGTCAATTAATTTGCTGTTGTGAGCGAAGGCTTTCCCACAAAATTTACACTGAAACGGAGTTTCCCCTGTGTGCGATTTAATATGAACCATTAAGCTGTTTGAATGTGCGAAGCTTTTTGCACAGAAGTCACATTGAAATGACATTTTAAACTACACGTAATGAAGGTTATTGAAGGGAAGTCAAAACCTCAGGCTCACCGCTGTTGAAACTGAAAATAATTTATTTGCTCTCTGAAAATTCCCAAAAGAAGTTGAAATCGCAGTAAGAATATGCTCTTTTCGGATTCGAAATCGGCGGGAGAAATGTAAACTAAAAAACTGGGCATTCATCTAAGGTTGACGCAATCTAACTAGATAGCGAACAGGATATCTAAATGTGTCACAGGGCAGCCATATTGTTTTTCGAAAAAACAGAAACAGCTGATTATCACATTATTGAAATTCCGAATCAAGTGAATTAAGCTACAGAACATCTTCACAATATAATTAAAAAAAAAATCTCCTGTATTATACTATTCCATGAGGGTATCGCTGTTTGTTATTTTATGTTGATGCCTCCAGAGGGAGCTCTGGATAGGAACCGGAAGTGAGAAAAATAAAATAAAATAAAATAAAATAAAATAAAATAAAATAAAATAAAATAAAATAAAATAAATACATATTCATGTTAATCTAACCGTGTTTCTTGTTTTAAAAATAAACAAACACAACAGTACCCCCTTTTTTTAATATTTTGAGATTCTAATATTTAATTTAAATCACTTAAGGGTAAGGTATATATAGGATTTCATTTTGAAGTTGGAGGACTTCAAATTAAAAATCCAACTTCTTTCTTTGATTACGTCAAGATTTTGTTAATATTTTTTTTAATACATTGCATATTTTATGGTTTATTTCACAATGTTTCTTCTGGATTCAGATTCCCAGTGGAGTATCCTCCTAAGTCTAATATAGGGTTTCGAGATTGTTCCTCTTCTCACAAGTAAGTCATTGAGTTTAATTTTAGATTTTCGAATTCAGATCTTCTGTTTAAACATGCACATTTTAAGATGTCAAAAGTCATTCTTCGTTAAATTGGACATATATACAGTTCAGTTCATGAAAGAAGAGCTTTCGATGACGTTATTTCCTTATGGATTGATGTTTACAGGATGTAATAGCGCCATCTATTGCTAAGATTCGTAACTGACATCTTAAAAACATTATGGTTTTTGTAGTTTTTACAATTACGAATACGTTTCTATATTATTGTTATTATTATTTCAATAACTAAAAACGTTCCACGCTATTCCCCTTGCTTGGCTATGCAAAGTTTGTCCTTTCTTGGTCACGCTCTTGCGATCACAAAACGATGCCATCTTGGACTGACTGCTCGGAGGTCAAGTTGATGACGTCATGACTGGTGACGTTTATTCCAGACAAAATCGATCGCTACATGATGACCATATGTGGCAAACCCTTCTTTTTTGAAAAATACTATAGTAGCCAATCAATCGAAGCTTCAAAAATGTTAATTGTATGCACGGCAAATCTTAATTTCAGCAAAATATTGAAGTCATTTCATTGACTTATTTTGTTATTGATCTGCCTCCTTTTCGATTTTCCTCTTTAAAAATCCAGATGTCGTGATATAAGAAAACGTTTGTTGAAATTCCTTTATCTTCAAAGGTGTTACAGGTTGACTTTGGTAGAACATAAGATTTCGTTGCGAGATAATGACCATGCCGCATTTTCTTCTTTCCCATCAGTAATCCGACCTTCTGCGCAGGCTCTTGGCAGCAGAATCAACTTCCTGTTTTTAGTTTTCTGTACATTATGAAGTTGATCAACTTGAACTGTTTACATTGAGAAAGATGACTTTTCATTCAGCCAAATGATTCCTGGAATCTTATTCTATAAACTGCTACGATCCTTTTTGTACATTTAACTCTAGTAGGCTTATTGTTATTACCCGAATTGCTAAGGATTCACAAATTTCAGTAGCCTAGCGAGGAATCTAGATAAAAAGGTTTTATATATTCTTTGGATTGCAGCAAATATATGAATATAGTGTTAATTTATTATTTTTAACTGACGTATTGATTGGCTTGGCTTCGTAATATAGATGAAATAAGTGGATACGATGTCGAAATTTTAAGATTCCCAAAATAAAGGTCACAAATAAATATTTCGTCAGAATTTCAAAACACAACTTAGAAGTTGACAATCAAGATACAATACTGCTATTGTAATTCGAATAACACCCAAACCTTAATAATCAAGGAAAATTAGCTTAAAAAACGAAACTTTAAAAGTAAACGTTCGTATGGCTAAGTTACACTGAATGAATGCTTATCATTCAGAGAATAATAAGCAGCAGAAGAAAAGCGAATACAAATTAAAAACAACGATTTGCATTCAAAATGCGTAGATCTGTAACTGATACGAAATCATCATCAACAGAACAGTCATTTCAGTGTGAATATTGTGAGAAAAGGTTTTTAAAGTCAGGAGAATTATCTTCCCATACAAGGTTACATACGGGTGAAAAACCTTTTGGATGCGAATTTTGTGGGAAAAGTTTTACACAGTTAAGTTCCTTAAATACACACGTTAAATCACACACAGGTGAAAAAGCATTTAAGTGTGAATTTTGCAGCAAGAGCTTTCTGAAATCAGGAGAACTGACTAACCACATTAGGTTACATACAGGCGAGAAGCCGTTTGTATGTGAATTTTGTGGGAAAAGGTTTTCAAGTTGGGTTGCTTAGCCATTCACATTAAATCACACACAGGTGAAAAGCCATATAAATGTGAGTTTTGTGAAAAATGTTTTTCACTTCCAAGCTATTTGTCTGTTCACATGAGATCACATACAGGAGAAAAGCCATATAAGTGCGAAGTTTGTGAAAAAGGTTTTACAAAAGCAGGGGATTTAAATGTCCATATTAGATCTCATACTGGCGAGAAGCCATTCAAATGCGAAATTTGTGGGAAAAGTTTCAGCACTTCAGTCAATTTAAGTCGACACATTAGATCACATACAGGTGAAAAGCCATTTGAATGTGAATGCTGTGGAAAAAGCTTTGCACAAAGAGGAAATTTAACTTCCCACATTCGATCGCATACTGGGGAGAGGCCATATAAGTGTAAATACTGTGAGAAAGGCTTCTCGGAAGCAGGCAATTTGACTGTTCATACTAGAGTACATACAAGTGAAAAGCCTTTTAAATGTGAATACTGTGGAAAAAGCTTTACACAATCTGGAAATTTAGCTTCCCATATAAGAACTCACAGAGACAAGAATCCACTCTAGTTTGATTATTTTGTAAAGAAAAAAAAAAGCCCTTTTCAATATCAAGTTGAAAAGCGTGAAACTTTTTAAGAATATTTTTGTTTTTTTTAATGGATAAACATTAACTTACAAAATTATTCTCACATATTTTCAAATATTTAGCTTTTATCACAATACAAAAACATATTTCCTTCTAGGTGTTTATAGTGACTACTCTCAACTGATGATCGGCAATACACTGTGAAACAGCTGTTTTGAGATGTCACTTTGCACTTATAAACATTGGGTCTGACTTTTAATGTATTTTAAGCATTTTTAGGCACCTTTTTTATTAACTAATGTGCATAGAAAATTCATTGCGGCCAGCGGAGACTGGCACATGAATTTCTTTATTTTTATTGTGTATTTCTTGTTTTTTAGTCTAGATTTGGAGGTCCCATTCTTATATTTACCTTCATTTTTTAGAAAAAAAAAGGTTTTTACAAAAAAACTATGTATATTGAGGGAGAGTGGTGAAATTTGATCCAGTAGGAGGTTTGATCACTCCTTCAAAACTCGCATTAGAAGTAAAGACTATCAGGTCTACTATTAGCACTGATAGAAAACAACTACTGCAATGCAATGAGCAAGGTTTGGAGCAACTGCTGTCATGTTTATAGACTTCAAATGCATTTGTGTATTTTTTTTTGTGTTTTCAACTTTTTTGTTGGCTGGTATAATTTTTGGTCTAGAGACGATAGGTATCGATTCAGCAGTAGATGTGACCAAGACCAGTGTATTTCAGTTCCTTTGAAAGTATTTGCACAAGTTTTCGTTGCGTTTTATGGTGTTCTTAGGCTAAATAGTTTCAATTGAAGCACTAAGCTATCCTTTGAGAGACTTAATTCTTGATCACCTCTCCCAATGTGAAGAATGGATAGCAAGTGAGGGCGATGCAGAGTTCTGACTGACTCTTCTGAAAGGTAAGAATTTGAGGGAGTTGTTCTTCAAAGGACAGGAAAGAGAACCAGGAGGAGCCCACCTGTTAAAAAAAATAAAAGGACGAGGACAGTCTTGAGGAAATGAAAGACGTGGCCTGTGATGAAGACAGTCTTCTAAGCTCTGACCTTGATATTGAGGTTGTATCCACAAACCTCGATAGTTTTGTTCTGAGGAAGTCACAAACTTTGACGCAGGACCAAATGATTTTGTAGTTGTTTGGAAAGCAACCAAAAAGACGTTGAATAATTTTGCCGGTCAGATAGTTTTGAGTTAGCGTCAATACTGTAAAAGTAGGTTTGTTAAAAAAAAAGACAAACAGTAAACCAATTTTCTCTCCATAACAAAGGGAATGAAAGGATTGTACAGATAGAAGATCTAGTGGTGAAACCTCTGATTCTTCTATATCAGCATCTGAACGACGTGCAGCAGAATTACTTTCTCTGAGAGTTACAACGAGTACTTTAAGTGGTTTGTAAAGACTGGTAAAAAAATATTGAGTTCAAGGATTTGCATTATTTATTTCCCTTTCAAAAACACTCAGGAACACGTATCTCGCCAGACATGCCACGTCTCCTTCACAGGGGGATCAAGTCTGCCAACTATTAGGAAACTTGATCCTGCTTGGATGAAATAAGTGAGTGTAAGTGCAATTGTCATCTGTTTTCAAAGGCAAGCATTGCTAGTTGATAAGTCACATCAGGCCTATCCTTTAATACTAAGATGAAATGGTTGGTACTGACTGTTTGACAGATAGAATGTGAACTGCAAAGTAAGCATCAAATGTCACCACTCTGCCTTATATATATATATATATATATAAATAAATAAATAATAGAATAAGCTATGTGGGATTTGAAAATGCCAATACAAAAAACAAATCACTGTTTCTATGAAGATATGACCAATCTATCTTCACGTCATCAGCGGCAAAATTTAGAAACAAGTTCGATTATATATGCCTAATTTTGAAGTTTATATATTATTACTTCTTATTGAGGTATTTAATTACTTATTTTATTTTATAATTATGACTTTAACTCAATGTTATAGATTTTGCTCTTTTTAATTTTAATCTTTTATATTTAATAAGTAATAAGATAAACCTCCCATCTTTATTGCTTATTTCTTATATTAGTAATCTTTTTAAATTTTTGTTTGGTTGTAGTTTTGTATTTAAAAAGAGCAAAGTGTTGGTATATTGTGTTTTTGTATTCTAACTTGTTTCTAAATTTCGCCGCTGAAGACGTGATGATAGATTGGCCGTATCTTCATAGAAACAGTGATTTCTTTTTTTTGTATTGGCATTTTCAAATCCCACATCACTGTCCGGCTATATTTATACATGCATACATACATACATTACTGTAAAACCACAAATTTTGGTGAAACTTAGAATTTACTGGTTCAGATTTACTAATCTGCTTTGGTTCAGTCCGAATTACCTTGTTTTTTTCTGACTTTAACCAGTTGATGTTGATAAATGTTAGGATTTACCAAACTGTTTTGGAAAAAAGTTGAGATAGGTTGACACAGGAGATAAGGGTTAAAAAAGAACTTCAAGACAGATAGGCTTATTTCTTTTTATTACAGTAAAATCAGCTGAATAATATAAAAACCAAATTTAAATATGTGAGAGCTACTTCTCACAAAGAACTACAACTGTCTACTTATGTGTTAGTGTTCTACTTGCATTTGACTGTATCAAATTACTGAAATCACATCCTTATTTATTTAAGTAGCTGAATATGTAATGATAATAGGTAGACTCACTATTTACTGCAACACGGTGTGCTACCACAACATTTCAAATCGCACAAAACATCATTTGATCTACACAAACACTTTTTGATTGGCACTTCTTTTGGCAATTTCACTTCACCACCAGTAACAGAAATTTTCTTGACAACCTCATGAACACTCACTCCATCTTTTCTAACGTCTTCAATTTTCATTGCAGGCTCTGAACTGATTTATGGCAAAAAGCTGCTTCAATTTTCCTGCATAATTCCGAATTCATAACATTCCTCATCTTTGATATCCATAATCACTGCAAGTAAACGTTTAGGATCAGTCTTAGATTTGTCGATTTCGGCAATTTTTCTTCTCACATTCTGGCCAATCTCAGGCCTGTATTTGTGCGAAGAAATACTTTGCATGTTTTAGCTTGTTTCTCCAGCCCTTGTCTGATTCATTTCACTGTTTCAACCCTGCTTGACGTTGCTTGTCTTGCAGTCGAGTACTGTCTTCATCGTCTTGAGTCTTTGGATTGATTTCATTTTATTCACATGCGTTAGTATACTGACCTTCTTTGTCCTCTATCTCATTTTGAGAGCAGTCTGAAACTTCATTATCCTTGACAGTGGTAAAGGTTTCGAAGAGACTATCGGCCATTTCATCTCTAATATCACCAGAATCTCCTCTGACTCCTTATTTTCATTATGCAAGATCTCCTCCATGTTCTCTTCAGAATTTACTTTTCCAGTCACATTACAAAGAACTGTAACATTATCAATGCCTAATTTCATAGGACGAACATTTGATTCCTGCAGGATAAGCTCGGTTGGACAAGGCTTAATGTGCGTGTACGAAATTAAGGAGAGAAATTGAAAGTAAAACATACTTATTTGGTAATGTAAACTGAATAAACAGAATTAAAAGGATGGGAATAATCTGACAGTTTCAGAATGCAATGCGTATTCCATCTTCAGGGACACAAACATATAGAACGATGTAAACATTTAGGACAACACACAATTCGAGATACTGTTCGGTTTTGTTTACGAGAACCTTCAACGCTTTTGCGCATGCATCAGGTCTCCTTCGATTTATTCAAAATAGGGACGAGGAGAAACAAAGAGGGGATGTTTATTTTTTATCAGTGTTACTTTACTAGTAGTTGCGTTCTATTTGTGCTTTTCGGGAAAGAATTATGGAAAGAATAAATACTATTGGAAAAATACTCCTCATTATTTTTTTCTTAAAAGCGAAAATGTCCAAAATAATTTCTTAGGAAAGTGCCCATCTCAGTGTATCACCCCTCTGTGGAGTAAAATCGTCCGGCAGTGGTGATTCTCACTTTCAAAAATACACAGTATCTTACCATATAAAGGTATCATAATGTGAACCTATTGTTTTAGCAGTGTTTCGATTGTTTAGTAAAAACAAAAAACAAAATAAAACTAGTTCCAGTAATAGTTTTTGTTGCCAAAATATAAACTAATTCTTTCTTTAGCTCCATTTGAAAGAGAGGATTCCAGTTCCCGTGAAAAGGAACTATAACATTCGTTTTTACAAAAAGCAAAAAAAAAAAACCAACAGCAATGGCGTATGTCTCTGAGAACACAGTCGACAAAACTTTTTCAATGGGACTTGCCCATAAAAACCATTCTGTTATTTTTTATTCTCAATGGAATTAGCACACGTTGCTGTAGATGCATTTTTTGGAGATTACAAGATACGACAATTAACTGGAAAAGAAAATAGAAGGAAATGTAAAAATCCATTCACGTTCATACAGAAAATAGTTCCTCCAGAAAAAAAATGAATGTGTTCACTTCAAGTTTACTGGAAAAAGAAAGTACTGGTTTTTCCTAATTCATTCCAGGGCCTCTGAAGTTGAAAGTAATTCTGTATTTGAAACTTTCTACTTACTATTGTCTTTACAAACCATTGTAATCAATTTACTTAATATTATAAAACAAATTCATTAAAGGATATTAAATGAAAACATCGCTCCTTAAATCTTCAAAACATTTTTATATCTTCTCTATATTTCTATCCTCTCAACCAGAATTTTCTTCAGGAGAAAAATAAAATTCTTTCTTACATTTCAAAAACAGAAATGAAGCATAATAATCAAAAGAAAAGAATACAATAACGTTACAACATAATATCTTATCATTATTAATTAACAATTAAATAAATGCAATCACAATAAAAGAATATAATAACGTTACTACATAACTTCTTATCATTATTAAGTAACTGCAATCACATTTTTTGAAATTTAAACAAACTTCTTTTATAATTTTACAATATTAATTATTAATTAGATTAAATTTAATTTTGACTTAATGTGTTTATTACTGTTAATAATTTTCATAAATAATCCAAATGAAATCGTACTCATTTTTAAAGACCTATCCCAGTTAATACAATTAGCCATATTATTAACTCCAGATTCTATCACATTTCTTTCTGCTTCATCTTTAGCATGTAAATAATTTCCACTGTAAGATCTGGATTATATTTACAGTATAATCAAATATATTTACGGTAAGCAAAGCACACAAACAATCTTACCTATATAAGCATAAGCCCTTATGAGGCCATATCCTTCCTTTTGCAACTAAGAAATTACAAAAGGTGCTACTGGTCTAGATTTGTTCCTTACACTTCCATACGCTACCAATCACAAATTCTTCAAAAAATGCTTATTTACGTGTTTCAGTGTAGTCATGCTTCTACAAATCCAACCATCTTCTGACTAACAAGGGATGTGCATGACCTCGAACGCTGAGAACTGCAAAAAAAAGACAAAAAAAAACATATTTCAATGTTGAATGTGAAAAAGTGGCTTTAGTCAGATTTTCATATTGTTCTGTTCCACTTTGCTTTGAGCACTTCATTGAAATCCTACACCTGCACTTTGAAGACTGCATAGCTGTTCAACACTATCAGGTCAGTAGGAAAAGTTTGTTGTTCAGATAGCTTAATTACTTTAAGCGTAGGGAAATATAGCAATATAGTCACAACATTGAAATGTGTATGTTTTCGGTCCTATTATATTGATATTTTGTTTCTTTGCTTTAACAAAGTTCCTCCCTTGAACCTTCAATAGGTGACCATTCAAATGTCTCTTATGGTAAGACATGCAGTTTTGCATGAGAATGACTCGTTCCACTGTTTTTTGGCATGAGCGATTTATATTCTAAGCACATTTTTATGCAGTTCTCAGCATTCGAGATCACGCACTTCCCTTATAAGTAACTTTCTTTATTTCTTCATGTTGCACAAATCTTTGATACCGATTGATTATAACTAAAGATTTAGAGAGAGATTCTCAGAATTATTAATAAAGTTTGGATTATCTTAGGATGTTTAACTATTGAAAAGCATTTCTGATTGATCAAGGATGTTTCCTCACAATGCAGAATTCCCAAGGGTTGTTCTCTGTTTAAGCATAAAAATTGATCATTTTGTGTCCTTTTTGTTTCAACCATTTAGATGATAATTAAAAATAGATTATTTAATAGTCTTTCAGATATTTACAAAGGCCTTCAAGAAATAAACTCAAAGTCTGCTTACAGGATTTCTTGAATGTAGGCACTTAACATTTGTCCATTATGTGGTTTGTGGAATGTGTTTTACACAAGCTTCAATTCAAAGGAACGAAATGTTCATTGAAATTTTTGTTACTTTTGAAGCTCGAAGTCTGGGGTTAGAAGTGGAATGTATGTATGTATCTGAATCTTTGGCAGCAATGGAGATCCCAGTCTTTTTCAGACTTTGTGTATATCTCAGCAAATCTTGGGGATTCTTTAAAAGAAAAAATTGAGTTTGGTGAATTCAGATGCATAAAACAATGATATTTCAGTATAATTATTATGTTTTATTATTGAAAGATCGTTTTGTGCTATTGGCAGTTAATTTAAAATAGCTTTCGAATCTATTGATGTGATGATAAAAAAAAGCGATTATAGTGATTTCACTTTCACTTGCTCTCAATGCTTTTAAGTGAAAACCCTTAATACCGTCTTTTTAAGCCCATACTTCTTTCTAATTTCCTTTCTACTTATTTGCATTTTAGTAAATAAACATCATCTTCACCAATAATTATAAAATATATTTATTCAACAAATTTTCGGAAAGTCTTATCTTCTTTACTTTTTCAAGTTTTTCTAAACAATGAAATAGTTACACAGATGTCACATAACATACACTCTCCTAGACATATTAAAAACAACAATTCCTTACTCATTATTAACATTATTATTTCTTACAATCACTTAATCATGAATAACAACTGTTATTACTTCTAACCCTTCCTATATTTTTTTAAATTCTTCAAATTTTACCAACCTTTTATCATTCACACATGATTTTACCATCTCCCTTGCCAAATTTACTAGTACTTTCTCAACTTCCATTCCATCATTACGATTAATATTATTATCTTTAGTGTTTCTTATAACTATACTTATTTTTTTTATACCGTCTTTTTGTCTGACTGGGGTATTGTGTTTACTTTTTCAACTAATTTCTTATAATAAATCAAGGACCAGGCCCATAATAAGTAGTAAATGAAAAATCTATTCATATTAAAGTGCATTACAAGTTTCGGGGTAAATCCCCATCCTCAGATGCAATAAAAACAAAATATAAAGCCATAAAAAGTTCAAGTATAATAGAATAAAAGGAACATCAACAATGTTCAATGTTAAAACGTGAAACAATTAATAAACATGTAAACATAATAATTTGTCATTAATAACAATTTACAAACATGCATTATTAAACATGTGCATGCAATAAATTAATTAAGGTCATAATCCAATGCATTTTTTATTGAAATGTCTGTACTATAACAATCATGGGTTTGCATAATTAATGTTTCATAGAATTTTCGTAGATAATTATCACATTCTGTTGCACAAACAATGGGTTCGTTAGTTAAAAGTTTGTGTCCAGTATTTTTATGATGAATAGTCGTTAAGTATTGCATGTTTCCCTGAGCTCTATGATGCTCCTTCATGCGGGTGTGTAACTTCCTTTTAAATTAGAATGATAGTTTCTTATAAATTGTAACTTACAAAATTAGTATTTATTTATAATTCTTTAATTTTTTATTAACGGTATTCCTGTCTTATATTATTTAAACTGAATTACATGTATTGTTTTCATGGACAATGATTTATAATAAGGTCCAAAACATCAACTTTGATCATGTCTGTTATCAAGACTGTTTTGTTTCCAAATACACTACTCAAGCCATTGCTCTAAGTTCACTAACAGATAAAGTGCATGCTAATGGAAAGGCTTTATTTTGCAAAAGTTTGGGATGAAGATTGCAATGGTACCTCTCCTCTCCTAAGATGGAAGTGAGTACAGTCAAACTCGGCTATAACACGGTTGTTTATATCGCTATTTCGGATAAAAGTAGAGTCGTGGTAATCCGAGCCCCAATCCAAGCTTCCGTGTAATCCGAGGTGAGGCTAGTCCAAGGTCACGCAGGGCGACGATTCCAAGAAGTCATTTGAGGGGTCAGTGTGATAGTTTTCCATTTTACTACTTAGACGATGGCGTGACATCGCTGCTAAAAAGCGTTGCTCTACTGTGAAGCAGAAGACCTTGACAGTTTTTTAAAGTTGAAAATGCTTATAAAGAGTCTTTTCATGTAACCAGGTAACATTGTTAATGTATCTGTAACTTTAATATCTATTATAAATTAAATTTGTCTTGTTTTAGTTTCAAATTCCAGTTTTTTTTTTTTTTTTCCGTATAATCCGAGTTTTTTGTAATCCGAGGTACCATCAGCCCCAATTACCTCGGATTATCGCGACTCTACTATAATGCCATTTGGTGTTGGATCCCTTCTATTTTGGAAAAGGTGTATAATTGTAAAATTGCAAAATTTACCATATTTTCGCCCAAACAGTACAAAAATCGATTGATTTTAGAGAACTCATCATTTGTACAAGATGCCAAGATGGTGGCGCCAAACCGTAAGAAAACAGAAATTTGAAGATTTTTGCTAATATAACCCATCAAGTGTTGAAAAGGTAATGATTTATAAATATTTATACATATAAAATTCTCTCACATCGCTCTGAATGATGTAGGTAATCGCGAAATGACCATTTTAAATCAATTTGGAATCGTGTGGGCGATAATAGGGTTCGAGTATACGACATTTGACATCGTGAAGTAAAAAAAGCTCGGGCAGATCAAAATCTTCGAGATCTTGGATCCGAAAGATCGCGATATAGCCGAGATTGACTGCATTTATGTCTAGACATGCATTACCCACCTTTCCTACAGCCATATACTAATCGACAAAGAGTAAGCTATTCATTTTGTGATGGTGTCAGTCCATAGTGTGTTATTGAAACAATTTATATCTAGAATTCTTGACTTTCGTTGAGGGGTTGTTGGAATACAATGTTACCTGAACTACTGTATAATATTATTTAAAAAGAGGATTTGATTTCCTTCAGCCCCTTCCTATTCCCCCCCCCCCCCCCAACTTGATTCTTACACATGAATGGGCAGTTTCGATATGTTTAGTGTTTTTGTTAAAAAATATAACTCGCAACATATTTAATTACAGTAAAATATTGAACCATCCCTTAGGAATCATTCCTCTGTCGTTGAATCACTTCTTTGAAGATCATTGAAAGCAATTACTGAGTGAGAAAGTCTTTAAGAAAGTAAAAACAATTATATGTCTTGCAAAACATCTCCACCGGTTTGACATTCTGGATACTCCGCTATACATGCTTTGCGGCCTTCAGGAAGAGATGGACCGGCCTCACCTTCTCCGCTGCCCAGCGCTGTTTTCAACTTACTTTGGGAGCAATATTGGGAGGCAAGAGACCGTATTGGCCAATAGACTTTTGCTATCTTTTAATTGAACTTTTTACACCTTTGTTCGGTTTATTTGGGTTAGCTTGTCTATGTAACATTTTGTTTTGCCCGCCATTGAAAATAAATAAAAAAAAATTACACGTAGAATAATCTTGTGAATCAAATGAAGATACTAATATCTCATTATTCTTTTGCTAGGAACACTTGAATTACTTCATTAAGAGGTTTAATGGTAATAACAACTTTATTACCAGACCTGTTCATAAAATAACTAAACTGTTCCTAGCTGTTAGCAAAAGAATAGTCATTATTATTATCTTCCTTTGATTCATGAAATTATTCTACATTTATTTGTTTTTGACGTATTTTAAGATGTTCCCACTCTGTACTTACTTTCAAGCAATTCATTAAAAATGGATAAGAAAGATAATTCTGAAAAAAGGAAAATGTAGTAAATATATTTTAGTAATTTAAAAATATTTCAGAACTGAAAAGAATAGTTTAACCTTTAGATAAAATTGACTATAATTAATACAAATTAACCATTTGTTTTCATCTTTAAATGACTACTTGTTTACAAGGGAAAAACACACTACAACTAACAATCCCTGAGCTGCTTTTGGTGATTTTGACCGGGAATCCAAGACAAGCCTGTTTCAGGGTTGTTAACCTTCTTCAGTTGGATTCACCCAACTGACTTATTGTATTATTTGCAATTAGAAACTCATAGATTCAATAAGACTCTTATTTAACTCTTATTTAATCTATGTTAGAAACTATACCCAAATCTTATTAAGTTAATTTACAAAATACTAATTACAAATTAAATTATTCACTGCAGTGGCTGCTTTATTTGGAGTTAAGCAAAATCAAAAGGGATTAACTTTTATATGTTTTCCCTTATATATAAATAGAAAGATATTATGTGTGCTGCACTTAACTATGGATTTTTTAAAATTGAAGCCTGCACATCTGAATGAAGTTGTAAAATAACTTTTTTAATTTACAAACTAAAAAATTACACCACGACCATGGTTTCGACTTCAAGCAGAGAAGTCCTTCTCTAGTTCCCTTATAATGTCACAGATAAAAATAAAAGTCATGCTAATCAGAAGAGTTTTAAAGGTTATAGAATGGAAATTTGGAAGGCTTGAACATCAAAATGGTGTAAGCATCAAATGTAGCTCTATTATAATTGGTTAAAAAAAGAAAAGTTATAAGAAAACTCTGTGTCTTCTTAATAATAAAACGTTTAGATGCTGTATTTTCAGCTACATGTTGACTGATCTCATATATACCTAAGCATGCAGCATTTTATTTCTTACATCCAGTGCCAACCATGAATTATGTTCATGATATACAACGAAAAATTCTCCTTATAAATTCCATATTTATTCTCGATATTTCATTTCTTTCAGCAAGAAACTTCTCGGGTTAATTGAGGACAAAAAAATTTCTTTTCTTTTTCCTCTAAAATTCCTGATTATACATTTAGAATTTAAGAATTAATAAATACTTTTCTTATGACAATTTATGGACTTGACATCCGTGATTATGAAAGAAACGAAATATCGTGAATAAATATGGAATTTATAAGGATAATTTTTCGTTGTATGCCATGAATTGAATTGAATAGATTATCGATTTTTGGAAATATGAATTATGTTGTTTTTTTCGTTTGTATTTTAACTCATAGCTACACTGGTATGCTGATGAAGATTAGTAACAACTGTTTGATATTTACATACGAAGATGAGCATACATACAATACATACATAATGAGATTATGTATGTATTGTTTTTACATACTAAAATGAGATTGTCTGATATACACCTAACCCCTGAAGAACACGAATATCTTCCCCCGAATTACATGGTTTCAAACTACACGATTTTCGAGTAATTCTTTTGAAAAAGAATAAAATACATATATAATTTGATATAAAATTACAGTAGTTAATAAATTTAGAGTAATATTCTCATCAATTACGTCAGCGATTAATGAAGTTTTAACCTTTTTAATACTTTTAAGTGTTTTAGAATTATATTTTTCCCAATTAATTCGACTGAGTAATTTATATTTTATATAGTTTTCCAATCTTAAACCAAAATTATTATTCAATTTATCGATTTGAAAGATTTTTAACCAATTGTATCTAGTTATTTTTTCATTATTTTGATTATTTTTTATTTTCACACTTGAAATGGAATACCGTTTTTTGTTGTCTGAACAACATGGTTTCAAAAAACACGGAACCAATTAATCATGTTCTTCGGGGGTTAGGTGTAGTTGAGTTGTCCATCTGCTGGTCAGGATGCCCTGCTTGGAGGGGTTTCAAGTCCTTAGGTGCTCCAACCCTCCTTTTTTCTCTCATCGGTTTTACAATGGTTGCATCTGAATTTGTAAAGATATTTTTTGGTAGCTTTATGATAAGTTATAATCAAAGGAACTCTTGACTCCCTGTGAAAAACTATCAAGTTGGTTCTCCATAGTTAGTCAAGAAAACGTTTTTGACTCCGACTTCAAAATATCATCAAGGTTCTTAGTCCACAATTGTTATTTAGCCATACGTTTTTTTCCAACTACAGAAAGAACCACTTTGATTCCAACATTGACTCCACACAAGATCTACTGACTCCAGTCCTTCTATTTTCTATTGTGTGAGTTTATTTCTATTTCTCAAAGAACTAAAAAGTCACAAAATTTTTATGTCTTGATGAAAAAGAATTAATAGGCGATTTTAAATTACCTCTAAATGTACAGATAAAGCAGATTTCAGTAAATGTTTGATTATTTTAGTATTAATCCGTTACTAAATTATATGTTAACAAATTACTTTTTAGAGGTTTAGAAATTCTACAATATGCTTATAAATTTTATTTCAAAGTTCAAAGAAAAATAAGTTTATAATTTAGGTTTCAAATTATTTTGAAATGAAAGAATTACAGTAATATCGAATGGTAATGATAGCACTATAAGAAAAAAAAGGCATTTTAAAAATATTAAGTTATTTAAAAAATTAAAAAAAAGGCATTTTAAAAATATTAAGTTATTTAAAAAATTCTCAATAATTTGTCAGAAATTACAAGAGTACGTAGTAATGTAAATTTGAATAACTTACAACTGTTTCTTTCAATTGTTTTAAAGCATTGTTATTATTATATTATTATTATTATTCTTATGTAAAAGCTTCAAACCTTGGGTTTCTGCAGCAAAGACAACATGGCGGGTCAAGGACCAAAGCACATATTGCCAAGTATAAAGAAGTGTGCAAGGAGGGTTAGGGATGTGTGGTTGTATCCATAAATTTCCTAACTAAGTGTGTTGTGTTGAGTACCACAGCCTTCTGGAGTTGTGCATAAGTGTTTTTGTGAAGTCCTCGTGTGCTGAGCCTGCTGTGGTGCAATGTGTGAGGCACCAGACCAGTGGCAGACAGGATGATGGGTACATCACATACTGGGTGCTGCCTCCACTGCTTCTGAAGCTCGTGTCCAGATCAGTGTACTTACTGATCTTGTCTGCGTGAGTTTTCTGCATGTTCTTGTTGATAGGCACTGCAATATCAATGAGATAGATCTGTTTGTTGACCTTTCAACAAGTGTGATGTATGGTTTTGTCTATTATTATTATTATTATTATTATAATCTAAATATTCTATACTTGGGTTTTCCCAGCTAAGACAACATAGCGGTCCAAGGACCAAAGCACATGTTACCAAATGTAAAAAGGGGGTGAGGGATGTTAGATGATATGTAGTTGTGTCCTTGAATTTCCTAACTATGCATGTTGTGATGAACACCACAGCCTTCTGGAGTTGTGCATAAGTGGTTTTGTGAAGTCCTAGTGTGCTGAGGCTGTGGTGCAATGTGTGAGGTACCAGACCAGTTGTGGACAAGACGATGAATGCAACACATACTCGGTCCTGCCTCCACTGCTTCTGGAGCTTGTATGCTAGATCGGCGAATTTACTGATCTTGGCTGCGTTAGTTTTCTGCATGTTCTTGCTGATAGTCACTGCAATCTCAATGAGATGGAGCTGTTTGTTAGCCTTATTAGCAAGTGTGATGTCAGGTCTATTGTGATGTATGGTTTTGTCTGTGTGAATGTCTCCCAGTACACCTATGATGAGGATGATTCTAATATGCTTAGTGATATATAAAGTATGGGACTGCATTCTTAATAAACGACTGTTTGTTTGCTAGCTGTTGTTATTATTATTACGAGGGGTGATCAGAAACTAAGGTTACAAGGACAATATTCCTGGAGTTTCGTCCTTCATAGAGAAATTAGTAGTGTGTGGTAATTCTAATACTTGCGGTTGGCAACTGTGCTGAGATTTCATGTAAGCCACCAGCCACCTACAATGCTATTAGTAGGTAAACACAAATGACGACTCGTTTGGAAAACTGGTCTCACAAAGAAATCCGCACCGTTATTCGATTTCTGTGGGCGAAACATGTAACTACGGCTGAAATTCACCGGCAGCTGGTAGAGGTTTACGGAATGTCTTGTCAGCATGTCGCAGAATGGTGTCGAAAGTGGTGGTGTCACCATGCTGTTGAAGCAGTTTCGCTGGGACATTATCAACCACCCTCCCTAAAGCTCCCAGTGACTTTCACCTGTTCCTCACTTGAAGGAGCACCTAGGAGGCCGATGATTCGCTTCAGACGAAGAGGTGAAACACTTCGCGATAATGTGGCTGAACATGCAAGGACAGGATTTTTTCCAGGAGGGAATATTTAAACTCATCCCATGAAGCGACAAGTGCCTAAACCGATATGGAGACTGTGCCTAAACCGATATGGAGACTATGCCGAAAAATAACCTAATGTAAGTACTATCAGTCGGCTGTACTGGTTGTAGGAAATAAAATGTTCACGCTTCACTGCAGGCTTTGTAACCTTGCTTTCTGATCACCCTTCATATTATTTAGAAATCTACTTAGAAAATAAATAAACCCTTTTCATTTAAACAGTGATTCTTTTTCCTCGGCGTCAACATTTTAGCTTCTGAGCTTTTCCAACTTGTGTCTCATTCAAGAAATAAACTTGATAAAGGAACCAATTTATAATTAAAGTAATTCTCTTAGATATTTGAAAAAGAATCTAAGATTGTCATCTGTCTTAGGTAAGAATTTGTTATAGATAGAACAAACTCTTTTCTCAAATTGCTATCTCTGTTTTTATTAAAGCACATGAATACTGAAGAGGACAATGGGGTAGGTTTGAACAAAGAAAAGATGAGCTAAATGTCAGTTGTTTTATTTCACCTGCAATTAATTTCACATTCATTCATAACTTTCTCCAGAGAGAGAAATTTTCAAGATTGAAAAGATAGATTCTGAATTGCCACCAAGTTTCAGAAATATATTCGTTGGCTCAAAAGTTATGGAGGGGGTGGTAAGTGGACAGATACTGCTTACACAGGCTAACTTTCAAAAGAAACAGGTTAAAAATAACTACAGGTAACAACACGGTACTTGAAGAACACGAGTTTCGAAGAACACGGATACCTTCCCCCGAATTATACGGTTTCAAACTATACGATTTTCAAGTAATTCTTTTGAAAAAGAATAAAATACATATATTATTTGATATAAAATTACAGTAGTTAAAAATTTAGAGTAATATTCTCATCAATTACGTCAGCGATTAATGAAGTTTTAACCTTTTTAATACTTTTAGTGTTTTAGAATTATATTTTTTCCAATTAATTTGACTGAATAATTTATATTTTATATAGTTTTCCAATCTTAAACCAAAATTATTAATTAACCAATTGTATCTAGTTATTTTTTCATTATTTTGATTATTTTTTTCCCTATTGACATTATAAATGTTATTCATAATTATTTTATATATAATTTTTTCTTTAATAGTAAGTATTTTAATTTTTTTAAAAATAAAATTTTTTAGTTTTATATTTAACACAAAAAAAATTTAAAACATAACGGTTTTTTTTTTTATTTTCACACTTGAAACGGAATCCCATTTTTTGTAGTCTCAAACAACACAGTTTCAAAGAACACGGAACCAATTAATCATGTTCTTCGGGGGTTAGGTGTACTTTTATTTAAGTGATTATATGGTTGTTGTTTATGGTAATTTGATGGAAACTCCATATTACAATTAAAGATACATAATAACTGTCTTTTAAACTGTTCTGTTATGAGTTTGATTGTGCTTATGGCTGTGCCTACCTGGCTGCCAACTTGAAAGGGAACCTTTTCATCAAGATAAATTAATGATCCAACACATTGGGTGCCAAAGAAAAACCTTGTACCTGGACAGCTAACACCCTAGATGCAGTCCTGATCATGCCTTAAGTTTGGTATGACAGACTTACAAGGAATTTTAGTTAAAATGAAAAAAAAAAAAATAACATAAACAAGGAAAAAAATAGAATTATAGTTTGTGCTGTGAAATAGAAACAAGGTATAGAAATTTGGAATAATCAATCAATCCGGCAAATTCAGAATATCTGCATTTGCCAGTTATCATAAATGTATGTAATTACTTAACATGCTTTAATGTCATATTTTGCAGGATTTTCTTTCTTTTTTTTTTTCTGAATTGCAAATATCAACCAATAACGATGATGGAAAACATTTGTCAACAATTCAGATAGTCATAAACTAACTGCAATCATATGAATTGGTTATGTCAAACCAACGTTCACCAATCATCTTACAAAAGGAAAAGTGCATTTCAACACATCATTCAACTGTTTTTTTCTTTCCTTTCTTTTTTTCAATTTATTTGTTGTCCAGCATTTTTCATGTATGCTCCCACTACTCATATCTGAGCTACAGCAGGTAACTTCTAACTTGGGGTTTATCAATCTTTTCTTAATAACTGATCCAACTGGAAATGGTAAGGAAGTGTCTGAACACCAGAGTTTTATCTATCAGTTGAAGTATAACCGTCATTTCAGTTGTATATATCTTCCTTTATTAAAAATAAAATTATAAAAAGTAAAATTGAAATACAAATGGCGAATTTTCGAGAAGTTCCATGCTTCCCTTTGTCAAGCCTAAAATACAGATAGTATGATTTCAATCAATTAACAAATGCCAAATAGCAAAGTAACAAAACATCATTGTCTCCTGAATTCATTCATAGTCGAATATTATAGTAAACAATAACATTATCATATTTATCAATAAAGCTTTTAAACAAACCAATCTTCCTAAATCTAATTCTTCAAATTTGACAATATTTTTGCAGTTTTTTTTTTAATAACAAATTTAACGAGCCTAATAATTGAACAAAATGGTAACTATGGAAAGCACAAAGGAACCAAAAAGATTTCGCACCTCGAGCTGTCACCGGGGAGAGACAGGGACGGCCGTTTCATCCTCTGTAAGACTCATCAGCCAGGTAAACTCTATCGATGACAGGCTCAGAAAGTGCGACCATATACGAATCCCACTCTCATTCCCAGAAGCGGGACCCCACAAAAGCAAAACCCAACCAAAAAAATACATTTTTTTTTTGTTAATATGTAAAAATAACGAATTAAACCGTTCAAATTAATAATAGATATTCAGTAAAACGTCACTACAATAATACTGCTCTTGATGAGAGCTTAAACAGTTAGCCATGGTCTCAATAAGTAACGAAGAAAGACCCAAAGATTTTTTGTTCTTTTACATCAATACTTTTTAATTGATTCTGTTCAGGAAAACAGTTTCAATGTAGAACGTTTAGTTGATGTTGGAAATCAATATTTAATTTTTGTTATTCATAATATTTTTGCCAATAATGATAAGCATTATCTATTTTTTATTATGAAAAATTTGAGAACATTAGAATTTTTTTGTGCTATTCTCCATAATAAATCTGTTTTCTCATCCTAACTAGTCTTCGGACTAATCGTCATGATTCAAGTAAGGATTATATAATTTCGGTCACGTGTGACAAAATGCAGTATTTGTACTTTAAATTTACTCGGCTTTCATTAAAGAGAAAAATACTGAACGTATATTGAAACACGGAACTGCTTTAAAAAACAAAAATTTGGATGCTTCAGACATTGCGGACCATTGTTTAAAAAAAGGGGCATATTATGAATATTAATATCAAAATTTTGTATAAAGAAACTGATTTAAGGATTAAAACATTTTTAGAAAGTAGTATAATAAAAAATACCAAAGAAAAATTTTCTTATAGGTATGAGGGGGGCCAACGTAGACCCTTCTACAGCTATATTAGTAGGGATTTAGTAAAAACTGATGTGAATGAAATAGTAACAATAGATTTACTTAATTATTGATGTTGTCATTAATTTATTACAAAATAAATAATATCGAAAATTGTTATAAATAATGGAATTGAATTAGGTTGATGTGTCATTGTAACAACAATTATATTTGTTGCTTTAACGTGTTTTTAATTTGTTTTTGTGTTCAAGCCTATTTTGTTGTATTTATTCCAAAATATTTTAATTTTCGCTTGAGAAAGGGAAGACGAAAAATATTTCCCGAAAATTTGCGTAATATTTAATAAAACAATTTTAAATACTAATTACGGTGTGTGCTGAGTTTTTGTAATGAATTACATCAAGAGAAAAATAGTATCTTCGATTAAAACAATATGTACTAATTTACTCATATTGAAAGCGCCTTCCAAATAATGGCGTCCAATGGCCTCTTAAAGACCGAATCATGGTTCTCTCTGGTGAAATGAGCTTGGGGCACAATTTAGCGACATCTGATTGGTCTGACTAGAAGGTCACGTGACATGAAAGGAATGTATGAGCCAATGACCGATGAAAGCGAATGGTGCTTATTTTGGTCCCTCCATTTTTCCTAATTATCCCAACCTCAAAGGTTTCGACCTGTCTTTTTCATTCTCAAAAAGTTATTTCTTTATTTTTATGAACAAGAACTGAATTGTGACATTACAAATGGAATACGTTTAACTTTACTATCTTAAATCAGGTGAAGTCATTGCAAAATCAGTTTAAGAACGTTCGTAACGACGAGATTTCAGCTTTTGGTAATATCTATTGGGGGCATGTTTAAGGTTCATCCAAACAGCGGAACTGAATGCATTTAGTAAATAAATATAGTAATTTGCAAACGATGAAAGAGTCGAAAATCAAATAGTTTTCAAATAAAGAACATTGCAAAGCGTTCCGGTTCCGATTTTTACAGGTATTCATCTCGAATATGGACCTTACTACGAATACACCAACCCTTGACAATCTCACGGATAAACCTATAGAAGTACCTTTAAATTCTCAATCGAAAAGCACATCTGTTGAAGTCAAATCGAACTCGGGACAGAAGCCGTTTCAGTGCGAATTTTGTGGAAAATACTTCTCCCATC
>JAFIDM010009631.1:130359851-130375168 GCA_023159025.1 Thereuonema tuberculata | reverse complement strand
GTATTGTTCTTCAAATTATTGTTATTTTAGGCTTGAGAAAGAAAAGATGTAATCTTTTCGAAAATTTGCTTTTAGTATTAAATGTAGTTTTTTTACATTTAAATTTGGTGAGATGTTTAGAATATTTAATAGTAGAGGCTTTAGAAGGAAAGATCTACTAAAAAAGTATGGAAACTTTACATATAAAATAAATATATCCTTTATTTTCTGGACAAATGCAAACTGAATTTAATGAAATCTGTTGTTTTTTAATCCTTATTTTTAATTTTTATATTTTGTTATATTTAGAGTTGTTAATTAATAATTTATATTATTTTATTTATTTATTTTTTTATTTATAGTATTTTATTTATTTCATATGCACGCATATATATATATATATATATTCATCTTTTACAAATGTTATATAAAACTTTATTAAAATGATTTATTACTTAAATAAATCAAAATTCAAATACATTTATTTTCAATAATGAAAAAGACAATATTTAAGTGTGAGAATAAGTTCTTATCTACAATTAAATAAGTATTTCCTCATTGTTTCATATAAAAAAAAGCTTTTATTATTTTACCTTTGAATTGTCTATTTGATAACAACCAGAAACTTGCTTGTCACACTTAGTATCTATACACTGATATAACTGATAAAGATGATTCAAGGGAAATCGAAAAATCATATTTGATTAAATACACAATCACTGTCTTGTTGGATGATAATTGTAATCATTTATTTTCACTTTTGTTAATATGGCTAAACTTTTAAAATGGATGTGGTCAAGGATGTCAAACGTCGTCAATTACTTTCTTTTATGAATCCAAAGTATATACAATGGGGGTATAAGAGGTGTCTTATTTTTAGAAGGGACTAACCCTTTTTACTGTCCTTCAGTAACTTTTCAAATAAAGGCATTCCTCACTTACAACCAGCTCTCCAGCGTGGGTAATTTTCCCTTTCTCAATCGTCTTAGGCGTGTTTCACAGCAATGAAAATGCGAATGAAACATATCTAACCAAGGAACATCAGAAATCCCTCTGCTCGCTCGAAACCAGTACAATTTTGATTGTCTTGTTTTCATCAATGAATTTTAATTCGCAAAAATAAGTTTTGCTGATTGTATTTTTATGTTTAATAATATGTAAGAGATGCAAATTAAAACAAAGTTATCAAGTTTTCCTTTTGTTTATTTCAAAATAAATAAAAAGATTAAGCTCCTCGCTTATCAACCAATTCGATTAATGACTTACTCATAGGAATGGAACTCAGTCGCTAAATGAGCAGTCCCTATAATTATCAAAATCAACTTTTGAGAAGATCATGAACTTTGCTCCATATATAGCGGCACTCTTAACTTCACCACCACAACATCATATTCTATAAACATCAAGAATTTTTAAAGGTACATAAAAAAAAAAAAAAATGACTTTTCATAAAGTATTTGTTCTCTAAGGACAGATCTTCTCTGAGCTTGTTTCAACAATTTCACACATTACCTAACTTTTTCACCTCTTAATGTCACAAGATACCTCAAGGGCATTTTAAAGAGCATTTTTAGCAACAACCCTCGCTATTAATTGGGGGTTTTCTCCTGAAGGTATTTTAAAAATTAGTTTATTATTTCATTTGCTTGGACTGCATTTCCCACAAATATATGACAGAATATGATAAATTAAAAGATACTAAGGATGAAATAGATTAAATCATATTTCAATGAGTTCCTCTTATACTTTTGAGAAGCTAAATTGATATTATTTAAAAATATTTTCTACAAAATAAATGTTATGGCCTTTCAATTGCTTTGGATGTTACATCAGACAATGAGTTCAGAAGTTTCTGTGGTGTCAGATTAATCTGCAGATCAAATGGAATACTACAAAATAACTGAACCTTGATAATCCACTATAACCTTTGGAAAGAAAGACCATATTAAAACAATATAAATAACATTCTTTATTAAACATCAACATAAATTCTCCCAAACAAACTCTCCAAATATTTCGAAAGCTATATCAGCTTTCTTTCTCAAGCTCCAAATAAATAAAATAAACAAGGAAAAGATGCCAAACATCTTCTTCCCCACAACTCGAAACAGAAAAATAAATATAATTTAACAATCAAATTAAATTTATTTTTCTATTTGGAGTTTTGGGGAAGATGATGTTGGGTATCTTTTCCATGTTTATTTTATTTTATTATATTTATTTGAAGCTTGAGAAAGAAAGCTGATATAGCTTTTGAAATATTGTCATTTGGAGAGTTCATGATGATGTTTAATAAAGAAGTTAGATTTATTCAAGATGAGTTGGTTAACATAAATAATAGTTTATTTGCTTACTAGCTGTGCCCTGCGATTTCACCCACATTAAAGTTTGATTATATATATAATCTTCAGCTGTAAAATATTAGTATATAGATAAGCCATATGGCATGCCCTTCTCGGTAATGTTCGGTTCTCGTCGTGCGGCCAAGCCGCCCCTGACTCAGTGCGCCACCGCAGACATTTATGTTTACTGTTCCGCTCCTATTGGTCGTAGCGTGATGTTATATAGCCTACAACCTTCCTCGAGCTATCTAACGGGAAAAGAATTTTTGAAATGGGACTGGTAGTTCCTGAGATTAGTGCGTTCAAACATACATACAAACTCTTCAGCTTTATAATATTAGTGTAGAATTTCCTATTAATATTTTTTTTCTTTTCGTTTTAGTTCACAAGTCCTTCAAACAATGGAGTTCAGGTAATTAATGTGGAAATGATAAAACACAACTTCTACTGATAGTAAATAGTGCAAACACTAGCTTTTTAACATTTTTTTAAACATTTACAGTTTCCGAAGATTCAATTGCTTTCCATTATCAAAAAGAGAAAGAATGAATAATATATCTCAATTCTCTTTCCTTTTATCTTATTCTGAAAATCAAACTATTTTGTGGTAATTGAAAATCTTTTGGCTTTTGTTTCCTTCTTCTCAAAGGTACTTCCAAAATAGAATACGGAAATTGGCAGATAAAGAATATATGAAAATCACTTCCTTAATATTAATTTTCTACAAATAGCAATGCATTCAATTGTTAATTTATTTAATGAGTTTGGGTTTTATAGTAATCTTATTGTTGTTTTAAATTAGAAAAGGAAAATTCCCATTTATTTATTTAGATTGTAAAACTTTTGATATTACATTGAAAGTAAATGCTTGTAAATGTTTGAAGTCGTATTTTAATCCTTGTGAGTATGAATGTTATTCTGTTTTCTAGGTCAGAGGACACATGACGGTCCTCCTCTCTTGTTAATACTGGTCTAGCAGAAGATATTCTGGAGACTATCCAATCGATATATCAATTAAAATAAATTTTGTATTATCCGTTTTTAAAATAAAAGTAATTTATTTATTACTTAAAAATTTGTTTTAGTTATCCACTGGACAAAGGACTACAAAACGATTTATATCGGTTATTTATTTTTTTTTATTTCTTCCAGGAAATTTAATTAATTTATCAGCATTGCTTTTCATCAGTAACTGAAGATAATAGAAATTATATTTCCTTGCCATCTGCAGTGGCATAATTCAGTCAAAATGTTAAGCATGAAGGCAGGGGCAGTCGGCCAGGTCGGCAATTGCCGATGGCCCCCAGCCCAGGGGGACCCCCGATTGTCTGGTTTTTTTTTTTTTTTTGGTTGTTAAGATAGGATTGCCCTTTTTTGGGGGGTTTTAAATAAGTCAAGGGCCCCGCAAAATTCATCTTAGGGCCCCGCACCCACCTAGCGTCGTCTCTGCCTCCTCCCCAGTAAATCATGTACTGGTTATGTTCGCCAGAGAAATGGTAAAGCCTTAAAGGGCCCCCAATTATGCCAGACCGCCCCTGCATGAAGGTCTTATTTTCCAACCAAAAAAAAAAAAAATGCTAATCGTACCTTCACACAGAAAGAAGCAGCAGTATTCCATTTCAAGTGCTGCCCGGAGACCCATTCCTTCCCGACTGCATTACTCTTGTCAGCATTTAATTTTCCAACAGAAATTGTCGTATTATTACAGTTCAGTTCATGAAGGAAGAGCTTTTGATGATGTAATTTCCTTATAGATTGATGTTTCCAGGATGTAACAGCGCCATCTATTGCTCAAATCCGTAACTGAATCTTATAAATATTATGAATACATTCTGGGTTTTGTAGTTTCTACAGTTACGAATACATAATAATTAAAAACGTTCCACAGTATTCTGCTTGCTTGGCTATGCAAAGTTTGTCCTTTCTTGGTCGCGCTTATGCGATCCCAAAACAACGCCATCTTGGACTGATTGCTCAAGAGTTCAAGTTGATGACGTCATGACTGGTGACGTTTGTGACAGACAAAATCGTTCGCTACATAATGACCATATATGGCAAACCCTTCTTTTTTGAAAAATACTATAGATATACTTGAAATGTTATTATTTTATGAAAAAAATCCAGTCTTCTCCTCATAGGATAGGCTTTTACTTTTTCTTAATAATAAAAGCAGATTCTTTTACCTCATTTTTGTAAATCGTTATTGGAAGATAAGGAATTTACTTCACGACTTAATTTTATCCAGTTATTACAGTTTTAATCTGTGATATAATTATAATACTTTCAGGTTAGGCATATTTCATAGCGTAGTTGCTACATCATTATGTTGTCGAAGACATCAACAAACTTCAACATTAAAGTAGTGACCAAAACTGAACTTGGGGAAACAGTCTTCGTCCAAATAACATTTGGTGGACTTGAATATTATGTTACACTAATTCACTCTGATAATTCGAAGACAGTTTTTTCAAAATTCCTACTTCTTTATTTTAGTAGACTCAGCAGGGTAAGGACAATCCCCTTGCTTAAATGGATTGCATGGTTTATAATGGAAATTGTTTAAAAAAAAAATCCCTTAAAGAATTTTGCACATTTTTATCTCTTTCAGGTCTTACTTTTAAGCTTTATAAAAAATCCTTATACAGAATCTTTCAGAATAACCAAATGTATTTTATAATAATATAGATACCATCTAACTGTTTAAAATGCAAAAGGGTTTAGTGAAACTCAGTTATGGTAAAGAGAAAAATGAAAATAAAGCATATTCTCACCTCGTGTTGTCCTAAGTGTTTTGTGATGTCCTATATGTTTGTGCATTTAGCCTGTTCTTTTGTCAGCTCATTTTAACGAGCTTTTACAATTGTGGATACCTGTTATCTGTTCCATCGGAGAAAAGCAGATGCCAGCAATGGTCGCAACCGCCCTCGTATTCCTTCAAGCTTGGTACAAAAAGAACTTTTTGCTTCATCCAACAACGTTTGAGCTCAATAGAACTGTTCCTGTTACTCGCTCCTCACCTACAACTAATAAGTGTCAACGATCCCAGCTTTTGTTTATGGTGAAGTTCCTACGATCGACACCAGAGCAATCCACCACCATGTGCCTTTGTTTACATCGGAGTACCGACAGCCCACGCCAGAGGGTTCACTCAATTATCCAGTGATTGGTCAACTATCCGAGATTGTGATTGATGCCATTCCTACGGGTCCACAGTCCCTGTCTTGAACTTTTTGTTAATTGGTGTAATTTCCTTTAAAAACATGATCCCACAATTGTATTATCAGCACTGAGGAAGAAATGCACTTGTAAGCATTTCGAAATATAGGCTCATTAAATTTTAATATGTCTTAACTTTTTAATTTTGTGTGTTTGGCCTTATTTTATTTTGTTACTTTAACACACGTAAAATACTTCAACAGTAGATAGATCCACTTTAAAACAATTAGTAAGAAAAAGAAAGAAAAAAAAAAACTTATCAAATTAAGATTCCAAAATTTCATCACATTTAACTGCTATTGTTGTTCGACTTTCATCTGGCTTTTAATGTAATTTTTTGAGAACTATGAAAACTGAGTAACTGATTCATTAGTGTTTTGATTCTAATTTAAATGCAGTTACTACATTTCCATTGTTATTCTGTAGCATTATTATAAAGAGCATAAAAATAAGTAATAATATTATGCTTGACACTAATAAATTATCCTTTTTGTTTTATTGCTATAAATGTAAGATTATAGGGTGAGGGCTGAAGGGACCTTCCCTTCCTCTCCTATTCTCTCATCCATCTCTCCAAAATCTTAAAACATTTAGAGCAGGTCATATTTTCTTTCTTTTCTTTTTTGGATTGGTGGCTGAAAGGTTCTTGGGTTTCCCTGAAATTTTGAAAGCGAATTTTTTGGTTATTTAAGATTGGCTGCCCAATTTAGCCTTCCTCAAAATAAAATTAAAAATGCATTCCTGCGAAAGATACTGTTATAGCATTGTATTCATGATTTGATCAATTGCCTTACTGCTCTATGCTAAATTCAATCAGATATTTTTTCAGTTGAATTTGTGTAAATTTTTATAATTTTAAGTGAACCCACTATTAGAATTCCTGTGTCGGTGTAACTGGTAGTCTGAGCCCTAGCCATACCTTGTTGGCTCCCCATGGCCTGGAGATTTGGGGAAAAGACAGACTCCTGGCCCAGGCCACTTTATATTTTAGGTGGAAACTAATTTTTACTGAGTCAGAAAAATAGTGGTATTTGGGGTCTGTTCTATTCTAAATTGACTAGGCTAAAAATACCCTTAACACAATGTGGCTACAACCGATTTAGTATCATTAAGAATGCTTGAGTAGCAACAACTGTCCTATGAGCCCATTTGTATATTAATGGTGTAACTAGGAGGCCATGATGAAAATAGTACTTAATCCTTGAATTACATTGGGAAGTGAGAGGATTAGGCAAGTTTAGCAATAGTGACAGGCGTTTTGCCCGCCGGTGATGGGGTTGTAAGCCTTAAGCTTGAATAAATGAGTTTTGCATGCCAATCAATTGTATTGTCACTTTTAACAACAGAAGCATTTCGTAAATTTCAAACCGTAAAGTTGCATGGTTTTTGTGTTTACTATAAAACTGGATTGACTTGTTTTAACATAAACTTTGATTTCCATGTTTTTGATGATGTTTAACACATTGTTTAATTTCATTTTATTTTCACGTTTAATTATGTGAGGAAAAAAAAAAATTGAACAAGGATGGATGTAGTACAGATCAAAAATATTGAACGACAAAGAAAGAAGAGACGATGGAGAACTGACCTCACAGAGATAATAGAGGTAACAAATATTTTTAATTAAAGTAATAGATGTATGTAAAAAATACAAAAGAAAAGGAAGAGGAACTACAGTGCATGTGTCATAAATTAAAAACAAATAAAAGAAGAATTATAAATAATGTATGAATGATGTATCCTATATAGTAAACGCCTGCTTAGTTATAATGGTGTATCCCATTGAAACAGAATTGTATGGATTATGTGACAACTAGCCAAAGCTTCAGTCAATATTCTTTCATTGTTGAAGTGATGATAACTGTGAATTCAAAAAATTAAGTATATGCCTGATACTAGATGTAAAGAACAAGGAGGCTTAATGTGTGTGTATTAAAATAAAGAGAAAGTGAAAACAAATAAAACACATTTACAGTGGAAACTCGATTAACCGTCACCTTCGGGACCGGGACTGTGACGGTTAACTGAATAGACGGATAACAGAAATTTTGCAATAAACATATACAGTAAAAAAAATTTCAATGCTGGTTTGGGACGAAAGGCAAACAATAAATTAATACAAAGAAAAATCTATCGGTAACAAATAGATATCGTCAAACACCAAACAAATATTTATAATAATAATAGAAAAAAATAAAACAGTAGGCCTACTAGATAATAAGGTTTATATGTTGAAGCTGTAATCAGTCGTCTTCTTCTGTTTCTTCGAAGCTCGAGCTTTTTTTCGCGGCAATGTCCCGTATTTTATGGAATGTAGGTTTTGCGATCGATGACGGATAACAGAGAGTGACGGTTAATCGAGTTTCCACTGTACTTACAAACATGTAGAGGAGAGAATTAAAACCGATGGCAATAAACCGATAGTTTTGGAATACTCTGCGTATTCCATCAGGGGCAGCACAAACATATAAAACATCACAACAGCATTTAAGACACACGAGGTGGGAATGCATGGTGAGAGTGAGAAGATTAAGCAAGTTTAGCAATAGTGACGGGTGTTTTGCCCGCCAGTGATAGGGTTGTAAGTCTTAAGCTGGATTATATATGGAATGATTCAGCTAGGAGTCAGTGGGATAGTTTATTGTGGTGGGTTATATATGTGGTCTAGATGTAGTATGATACCATAGTGGTGATTGGATCTTTATTGTCAAAAACATTGATGTGCTTATTTATTTGTATTGAAAAGACCTTTTTGCTTACCAATGAGGAATAAATTAGAATATGTTCAAGTAAGGAGAGAATATGCAGCAATGGGGCAGAAGTCATTTTGAGGATACTACAATTACTAAAACTCTTAGTTGATCCTGGAAATCAGTAAGGCGGCATCATAAGAACAGGTTACCGTAAGGCCTTCACAGTCAAATTAGAGGTATAATTTGGAACGTATTCCACTATTTTAAGAGTCAGGGTGATGGAATAGGTATTTTAGAATTATTAGGAAGATGAGCTATTGCTACAAAGGAGAATGGGCAGATCTTGCCCCACCACTGTATAGCGATAAGATATATTCTTAAGGAAAGATCTTCAATAGAACATTTTTTATTATTACGACTTGTCTCGATTAACCCTTCAGACCAGCGAGTTTCTTTTCTGAATACTTCTTTCAACCGGTACTTTTTTTTATTTAGAAAACAAAGAAACTGAAAGAAAAATTTTTAATGGCTAAAATACATTGCAGAAATTTAAATTCCGCCAGTGAATTACAAGCTTAAGTAATTATCTCTCGGTCAGCGGAAAATTACAGAATTTGGTTGAACATTGACAGTGGGGGGGGGGGGTGCCAATTATCTACCCCTGCAGAGAACGTACCCCTGTACGTCAAACCAGCTATGAGACAGACCCAGGCGAATGTACACGTGTACGTCTTACTGGCTTGAAGGGTTAATAATAAAGTCCGTTCGGAGTTATTTAAGTCTAAATATGATGTTTGAGTGATCGATTGTGATGAATGTGGGTGGCAGGGAAGCCAACCACCTGCAGGTGGGGGAGGGGGGGTTGGCTGTAGGTGGTTGGCTTCCCTGCCACCCACATTCACCACAATCAATCAATCACACTGTTAATAAGTATTATACGTAATTAATATTATTATTTATTACAAATAAATAATAATTATTTATAAGTAATAAATAAAAATAATATTTACTGTTACTGAAAATAAGTATTAAATGATAATTAATTAATACATCCGGGAAGTAAGAGGGAAGTCAACAAGTGTCAAATGTAGACATATATAACTCCGAATGGAATAATAATTGAGACGAGTCGTAATAATAACATATGTTCTACGTAAGGAGATCTTTATGTAGGTATATATCTTATCACTATAGAGGGTGGGGCAAATTCCCTTACAGTTTGCCCATTCTCCTTTGTTCATTTCACAGTGAAGAGAATTGTCTACGAGCGAAAAACAACAGGAGCCGCAATTCCTCGCCTGGGCATTTTCTTTTCCTTGTCCGAAGCCACTTTTGGATATGGATTATATTTATAAAAAAAATTTGAATAATATAAAAATAATAACAATAGTACGTAGGAACATTAAAGAATTAAAAAAAAAAAATATTGAAAATCTTGTTCTTTGCTGCTATGCTTTGCAAAAATTTAAAAAATAGTTACGATGCTTTGCAGTAGAGGTCGCTGAGCATACATGGAATTACTAATTCATAATCTACGATTTTCATCGTTTTTTTGTCTCATATAGAAAACAAGGGAAAATTGCCAACTGGATACTGAATAAATCTGTCTCAAACAGGGTTGAGAAAAACCCGGATATTTTTTAAAAAAACCTAGCGGGCTAAATTAGGTTTTTAAGGGTTTGTTTTTTCGTATTGACAATTAAATAGTTCAATTTAAATTCTTATGATTAATTTATTGAAAACACTAACCCATTCTTACAACTACTTTATTAGTGGAAAAAAAGATAAATTAAAAAGGCAAAAATTGCTAAATTAAATTTTCTTATGTTGGCAGCCAGAGCCCTGTATAATTATCACAATCCTTTGTTTAAGCACATGGTTGTAAAGACCATGTAGTTTTGAAAATTCATGCTTTGTTCCAGCATTGGATCCATGTTACAAACGTGAGTTAACTTTAGTTGTGTTTTTTTGTGAACATACTGACTACTTTTTTTATTACTTTTGTGAAAAGCCTCATTTCTTGTCCTGCAAGCACTGCATCCATTGGAGAATCTTCTCCACCTACGGGCTTGTTTGGTCAAAATTAAGAAATAATTTAGGAGAGAAAAGAGCCGAGAAATTAGTGAAGATCTATAAATTTCTGCATGCTTCCAAAACGAACTAAACTGTACTTTACAGTCATTACAATTCTACATCAAGTTAAAGTTTCTTTTTCTGGAAGTGTAAATGTTATTTAGCTGTGTTTCTTATATTGCAAGAAAAGTTAAAACAAAATATTAATAAAATAAATTCTTGTGACAGTAAATAGTTACCGTCAATAAATATGATGGCTCTTTTTAATTTGTGTAAGAGTAACTATGTAACATTTTGTATGTTAATTAAATTTTCATAATTAAATATAGTTGGGTTTTTTGGCGGTTTTTTTTTTTGGACGGGTTAAATTACAACAACCCTGGTCTCAAATAATGGCTTGTATATTGAAGGCAACATTTTTTGACCTTTTGTCTTTTGAAATAGTTAAATATAAACTAGTGTTCACAAGCTCATTCAAGAGGCAAAATTGTTAGAATTTACACAAACAAAATTACTAAACTATGAGATACTGAAAAGTTTGTAATTAATATTTCATTAGAAATTCTGTTTAACAAACCAACAATTAGACTGGATCTTTCGACAGCAACAGGCATGACTGTGGTCGGTAACGATTAATGTGCACACATGCATGGAGGAAGAGGTCGTACACCGAACTGAATACAACCACTACAATTATTAATCCATGGCGCGTATTATTTGTTGGCGGAAGAAACTTTGAGGCCCTACTGTGAACATTTAAGTGTACACCTTTACTGTCATATTGTAAACGTATGGATAATAAACATGTTGTCTATCTTACTTGTTCTTTTATTCTGAGCTTTAATGTTCCTTCTTAGTGAAGCAATGCATCCTACTTGTACAAAGTCAAAAAATGATGGCTCACACTGCTCAACTGATGTGCTGCCAAACAGTGCCCTCTAGCTCATTTCGGTGGTGTTTGCAGACATATGTTCCACTATGAATACAGTTTGTTTTCGTATTCCTGACCTACCTTTAAAGTTTTTATAGGGAATTTTGTATATTGAATCACCCTGTATATGTTAAATTTTAGTAATAACAATATTAAGAAATCTGTTTAAAAATGTTTTCATTGATTCATCAGATCTTTTTTTAAAAATAATAATTGCAGTTACAAAACGAAATTATAATTTTTTTTCAAGCACTACGTCAAAGTTTTTTTTCAGGTTGTATGTTTTGTGCTTTTGGCATTTATATCAACCTACATTCGAAAATTCGAAAGGGTTTGTGAACGAGTAATGCTTCTCAAAAAAGATGTATAAGAAATGTGTTTCAAGAAAACTTGGCATTCAGAAGAAGCACTAGGTGTAATTCTAATGAATTTAACAGCAGACTTTATTGATATTGTTTTGTTAAAGTAGCCTATTTCCTTTGTCTATGACCATTTAATGTATGTTGAATTCCTTATTTCATGAAAATATACAAAAAAAAATTATAACTACAGTAAACTCCCGATTATCTGCAGACCTCTCCAGTTTCCATTTTTTTTTACTGTACAGTAAATTACGGAATTTATAAAAAAAAATTTAAAATATAGAATAACGTAAACAATGAAAGAGGCACATTTAACGACGTCCAAGTAGGGGTTTTTCGTGTTTCGACACGAAAAAACAAAGACAATTAATCGATTTTTATTTTGTTAAAAAAATAAGAAAATAAAATAAAATAATTGTCTACAATATATGTATTGTCATTTTAATGTAAATAAAACATGTTAAAAGCACTTCTGTGTTTATTTTCATCCTATTTCAGATTATCCATGGAATTCGCTTATCCGCGGTTGCCGCGCCACCCAATTCTGTAGATAATGCCACCCAATTCTGTAGATAATCGGGAGTTTACTCTATATAAATTTTTATATAAAACTTTAAAAATATATAAAATTGGACCAGATCATCATCAGCAGTTATTAAAATATGCTTCATTTAGTTTATTCAGTTTTCTTAACAAGAATCAAATACTTGGTGCTCTCTAAATAGGTAGAAATAATCTTCAGATAATGAAATTTGACAAAAGAAGTCACTATCACATTATTCAAATATTGATATATAGGATAAAGAACTTCAATAATGCAAATAAGGGCCATTCCATGCAGAGAGCAAAAAAATATTTTTTAACATAGAAAAATGTTAATTAATTTTATTTGTAGGAAAAACTGTGCTCTTTCTCATGATGCCAAAAATGTTTGTTATTAAAATAAAATTTCATTTAAAAAAAATACCTTTTAATATATAAGTGCATAAAAAATTGCAGAATGATGAAATTAAAATACATTGATGATTTCTGAATTTAAAAAATATTTTGCATACTTTATTTTAAATGATAGAAATCAATTTATGAAATATTCAAGACTGTGAATAGAGTTAGAAGTGTATATTTTGTGAAAAATTTAATAGTTTAGAAAACTTTTGAAGAGGCATGATAAAACTATTGTCACACACGTAACATTTGAATCTAAAGGTTTTTATAACTTCTAATTTAGTCAAAATTTTAAGACAAAACTTATTTTTCTCTTTTAACTAAATATTAAGATAACTTTTGTAAAGTTATATAAAAATCTATTAAAAAATGAAAAAATTGAATAACTTTCAAAATATGTCACACACGTAACGTTTTGTTGTGTGTAACAGATTTTGAAATAAATCTTGAAATTTTGAAATAAATTTTGAAAAAATTTTGTAAAAAAAAAAAAAAAACAGGATTAGGAACAAATTTAAAATACTTAATATTTTAAAGAAAAAATTATTTATAAGATAATTATGAATAGCATTTATAATGTCAATTAGGGAAAAAAAAATCAAAATAATGAAAAAATAACTAGATACAATTAGTTAAAAATCTTTTTAATCTTTAAATTGAATAATAATTTTGGTGTAAGATTAGGAAAACTAAACAAAATGGATGTAATGCTCAATTAAAAGAACTAATACTAAATGACTTGCCCCTTTTTCAAGAATATGTTAGAATAAAACGTATACAATCAAACTCATTTGAACAAGACAAATCGATTCATAATAATAGTCCTTCAAATTGATTTTGCAATGGCTTATTCATGTGATTATCAAAACGAAATTCAATCAGCATTATGGTCACGTGAAAATGTTCAATTATTTACGGCAGCATTATTTTTCAAAAACAAATGCACTACTTTTCTCATTTTTTTCCGATACTAAAGATAAAGGTAAGAATTCTGTATATGCATTTTTAATGAGATTATATGATATAATATTAAAAAATAATGAATTGTCAGTAAATGAAATTATTTACAGTGATGGAGCATCGTCTGAGTTTAAAAATAAATATATGTCAAGATTGCTTTATATACTTTCAGAAAAATTTCTCAAAAATTTTCAGTGGAAATATTTTGCTATAGCTCATGGCAAAGGTGTAGCAGATGGAGTGGGAGGAAGAGTGAAATCCTTGGTTCGAATGAAAGTTATGATCAAATCTGAAACTACAAATGTACAAAACTCATTAGACTTTGCTAATGTTGCATCCAGTTTAATGACAAACACTACAGTTCTCCATATGAACCAAATAGATATTGAGTCTGCTGTAAGTTCAGATAATCCATGGATTAATGTTGAAGACGTAGTTGGTATTAAGCAAATGCATGTGATGAAATGCAATTTGCAAAATACAATAATAAAATTAAACTATGGAAAACAAAGTGTTCAAATGTGATTCCTGATATTGAAGTAAATTGTATCTCTACCATAAGCTGCAAGTCAACAGATCAAAAACTTAAGTAGCCCGCACACGAGGGAGCTTTTGGCCGAGTTGCATGTGCAACTTGATGCCTAGAGCGGTTTTTTGAGCTGCATGGGCCAAGTTGCATGGAAAAAAAGCTTCACAGAACGGCGGTGCAACACGGAAAGTTGCCTGGAAACTGCATGGAATTACCCAATCACAGTGCAGCGTTGGAATACATCACTCGTGACGTCGGCCCAAGGAAGAAACATGGCGTCGAAACATTTTTCCTTCGCTTCAGATGGGCGAATCGCGAATACAGCAAAAATATCAGATTATTTCGAGTTTCTTTCACACATAAATACAGTTTATATGTAAATGCAGTAATTTAATGCGGTAGAATGTAGCATAGCGTTTGAAAAACCTAGATTTTTTGAATATTTCACATCGCAAGCGGAGTTTCGCTCATTCACCATTTCCGGAAACTGCCACGTGACGTCATTGTTTCAGTGAGCAATGGATTATTATTGGCTGTTGGTCGTTGTTATTCGTGAATCGCATTATTGCCATCAACTGCGATTACATACCGGCTAATAATATTATAAAAATATTTCTCATATGTTTAAAATAAATCACAAATATTTAGTTTTGGAACGATATCACAGCAGTATCCTTGACGTCATGTCCAGTGACGTCATTCAAATTCGTAGTGTGCTTCGTTTGTTGTCCGCACGGCGGCACTAACAATGTTGCATCGTTTGCGCCCTGACAGTCGCATGCAGCTTTTTCTGTGCACCTCAATTGCCTCGAGTTGCACAGCAAAAGCTCCCTCGTGTGCGGGTAGCTTAACATTTCAAATTTTAATATTGGTGACTGGTGTGCAGTTACTTATGATACAAATGTTTATGCAGGCGAAATCTCTAATATTTTTGGTACAGATGTAGTCTAAGTGGATGTGATTATTCCTTCAGGAAGTTATTGGAAATGGCCCAAAAAATCTGATGTTCTCCTGTATCCAATTGAAAATATCATAAAAAAATTTTCTCCACCTATTGTAGTTGGTTCAAGGGGACAGTTTAAATTTGAAGAAATGTAATTTTGTCTTGATTATGAAAGTTTCAATTTTATAAGTAACTCTGTTCAGATAAGAATTGATTTAAATAACTTAAAGTTGATTAAAAAAGTTTTTTACGTGTGTTAAAATTTTTTGAAATTCTTAAATATAGCCAACACACAAGTCTAAATAAAATTAGTTAAAAGTTAAAAAACAAATATTTACAATTGT
>JAFIDM010009631.1:130322201-130339851 GCA_023159025.1 Thereuonema tuberculata | reverse complement strand
CTGTGCTTCATCTGTAAATACGAAAAACGTTCCGGTGATTTTCAATGTTGTGAAGGCCATAACTCGGAAATGAAGCATTTCCGGACATATGTTGTAATGAACTATTTTGATTGTCTACATGTGGGAAATACATACCTGAAATTATGCCGTGTATTTTTGAAACACCCTGTATAAAATTTTATAACTAGCATGCAGTGGATCAATTAGATTTCAGAGCAGATTAATGAAGAGAAACACTATTTTCATCTGTTTTCTTCAGTTCCCTATTGTTATTATTATTATTATGTGCAAGTCTTTTACAGTCTTGAAAGTGGCAGGGATGCTGATAGTTTTCTTTTGATTGCTAAGGAGGAATTTATCAGATGACAGATTGTAAGTTGAACGTGTGTTTCATCAAATGCTGAGGTGGTTCGTAAGCTAGCCTTGCACACACAGCAAGAGTTTGATGCTAGAAAGTGTGCTTGAAAAGGAAATATTCATGCTCCTATAATGATAAGCTCTACCTATTTTCATTTAGCAATCTTAAATGTCACTCTTAACTCTTTAAAACTTATTGTTAACTAGAGCTAATACTGAAGGGAGAAGTTCAGTTATGTTATGATGCTGACACTAAGTCTCTTTCAAAGGTTTCAAGAACTAAAACTCTACCTGTTATCAATCAACAAAAAATATGGTACATATTGAATTTTTTGTTTGATTGCTTCAATATAAACAGTTTTTTACTTACTATATGTCTTTAAAATCAGAATCTTTTTATAATTTACTTTTCAATGTAAATATTTACATGATAGTGAGAAAATGAACTGACTGTATCACTGCAGTCATCTTGAGGGAACGGACAGAATAGCATGAATATGAAGGAGGACAGGAAACGCTGAGGATTTGTGGAACTTAATTCCCCGTCTTTGTTTCCCCCCACACACATACTTTCCATGTTCTTGCTATTTGCTTAACATTCAGAAATCACCGGATCACTTTTTCATGTAAGTTTTCCATGCACTCCCCATGTTATCTAACGGAAATGAGTTGAAAGACAAGCTCAGTTTAAGTGATCTACATTTATTAAAAGTCGATTGATACTAACTGGCAAGTGTAATGATGAGAACATTTTCGAGAGAACTTGTTTTCCTGATTTTGAATGGAAATGCTTAAACTATGCATCGCTTGACGCAAAAGACAAACTGGGCCAGATGCTTGGGTGAGATTCAGAGTTTGTCTGAACCCATTTCCTCTGGCCTTGTCTTTGATGACTCGCTAGCACAGTATAAATTACTTTCAGTGTCCGAGCGGGTCATCAATGCCAATTTTTTTTTTTTAAATTTTAAGTCAGAACATTTCCCTAATTATTCATAGTACATTTATTGATAATCATTAAATCTGACAGATATCAAGAATACTTTGAATTTACAAAAAAAAAATGAATATTTTTTATAACTTAATACTAAAATATACTTTGTGCTTTATACTTTGTTACATAAACTGTTATTGAGTATTTTTTATTTTTAATTTAAAGTATTTAATTATCTTATGGATTAGTTTTAGTATTAGTTTTAATTATGTTTTTAAATATGTTTTTTTTATTTTTATTATATAATAAACATTTTTAACTTGATATTGTGTGTGTTCCATCTTCTATAAAATATAGATAATCCAAGAAAAAAATACTTACAAATAAAACTACACATTCAATGTTAAACAAATTATTAATTTACTTCCCTAAAGTTAGTGTTCTGCTTCATTTAAATTTTCAATTTCATTTTCAATTTTTCCTAGAAGAATATTGAAGAAACATTCTAAAATACTGAAAAAAGTTTGTTCGTCTTCTATCAATTCTTGATACAGGGTGTACCTAAATGTGTTGCCAAACTTAAAGGTTGTATTCAATCATGCACAACAACGAATAAATGTCATATAAACATGGGTCTGGAAATGCTTTATTTCCAAAATATGATGATGCAACAATACAGAGGTGTTGGCCATACAGTTGCTCAGGTTCACAGAAAGTGCTCGAAAGGTCCTCCACTGGCCGCAACGCGGGCAACACAACGTCGTTCCATCGATTGCCGAACAGGGTCGAAGATGCCAGGTGCACGTTGAATTTGTTGCACCCATCCACTATGTGATCATGCAGTGCTTGGGTATCAGCATAGATTAAGTAAGAACTTAATCTTACTTAATCTATGGGTGTCAGGAACCAGTGTGGTGTACACTAATGCTTTAAAATAACCCCATACGAAAAAGTCCAGACGGTTTAAATCAGGGGAACGAGCAGGCCACGTCATGATTACTGAGGAGCAATTTAATGACTGTGATATGACATAAAGGCGAACACCTCTGTATCATTTCATCGTTCATATCTTGGAAGTAATGCATTTAAGACCCTTGTTTATGTGACATTTATTCATTGTTTTGCATAATGGAATACAACCTTTAAGTTTGGCAGCACATTTCAGATACACCCTGTATAATGTCCAAAATTCTCCCTCTGCTTTCTTTTTTTAAATATTTATCGACACTTAAAACATCTGATCCTTTTCTTTTGATTTTATTCTTCTAATAACAAAGCTATAACACTCAGATCTTTAATGAAGAGGTGCTGAAACATTGTTACTCAACGATGAAAAGGGGAGAGTTCTACGACCTGTCTAGAACGACCCCTCATTTAGCCAAGATCACAGATACCTGACTGTCGATATAAATACTCATGTCTTTTCCTGAACAGGCTAATAAAAAATAAAACTGCTTCTTGTAGGATAATATAAATGGACCTTTATTACATAGTCCCAGTGCATTTCTGGTCCCACTGGTTCTTCCTTTCGTTTTCATTTGATGGTTTCTTGAAGTTACTGGACAATTTTTGACAATTAGGTTATTACAACTGTTTATTTGAAAAGTTGAGAACTAATGTGAATGTAACAACAGAAGATTACTAAGTAATCTTTACGGAAGCATTATTTTAATTATTTTTATTTAAATATGAAGCTCATTCTATTCGAGTAAGCTGAAGCTCCTTTGAGAACTGTCTCAACAAACATAAAAAAAAAACTAAATAAAACTATGATTTGTATTCATTTCAATAAACAATATTGGAAATGGGAAACCAGACACATATCAGTTACTAATAATATCTGTAAAACAGATTATAAAACGTCTGTATTAGCTGGAGCAAATGGAATAGTCTATGCTATGGAATTTTGTACCAGAAATAATAATGTCTTTCAGTTTTGAAGAAAAGCAAGTAATGGAAATAAGTAAAACACGCTTGTTAAAATGGAAGAGCTACATTACCTGACAGTTTCAGAACATTGAGTGGGTTCCGAAAGGACAATTTAAGATTCACGGCCAGAGAACAGGAAAGACTTTTGTTACTTGGATAACATGAAGTAGGAGAAAGGAATTGGCCAGTAGATGTACATGCGTTTGAGGTAAATCACTAAATAACTGTTGCTGAAGGATGAATATATGTTGGAACAGCAATTAGTCAAGAAAGATTAATCTACTGCTTCAGCTAACATGACACCAAACATATAAGGTCAGCAGATGATGTAAGTAATATTGGATGCTTTCTTTATCTAAAGAGATATAAGAATGTTGAAGAAACTGTAAAGAAAAAAAGAGTTTTTTGCCTTATTTGCTAGAGTGTGACGTGATGTGACGTTTAATTATCATACCTGTTTTCAGCCATGACATTTGTTATCCGGATTGCTTTTTATAATAAACCTTTACCTTATTTACTTACACTTCCTAATGAGAACTGAGCTTTCTTTGATTAGGAAATGAATGTTTTAGGAATGGTCCCTAACTATAAAACTGTTATACAAGATTGTAGAAATTGCAAAGATACTAGTAATGATATCGGATTAAACTCAAAGAAATATCTTGTATCCTTCCAAGTCTATCAATAATATAGTTTTGTGTATAGTGGTTTAGCAGAGTGGGTGATTACAACATAAGTTAAGAAATGAAGAATCAATAAACTGAAATGAAATTAAACATATTTATAACAACATTCAATAATTACAAGTGCTTAATATAGTTGTGTTGCATATCTCAAAGTTCATTCAATTGCATGACTCACTAAATAAAGTTCTCCTTTCATAAGACCCATTTGTAATAATCTCTTCTGTAAATATCACAGTTACAAATGTTAAATAATGGACTTTTCACCGCGTGTGAAATTGACCTAGTAATTACTATACTTCTCTAGTAATTAAAATACTGAAATCTTTAATGTTCAATATGTCTTTAACTCTTGCATGAAAATAATTGTGTACTGTTCATACCTTGTATTCATGTCCCAGTTCATAATATTCTTGTATGGAAATCATAAATACTATAATTCAACAGTTCATTATTTTCTTAAAATAACTCTTGAATATTCTTGTAAGAAAATCTTGTATACTACAATTCAATAGTTCTTTACTTTCTTTAAAATTAATTCTTTATCAATCTTGTGTAATAATCTTGTGTACTTTAATTCTCTGTTCTTTACTTTCTTCAAAATTAATTCTTTATTAATCTTGTGTAATAATCTTGTATACTTTAATTCTACAGTTCTTTACTTTCTTCAAAATTAATTCTTTATTAATCTTGTGTAATACCCTGTACCATCTAATTCAATAGATCTTTATCTTGTATTGAATATTCTTTTCATTAATCATTTGCTGAAACATCTTTACAGTATAATAAATCCTAGCTTTAATTGTTCAATATAAATCAATAACGTTATTAGTTATTCTATGCACGAACAATAATCTTGTCTGTAAAATGTCTTAATATTAATGTTCTTATTTTCATTCAGTCTTGACTATAAAATAATTCATCTTTATACTTGACTCAAACTTGATTTGGCTGTCTTCCAAAATTCTCGTAATGGATATGATAAATGGATGGTTACTTACTTTGACTGCAATTGCTGATTAGGTAGCTTACACATCTTTAACTTTAACTGTGACGGTTCGCCTTACCATAACTCATTCGATCAGTTAGTAACTTATTCATAAGTTACTATGAATGCTTTGCAAGTCATGTCGTCCTTCATAGGATCCATTCGTTGAGTCTGCTTAGTTACCGTTGCTAAGGCTTATCTTCAAGCCAATTTCCTTATTGTAATTCTTACAACTTTAAATCAAATGGCTATCAGCCTTCTTAATTGAACTAAGGGTATTCAATTCTACACAAGCTACTGCAATATCAGATCAGGATTCATCTGAATATACATTGCACCATAATAGCTTCCAAGCTAAAAACAGCTTGCTTTCGTAACGACCTTTTATCGCCTCTTTTTTTTAGTCCATCCTTTTATAATAATCAAACTCACGCATTCACTGCGTATCCTGCGCTTTCATTGTTTTAATTATCGATGACACACAACAATGAAGACTTTTAACTTTCAGATTCGTATGAAAATATTTCAAAGCATAGACGATAGTTTTAAATTTAATTTTATCGCTGGAGGAAAACTAAATTTCTTACAAAAACTATGGCCCTTACAAGAAAATGTCGTAGAACATTTTCAACTCAAAATGGCCTTTGGAACCCATATCTCTTCGCTTAGATTAGAATGTGGCCGGCAGGAAGCCAAGCACTGCGACCAGTAGATCTATTGTGCTAAACCCACGAGAATGAGGACAGACGAGAGAAAGACTGAGAAAGTATGGTGGTAGGCTTGCAGGGGAAACGGGAGAACCCTGAGAAAACCTGCCCAGCGCGGATCATCCACCATCACGAAACCTACATGAGAAACGAACCCGGAACTCAGAGGTGAGAGACCAGTGTCTTAGTGACAACGCCAACTGCGCGGCCTATCTCTTGGCTTTGTCTACCATTTCCGAAACACCCTGTATAATCTTTTCAGAGCGGAACTTCACTCTTCATCATATGGACCTCATTCTAGAGATTATTTATTTGCAGGATAATGATTTATGTTTACATTAAAAGAATTGAATTTGAATTTTGAGGTATTGGGAAGCCCACCATTTATTTTTGACCAATTTATCATAAGTTTATTACAATGGGTTTTCTTCCTATTAATAAACTTCATCTCCTTAAAATTCCATTTTAAATTTTCCTATTACAGAAGTTACAATTTGAATATTAGCATTTTTTATATTATCTAAAATGTACTTTTCATTAATTCTACCATGATTTAACAATTGATATTGAACGTGTGTAAAATTGATGTATTCAATTTAAAAATATTTAGGCAAACACAATTTAAAAGTTTAAAAGGTTACGTTTCGTCTGGGCTTAAAATCATTTTGTTAATGGCTTAAAACATCATTATATAAGTATTATTGTGTTAAAATAACTTTTTAAACTTTTAAGTTGTATTTGCCTAAATATTTTTAAATTGAATAAATCAATTTTACACACGTAAAATATTTTAAAATATTTTTTAAATTGAAGTAATTTTAACAGTAATTAAATTTATTTATTTAAATAATTCATTGTGTAATATCAAACAACAATTAGAATGTAGTAAGATGGTAGTTATTATTGAAAATTGAAATTATCTAATAATGTAAGCAAGACGGACCTCAAGGAAAAAAATGTAAAAAGCTAGCAACAGAAGTTTAAAGATAGTTTAGAATATTATGAATTCTTGAATTGAACCCCTTCATAGATTAAATGGATTTCTTTGTTAATCCAAATAAAGCCTAAAGTTTTATTTAATTTTCTTATAATTATAAATTTTATAGCAAGTAGCAATAAATTCAAGTTTTTTGGTAGGAGCCTTTTTTTATTATGTTTTGATTAGCTGAGTAGATCAAATCTTGACAATCAGTTTCTCTCCCCCCAAATAAAAATTTCCAAAAAACCTCAAGCAATGAGCCAAGCTTCAGCAACTTTTTCAATTATTTTTTTTAATACAGGATCTCGTCCACCAAATATTTGAGAAACATTGTATTAATTTATTTTAAAATTGATGTAAATATAAATGTAAAGCAAGAAACCTATTATACGATAACTAGACGGGTACCGTCGCTTCGCTCTAGAACCCTTGCATATATAGCATTCAAAAAACAAACTTTATTTATAAGCAAATTAATATTGAGATTGTCGGAGTATATATGACTTCCCGGCCCATTGTGGCTTCTCCAGATAACTCAAGATGTATTGCGGGTCAGCGTCACACACCGAAAAATCACATTTTTGCATGTATCTTGCAAACGCTGAAACGGTTGTGAATAAGTGATATATCGTTCAATAGAACTTTCAAATACCAACATTTTCTCAATATAATGTTCTCTTCCAACTTTTACACTTTTCGTTTAAATTGAGAAAAAGTCAAAATTTAACCCTTTAAAAGGAGCCATCTTGGAAACCAAAAACTTTTTTTGAAAGATTTTTGTAGCATTTTGTTTGTCTTAAAAAGATCTACATTTTATCCATTTACATGACTAATCTATCTCTTATAGTTTGGTCACAAAATTGGAAAAACAGAATAACGCTTTTATAATATAAGATAACGGTATGATAATATATAGGTTCCTATATTATACGAACATTAAAATGTGGTTCAAAAAAACTCAAAACTGTTAGAAGGTCTTCAAATTATTTGTTATATCTATTTATCTTTACTGTTTTTAAGCCTCTGCTGATTTCATGAAATATTTTCTTGTGAATGATCAGAACTGTTGGAATTAAGAAAGAATCGTTTCAGATTCAACAAGAATAACAACTGTAAATATTCTCATTGTTCTATTTATCAGTAAACCTAAACAAACATAAAAATTACCATAAGAAGAAGAAAAAGGTCACTACATTTTATATATATATATACCGTATATGCTCCAATAGAGGCCCCCGGCGTTTATTTGCAAAACTAGCCTCAGCTCCCGGCGCTTAATAGAGACCGGCTGCTATTAGAGGCCGGCCATTATTAACAAAAACCCTCAGAACGCAATATTTGTACACCTAAATACCGGCTAATATTACAAACATCTACTTCATTTGAATTTTACATGCTACATAAGACTGTTAAAGATAAATGGCAATGTCTTTCTGTATCTTTCGCTTCTATTCGTCGTCCGAATCCGCAATGACGGGCGGCTGCCTCACCGGAAGTTTCTTTCGCGTATTCCACCGCGCGAATCTTAAAGGCAATGCCAAAAGACCGTTTCGGCGGCATTTTTTAAGGCAATGTACCATGAGGTATTACGCACGACTATAAAGATACGGACGCTTACACTAGTACCGGTAGGCAAATATCAAAGACCCGGCTACTATTAGAGACCGGCTACTGTTTGGCCGTGTCCCCTCTGGAGCCCGGCGCTTATTAGAGACCGGCGACAATAAGAGCCTCGGCGTTTATTGGAGCATATACGGTATATATATATATATATATATAATTTCCTCAGTTATGTTTTAAAAACCCTAATGATGTGTCTGGTTATTTTTTTTTTGGAACCACCTAATAAGATAGAAAGCTGAAACTTGGCACACTGATTATTTGAATGCTTATGTTAACCAGACATCTTAAAAAGAAGACAAATGATATCATCTTTATTAACTTTGAATTGTAGAGCACAAGTCATTGTTTAGCCTCGATGTTACCTCCACTGCAAACAAGCCTTCCAGTTCAAGAAGGAAAAAAAGCTTTCAAAGTGCTTAGACGGAATTAGTTATTTGGTTGACTTTAGGAATGAAAATTTTAATATTGAACCATTGTCCATGGTATGAACAACAAAATAACATGGTCAAAGAAAAAATTTCTGATAAGTTAATTTCTATACAGTACAACCTCGAAAATCCGGACTCGCCGGTACTTTGCCGATTCCGGATTTTAGAGAGTTATATTAAAGTCAAACATAGTGTTAACTAATACACTATAAAACACTATTTTTGGTAAAAATAATGACAAAAAGTTAAGTTAACCGATTAAAAAATATTATTTAACACAATAATAATAGAATAGAATTAAAATAGGAAATATTCATTTGTTTTTCATCTTTTTGTATTTCTTTGTTTTCAGTTTCGATATTTCTTGTTAAATCTCGACCATCCCACGATATGTTTTTGAGATCCCAATCGCTCATCTATTCAAATTTTCAGGCCGAAATTCTGTAATGATTTTGATTACTAATGTAATGTTTTTTGAAAGCATCCACGAAAACATAAGGAAAAGATGACCTCCATACATGCATATCATTTTTGTAATTGGCAATTTCGAATAAATAGATACAAATTGATTGGACTTCAAGTTCTACAATTCGTCACCAGGAGCGTTAGTGTCAGATGGCCTGTGAGATGGCGCGTTTTACAACAAGTGCTAAGTCGGACAATGTGCTCGCCATATCGACTTGGCGCACTTATATCCTGTGAAATGGTACATGTAAAGCGGCTTTAACGCATCTCTTAGATTGAAGTCTTTTTTTGGCAATTGCTAAAAACTTTTCCTTTTTGCCCCTGAAGAAGAATCCTCTGGCCGTTTATTAGACATGTTTTGCAACTATATAACTCACTCAATACTGATAGCAGCTGTAGCTTTATGAGGATGCGTCACTTACCGAAAACAAGCACTGTTCAAAATGGAATGTAGTAGTCCAAAACCACGCGATCAGAAGAATTCTTGGTCAGAACGCTGCAATCGGCTACCGTGCTTCTTGAATTGCGACAAAAAAAAAAACCTCAGAAAATGGGAAAAACTTCTGGATTTTAGAGGTTTCCGGATTTTCGAAGTTGTACTGGTTTACAAGAAAAAAAATATACATAAAAATGCCCAAAATTAAAGATTCTCTGATATATTTTGGAATTTTTGAACTGGGAATCCAAGACAGACTGTAGCTTTTATCAGTTGGCTATTAATTTCTATATGTTAACTTTAGAAGATTTTATTTCTTTTTATTAATTTTACAATGAATTTATTTTGGTCTTTACTCCTTCCATTATGAAATCCCACACTAAAACGGCACGACTGATTTCTTTAAAAGTTAGTTGATATTTAGTTTATGGTTTGACTTAAAATATGAACCAAGTCAAAAACCCTATCTCGGCCGTGCGGTCTAGACGGCGGTCTGCCGTTGCAGCCAGTATGCCGGTACCCAAGTTCGAATCCCGGTCGTGGCATGAATGTTTCTTCTGCTTCTCCTTCTGTCCGTTCCTGCGGGTGCCACTTGATGCTGCCTCTTATGGCGTACCCTGGGCAACACTTCATCGGTTAAAGGCATCCTATCTCGCCCCTTGTTGTTGGCCTAAAGAAAGACGATCAGTCTACGAGCCCGACATTTGTAAAAAAAAAAAAAAATCCTATCTTTATCAAATCAACACAACTGGAAATTCTGAGAATGTATCTCTAATGTTTACAATTAGCCAAATGCTCTAATCTCAACTAATTTTAAACATCATAATGTGGGCAACCACAAATTTAAATTGCATTCTAACTATCATGCTTAATAAAGTATTATTTCGAAAAGGGAAGAAAAATCTATAAAATGCACAAATTCGTTAGAATTGTTTGCTTTTAACGCATTGAGCCATTATCAAAAGCAATCTGGGACAGCTGTTTCGTCCTTGATAATGGCTCAATGCGTTAAAAGCAAACAATTCTAACGAATTTGTGCATTTTATAGATTTTTCTTCCCTTTTCATATTACATTAATGCACGTTAAACCTTCTTTATTATAAAGTATTATTTCATTTTTCAAAAATATGCAGGGTATTTTTGAAATGTTTAAATTAGAATGTTAACTTCATGTGTAAATCAAAGGTGTTTTTCAAAGATTCTGATGCAAAATACTGATCACAGCAATTTTCTTAGCTTGAAAAGAAATAGTGAAATTTCATCTGCCGCAGATTTTCTGCAAATACAAAAGTGCACCTTGAAGCAAAAAAAAAAAAAAAGGTTGAAAAGCACTGAGTTATAGAAATAAAAGTTAAATAATATTCAGTAATTGTAATAAAATGTGATGAAATAATTTTAATTTTCTATTTTATTTATTTAGTAAAAGTTTTATGAAACAATCCATAGTTTAAAACAAGGTAATTAATGCTTTTAGACATTGACAAAAGCAAAGCGGCCCCATAATAGGCACAATTTTATCGGAAGCAATCAGATCATAGTCAGCGATATGCTTCAGCATTTCTTTCTCGTTCTCTGTCTCTTGTCTCTGACTTTGAGGGAGACCGTTCTTTACGCAAGCGTGAAGCTTCTCGCTTAGCATCAGCATCTCGTTTTTCTGCACAATTGCGTCTTTTGTATATGCAACAATCACATTTATAATAATAAGGAAATTAAAACAATACCAGGTTTCTTGGTTTTTAGCAACCCATTATTAGCAAAACACTTCCTGGGGGGTCAGGGAGTGGTCCTACAGGTCTGATTTTTTTGACATGGTCACCTACTTTTGGATGCTGAACACAATGGTGAAGGTTTCATTCTAATATCTAACCGTTTGGCCACTACAGAGTGTGGCATCCAGACAGGATAAATGCAAGAGTGGTCACCTATGTTTTACAGGTAAGCTGTAACATAGGGGCCGCTAAAAATCAAGGTAATAATAAAATATCTGAATAAAATTTAGTTTTAAAGGAACAGACATTTTACTTCTACGTAAGAGTATTTTTGTATTTTAGTTGACTCATTTAACTATATAATAATAATAATAATAACAACAGTGCACAGGAAAATATAATCGTCCCAGTAGACAAGTGTTAGGTAGAGGCTTTTCTATGCTGAATTCCCAACCAGACAGATCCTAGGGTTCACTTAGCCTTCTGAAGAACGAGAACCTGATTTCTTTCCTGAGGCTTAAAAGCAGGCAGGTGTTGGACTGACCACTCAACCTCAACTTACTCCCTTCAATCACAGAATGCGTTCCCTCCCAGAATACCAAGGGCCACACTGACCTGAAACCGGATACTTTCAGCAGGAAAATATTGATATATAAATGAAACATTAAAATGTTTTTCAATAACAAAATTTCTATATTCCAGGATTCATTGAAAACAAAAAGCAGATTTATGTGAATAAACAATTAACTAGTAAAAAATAGAATGTTTGTTTAAAAATGGTTTCGCACGATCTTTTACTAGAAAAACTTACCCTCATCTGGCTAACTGCGATCTTAAGATAACAGTATGCACCAAGTCACCACGGTGGGTGATCATTGGGAGTACCGTATTGTACAGTTTAACCATGAAAGGAAATGAAAGGACATATTAATCCAAATTTAAAAAGAAAAGAAAAAAAAAATAGCTTTCAATGTTAGAAATACGTCATTTATAGCAGGAATAATTAACGTTATAATAATCAGATACATTATTGTAGATTTACAAATTGTGAAGATTTAAAAGCTCACTTCAACACATAAAGCTTGTTTCCGTCGCTTCTTCCAATTATCACAGCTTGATAATTGGATAGTGAAGAAGCCAATGCCATGATTATTAATACACTGTTTTAAATTAACACACCTTGACTTTACAATTAGACTATCAGTTTGGACCATAACTGAAAAATCGTAATAATTTTATTCTTTTGCACAAAGTAAAACTGTTTTTCACGTAAAACTTAAAAGTTATATCTCCATTAGTAAGGACTAATCACGTGATGTTAATTTTTACAATGGTTTTGCATCTGTATGGGATTTAATATGGGCAGATAAATGATCGGATCTTGAGAAGCGTTTTTCACACAAGTCGCACTGAAATGGCTTTTCACCTGTATGAGACCTCAAATGGGCAGTCAAATTATTTGATTTGGAAAAACTTTTTTCACAGAATCCACACTGAAATGGTTTTTCGCCTGTATGAGATCTAACATGGGCAGTGAAGTTGCCGGATACCGAAAACTTTTTGTCACAAAATTCACATTGAAACGGCTTCTCCCGCGTATGGGATCTCATGTGAACAGTTAAGTTACTGGATTTTGAAAAGCTTTTTCCACAAAACTGACACTGAAATGGCTTTTCACCTGTGTGCGATCTCTTATGTTCGCCTAAAATACTAGCATGTGTAAAACGTTTATCACAAAACTCACACCTAAATGGCTTTTCACCAGCATTCGATGTAACATCAAGTTTCAATTTATTTGATTCTGAATATCTTTCTTCATCCCTTTTTAACTGCTCTACTCCTGTATGCGCTGACATGTCTGAAATGTTTTAAGATTTCATTCTTTTAATTACAAATAAATCGCTCTTTCTGTGTAATATGATAAGCGATGTGGCAGCTTTTATGATTCCCAAAACTGTCAGTCGTGAAGTCCAATACTTGAGTCTCTGATGAAATATTGCTAATATTAATACCACTTGGATTTATAATGTAATCTGTGGGTCAGTTGCAAGGTCAAATGATTCACTAACTATATTCACGGTAAAGAACTTTCGGAAGCAGCAAATGTTTCTTCGAAAGCATTAGACTTTCGAAAACATTAAAATTTAAGAAAATACAATAATATCGCTGGCGGTCATGTTGGCAACTCGAAAACCTGAAATTCTTCTGTTGGCTATTTCAAAAATTAATAATTCTAAAACTTATTTTAAGTTCTCAGATTCACAATTTCAAAAGACGATTAAAAAAAGAATACTTTTCGTCCAGATAACTAAACAAAAAAAAAAAAAAACAGTTTCACGAGCGGAAACCACAATCTGTTTTTCGTTTAATCCTTTGTGTCGCCTCCCGTTTTCTGTATATTTCTAATAGTCATAGCATCAGGTATAAAATACCTGCTCAAATCCTCTGAAAACTTTAGAAAACCTCTAAAGTATAAATAGTAATCCTCTAAAATCCTCTCTTCCGGCCATAAAAATTCTAAAACCCTCTAAATTTGGTGGGAAATCTCTGATATTGGCCTCTCGGAGCAAAATGGCGGAGTAAGCATTGACCAATCACAAAATGGTGTGACTTGGCCTCACTGTCTTCTATTAAACTAGAGTACAGCGGCTGGAATAAATAATGTGACGATCGACCTGCTTTTTGGTGTTTCCGGTGTGATGAACGCCACCAGATGGCGCAACCGTTTGAGATGTTTGCTGTGTTTGCCTTATTCCCAGTTATAAGAATAGGCTTTTCTAAAATGAAATATCAATGTTTTCGTATATAAATTAAAAAATTACATCTGACGACAGTATGCGGGATCATATTTCTAATACACTTTATCAAATGTGGGAAATCTGAAAAAAAATGTAGTTTTCTTTTACAATCTGCTGGATGATTAATAAAGGATTTCACATTTGTAGCTTTTCCTGTGATGCCAAAACTGTTCCACATTGAGCGATTCCATGTATCCCCATCACAAGTAATAAAATCAACCTTTAAATTAGACTTTTCTGCAAGCAAAACTGCTTCCAGTAATATTAGTACCAAAAGTTTTGCTTTTGCATTGCCATGGGTTGCAAACACTCCAAGAATCTGAGTCCAAGATCCCATCAGTGGCTGGAATGAAATTACCAACCCATGATCTGCAGGAAGCCTCTTCTCTTCTTTAGTAATTTTTCCTAGATCAACAAACCCTTCAATTCCACAAGAGGAGACAAAGTGTTCGTAAAGCTTCATCTCGTCCACTATAAGACCACCATGACATTTCATTTCATCCATGTGCTTCGTTTTCTCAGCCAAGATTGTAAAGATTTTGAAAATAAATCCAAAAACCACTATTGTAGGTTTTGATGTATTTTTTTAGGCAAGTTCTGCTGGGCAAAGCTAAAATGTTGTGTTTACGTATATGGTCATAAAGTTTAGGACTTTTCATTCTCATTAAAATGCATTCTAAAATCCATTCTTTTCATACTGCATTCCATTTGTGGATTTTCTTTTTGTTGCTTTCATGCATTCCATGACTGCTATCTTTTGTTTTCTAGGAAAATCTTTCAATTTTTCTCTAAAAAAACTTTCTTCAATCTTTTTATTTTCCTCTTTAAATTTGCAGTTGATGCTCATAGGACAGTTTCCGGTTGTCACCGTTCTCAAGATTTTGCAACATAAAGCCTTGACATCCCAGTGCTTACAAACCCCTACACACTGCATCTCTTTGTGTTGTGATTAATAACTTTAACTATTTATAACTTTCATTTTTTTTTTCTTGTAATTGAAATAAAAAACTTTTGTGGTCCTGTGTCAAGCTCATTTCTATATCTTTGATTTTCACAGCACACGTATGACAATTGGAATGGAGTACCAGCATCAACAGTAAGCTTGGTAGCCGAGTGCGTTAGGGCGCTTGGCTGCGAGTTGGAAGTAGCGGGTTCAATTCAGCGGAGGGCGGGAATTTTTCCATGCTCCTTTCTCCTCCAGGCGGGTCCTAGGGTCTACCCAGCCCTCTGTGAAATGGGTACCGGGTTTCTATCCCGGGAATTAAAGGCGGGCGGGCATCAGGCTGACCTCCTGACCTCAACTTCGTCCCGTTAGGTCACGAAAAGATGGAACCTAACCTCCAGCTGCCCCAAAGGTCTGTAAAGACCTGTTAGAGGGATACTTTAACTTTAACAGGTATCAATAAGTGAAAAAAAAAGAAGCAGTATTTCAAAATCCAAGGATTTTCAACTAACAATCTGGAACACAACATGTCGTAATACTGACGAATCTGCCTGCTTATTCAGGAAAGAATTAATTATCCTTTTACAGAAACCTAAGCATAAAGAAAAAATAACTGCAAAAAATCATGACTTTTGCCAACGATCGAATCTGGCTGTTTCAGCTTCAATAGCCTTTAAAATAAGAAATCTTAGGGAAATCTTCGAAACAACAGCATTATAACCGAGCTTCAGTGTAGTCGATAATTCAAGAATTGAAACAATTAATTGATGCCTGTTATGTATGATGTATTTGTATGATATTGACATATTGTTAATAAGTCTATAGGTTTAAATGCTTGGTTAGTTTTGTAATCCAAACAAAAATTTGAGGAAGAGGATGAAATTGCTGTTCTCATTCTTGTCACCTGAAGAAGTCTTTCGCTTACAAAGACAAAATATTGTGTAATTATATTACAGAAGAAATGTATATCTGTAAAGATAAAGATAAGCACAATTATTTTTGATCTTAACACCCACTGCTCAAAAGTGACCCCCACCCCCCTCCCTCACTTCTGCATCATCAGTTCCCACTATATGATAGATCTGCACTTGGCTGCGGGTTCGATTCCCTTCCTTGGAGGAGGGTTTTTTTTTTCCAATTCTCATCCAAATGTGTCCTAGGGTCTACTCAGCCCTCTGTAGAATGGGTACCGGAGGTTAATGGCAGGTGAGCTTTGGGCTGACCACCTGACCTCATCTCAATCCCGTTGGTCACGGAACGCTGGGAGCTTTACCTACCCCGACCTCAACGGCCACATAGATCTGTAGTGAAACACTTTAACTTATTTAATCACGACTGAATGCTGAGTGAAAAGATATTAGGAAACATGACTTCTTAGTCATGTTTTGCTAACAAAAATATTACCTAAATACATATTATATATTTATAGTAAAGCTATCTTTTAAGATAGAAGTAAACCAATAACATATGAGAGAGATTGCATGTTTCAGATGATACCACAACTTTCATCAGTCTAACTTCAACAAGCCCAAATTCAGTGATCAGAGCCTGAATGTGCGACACTTTCTTCTGCAAAAAGCTTTTTTTTTCATTGAAGAATTTTGTTCTATAAATTTTGTGGGAAGAAAGCTGCTACTGAAAAACATTCTACTGAACTAGTACAGCATTGTTGCTCTACACAAGAGCTGGCTTCTCACATCTGAGTACCGGGGTTTCGTGATGGTGGACAATCAGCACTGGGCAGGCTTTCCTCAGGGTTCTCCCATTTCCCTTACACTTCTCCCACCAAACTTTCTCAGTTTTTCTCTCCATTTGTCTTTACTTCTGTGGGTTGGTACAACAGACGTCCGGTCGCAGCCACCCACATTCTCCACATGAAAACATAAAAAGCATTTTGTCCACAGAGTTGAGTCAACCTGTATTCAAGAAACTGCAATTTCCATGCCAAGTGATAAATTTAAGTTTTCAATGGGTCTCTTGTGAAATGATTTTTCTTGTGGGAAAATTTAACATGTGGCAGCAGAAACAATTTTTGGAAAAGTACAGAAGCCATTCTAGACTCAGTGAAGATAATATAATATTGCCAATGTTCTGTTGTATCGTTAATTATAAAAAACTTTTTTTTGCTTTGTTTTCTATTGAAATCATACATTTCTACAGAATTTGTTTTTATATTTATTTATTTATTTATTTTTAATTCTTGTTTCTAAATTTTATAAAAATGTCAGTTCATTATTCTTGGGCAAAAAAATTGAGGCCCTAGCAAGTACAATTTGCAATACATATCTTTTTTTATTAAAAAAAAAAGATCAATGTATATAATTCCATGCTCCATAATTATTTCAAATTGAAAATTTCCACTGTAAATAAAAACAAAGAACGCACATAACTAAACAAAACACAAACGTTATGTGCGTTCTTTGTTTATATTTACAGTAAAATGTTTCTAACTCACGTTAATTTACTTCTCTAAATACCAACCTTGTTATAAATTAATCCCTTGATGCTAAGCTAAACGCTAGCGGGGATTAATTATTCATCCCTTTTTATTCTTGATTTTGTTTTGATGTTTTTGTAATTCAGGGGTCATTGATTTGTATGTTTGTCCGTTTTGTATATCGTCCCATTTCACTGAGCTTGGTATGCTGGATGGATTGGACTGATGAGAGGCCAA
>JAFIDM010009631.1:130205687-130219298 GCA_023159025.1 Thereuonema tuberculata | reverse complement strand
CCGGCTTAGCTATATGTTTAGTAATGTAAGTTAATTCTATTCTTATATTCTAAATTTCCTAAATTTCAAAATTGCAAATGATTTATTTGAAATCTTTGCATCGTTAAACTCGAAATTATGCATCATTCGAGTTTGGCCTTTCGATATATATATATATATATATATATACACACATATAAGAATAGGGTTTTTGTTTGTATGTTTATCTCTATAAATATATATGTTATCTAAGAAAAAAAAATATATAGGCATCATGAGGTAACGTATGTATATTAGTTAATCTGTAACTAAATATGTAAATATAATGTAGATATGTAAACATAAATAGGAAATATTTATTTTAACTTCTTGTATTTGCTACTCTTATTATATGCTGGTTGTTTTCATTATAATCACTCTCTCACTTGGCCAAAAATGTATGCTTTATCTTAAATTTATGGATAGTTTTAATTATTTTTTTACAAATGTCTATTTTAATACAAAACACAGCACCTGTTGACAGGGAAATTAACTTCCCTAATGGGAGTGAGTTGTAGATTTGTGTATATTACCAATAAAAAAATTACAAATTAAGAAAAAAGCTAATTCCCAGCAAATTGGGGAAAAAAAAAAAAAATAATCAGAATACTCTCAGTGTAGCGTTCATAACCCCCCCCCCCCTTTTTTTTTTTTTTTATTTGGGAGTTATTATTTATCAAATACCTCAAAATGGATCAATTTCAGAAACTTACTTTTCATGTATTTCATGTAAAATATTAGGTCTGATGTATCAGAAACATGAAAGTCTGCTAGGTTATTGTATATCAACAAAAACAATAATAACTTCTTTTAAGGAGTGATCATACAAGATGAATGTAAAAATTTATTGTAAAAAAAATATAAAACAAAAGCTTTTTTTTTCATAACTATTACACTAACCAGACTAGATTCACTGACATTGTCTTGTGAAGGAAAGCTAAGTAAAATACGCTATGCTTCATATGTTGATTAAAAACTTTTAAAATATTTGTTGTTGTGAAATATTGTGAAAATAGTGAATTATTTCTCTAATGGGTAACAAACATAATAAGCTGTTTTCAATATTATTTCAAAGATGTATAATTTATTAAGAATAAGTTAAATTTGTTATGGATGAAGAACCATTTGCTAAAGGATGAATATCAAGTTCCTCCATTAGATCTGTTGTATTTAGTTCATATTCATCATCACTACATGGGCTAAAGTCACTTTCTTCTGAAGAATTGTCGTTGTCATCAAGAGATATTATAATTTGTTCTACTCTATCTTCCATAACATTGATGTCATTGCAGTACTTCATTTGTAATTGCTTTACATGCCGTACTGCATTCTCCAATTATCTGATGATACTTGATTTATACCTTCAAATAACAGATTTTTTACATCAGCAAGTTTAAATTCTTCACTGCTATGTATCGTTGCACTTGAGCCCACATCAGCTCAATTGGATTCAAGTCACAATGATAAGGTGGTAGCCTGAGTACTTGGTGGTCATGTTCTCGAGCCATTTCATCAATTACATAAAGTTTATGTTCTAATTTGTATTTTTTAATGATATTATATAGTTCTGGTTTGATCCTTGCAGTACTGTGTGGAATGTTTTTTCTTTTTAGCCAATTTCAGCTTTTCTGCTATTGCTGTTAGGGGCTTTGTCTATTTGTACTGAATGGTAAGAGGCATTGTCTATAATAATGATGTTGTTTAGCGGAATATTGGGTAATAAATGATTTTTAAACCATGTCTGGAACACAGTACCATTCATATCATCATAATAATCTGAAGTTTTGCGCTCCTTGGATTGGAATACCATTAGACCATCTGAAACAAACCCATTTTCTGTTCCAGCATGAACAATATTCAAACGGCGACCTTTTCCTATAGGTACTTGGCGTTGGGATTCTTTAGTGCCGTTTTTCCAACACTTCCTTGTTGTGTGATTTTCATTCACCCACGTTTCGCCTAAATATACTACCGGATGATCTTCTTGCAATTGAAATATATTCCTTAAGTACTGATAATGTAGGCGCACAACGTCATGACGTTCCATTAACAATTGTCTATTTTTAAATTTCGAAAATTTAAAACCCAGTTTACCTATTAGTATATTTCATAACGATTCCGCAGTACCACGAAAATCAAGATCTTTCTTGATCACTTTCAGAAGCTTTGATACACTGGGTATTTCTCCATCAACATAAAACTGATAAATTTTATTATGTATTGCTGCAAGTGTAAACTCATCCAAATCGGTGACTGGTGACTCTCGAGATCATCATTTGCCGGACGTCGTAATGGTACCTTCAATTGAATTTGATATTTCGTTTCCAATTCTGCAGACAGTTCGTTCACTGATTCCTGTAGCTGCTTCCTTTCATTTAAAAACTTGATCGAATGGAAAAAGTGGTCCTTTACATTCCTTTTCTTTTTGAAAGTATCCCTTCACACAGGCAACTATCTCTCTTGCTTGACGACGAAGAGTACTTCCACAGCTATTTTTCTCCGCTGACATGTTGATAACGCCAAATTAAAACTTCTCTATTATTTAGCGTTATTTCAATACCAGTTGCTAACAATAAGTATTTATATAAATAAATAAATATATATTATTTACAAATACAGTGAAACCTCCACTAACGGACACTCCCGAACAGCGGACACCCCCCAATAGCGGACAATTTTGCAATCCCCAGTCCCTTGATATACACGTTTCCATGTATTGACCTCCGATTAGCGGACACTCCCAATAACGGACAACATTCTACAGAAAATGAACGATCTTGTGTTGCTTTTCAAAAGCAATAGAATCAGGCTACAGTAATACGTAGAGTCCAGAGGAAATTTTGAAATTATGGATCACGAACTCCAACGAAAACTCCAAAAACATCAAAGTTCGGAAACGGAGACAAGTACGATCGACTCTGTTGTCTTCGATTAGTTTTGCGCTGCACGAGCAAAAAACATTCCCATTAGTGGGCCATTATTGCAAGAAAAGGTGTTGGAAGCAAAGGGGACTCTGAAGGCCTTGCAAAGTTAAACGATTTAAATATTCATATTGAGAAACATGTTTTTCAATGCAAAAAAGAAATGTCAAACTCTGTTAACTGATTGCTTTAGTTAATAAAATTAATTTTCTAATCCGTTTGTCTTACTTAAAATAATGACAAAATTAATAGCGTAATATTGTAAGACTAATGGATTAGCATTCATTTAAAAAGGAAAATAGTAAACAGTTTGCAATTGTTCATATTTTCTCATACGGCAATGTTAATGGTAGAAATTTAAGATTGTATGTAATTTTTAATTAAGCTATAAGCTAAAAAGTGTAAAAAAGATAGTCCTCCCCAATAGCGGACACCTCCCAATAACGGACGAAACTTCCGGTCCCGTGACTGTCCGCTATTAGGAGGTTTCACTGTACAATATTCTTTTGAAAAGTAACCAGCGATTAGCGCAATGGTGGATTCCTGTCAGAAGATCAGACGGAAGTGCCCAACCAGACTAATTAATGCTACAAATGCAGATCTCACAAAAACAGGGCAGCCAACTCTCATTTGGAAGACTATAGCAAGTATGCAGGAAAGAAAAAATCAATATTACCGCCAAAATGACGTGGAAGAATTTCTGTTTCCTCTTTAGGTCTACTTCCATTTCTGCTTGATGTAACTTCGACGGTAAAGTGCATGGAGATGTCGACGAAGACACTTCATAAACATAACGGAAGATGGAGTAGTGTGTTTAGCTCTTTAGATGTTTGCAGGAAAGAATTGTACAGCATATCTGAAATAACAAACCTGATCAGTTGCATTCTTCCTTTAAAACTGCTACTTGGTAGAATCAGCTTTTGATTCTTCAAAACGGTATTCACATTGGGCAAATCCTATAATCGTCTTTGATAGCTCCCAATAAACAGCTCTGTGTTAAAAGCATATGCTTCAGTAGCTCCATGTGTCACCTAACTACACTGAAGTAACAAACACCATCTATTTCATATTGGTCGTCTAATAATATAGCCTTACAGGCCACAACACTGCCATTTTTACCATTTTCAGTGCCTATTCTGGCTCTTAGTAAGGCTAATTAGGATCACCTGTTATTATTAGTATATTGACTTTTTTCTAAGAGAACTTACAAATATTTACAAAAATCAACAATAATAATACGTTTTGTAAATGAACACAGAAATCATTATCTAAAAACCCCATATTTTTTTATTTAATTATCATTAGTCATGATAAATGTAAAATTTTATCTTATATCTCAACTGACCCATTGCAATGTACACTGCTTTTTTTCTCTTTATCAGATATTATTTTCTTTACTATTAGATTAAAAATGCTTTATGTAGAGCAATATCATTTAAATAACTTTGTAATTACAGAAATACAAGATGGTTCAGTGGAATTTGATGGCTTTGGGAAATTGGAATTGAATAAGAATGAAGTGTAAACGTAAACGTTCTTTAACGTGCGGAGTGAATAATCATAAAAACAATGAACACACACAAATTACGCAATAAGCAAAAGGATTCGCACTCCCGAGCTGTCATTGTGAAGAGACTGGGACGGACTGTTTCGTCCAAGCAAGAACCGGGATGGTAACCTCTCGCACCTTCTGAGCCTATCATCGGTGGAGTTTGGCTGGCTGATGAGTCCTAAAAAGGACGAAACGGTCCGTCCCAGTCTCTTCACGATGGCAGCTCGGGGTAGTGCGAATCCTTTTGCTTGTTGCGTAATTTGTGTGTATTCATTGTTTTTTATGAAGAATGAAGTGTATTCGTTACGAGTACTGCATAACAATGTGCTTCAATGGTTATCGTTCAATTTTTGAAAATAAAGTTTTTAGGTGGTCACCACTGAGACTGATGCAAACTTGTATCAATTGCTTGAATTTCTCCAGTGATGTGCTCTTTCAATTCCTGAAGTATTCATGGTTTGGTGAAATATATTTACTTTAGGGATTCCTATAAAATGGAGTTGGGCATTCCTAGATCACTGCATCATTCTGGATCACATGACTTGATTCAGTCCTCACACCATCTCATGTTGAATCGAACCAACTATCACACAACCAAATGTTCTAAAAAATGTTCAAATGTCTTATCCACCGAATTAAGTTATTTCTATTAAAAGGGGAAATTCCTCTGTTTTTTACTTTGATTTATACTTATTTGTCTTAAATCTGTCTATAGTATCGCACGCTACTGAAAAGCTTCTTCTATAAAACTCAAACTTTTGCCAGTTTTTTCTCTAAGTTTGTTACTGTGATGTGACGATTTAAACTTCCAGATCCTGAAAAACATTTATCACAAGATGGGCATTCATATTTTTCTCCAGTGTGTGTTCTAATATGCCGACTTAAATATTGTGAGCATGTAAAGCTTTTTTCACAAAATTCACACTTAAAATTCTTTTCGCCTGTATGTGTTCTTATATGACAAGTTAACTTGCATTTTTCTGAATAGCCTTTTTCACAAAACATGCACTGAAACGGCTTTTCTCCTGTGTGTGTCCTTACGTGGAAAGTTAACTTACCAGATTCGGAGAAACTTTTATCACAAAATTGACACTGAAAGGGCTTTTCACCTGTGTGTATTCTAATATGACGAATTAAATCAGGTGACTTGAAAAACTTTTTTCCACAAAACTGACAAGTAAATGGTTTTTCCTTTGTATGTGATCTAATGTGGACAGTTAAAGTATTCGATCCTGAGAAGCTTTTTGCACAAAAGTCACACTTAAAAGGTTTCTCCCCCGTATGGGATCTAATATGGACGTTTAAAATACTTGACTGTGAGAAGCATTTGTCACAAAACTCACATTTAAACGGCTTTTCGCCTGAATGTGATCTTTTGTGAATTTTTAAAACGCTGGGCTGTGCAAAGCATTTATTACACAATTCACAACGATATGGCTTCTTAGCAGTTTGTGAATTCATGCCAACAGTTAAATTCTATAATAGTTAAAGCGTGCGAGGAACTAAACTTAAACGTACTAAAGAATAACTGAATCACAATTAATGCTTACAAGACTATATTTATGTTGCAGTGCATTTTCTACGTTAACTTCACATTACAATCTTGCTCATTTGCTTTGAAATAACAATATTACAGTTTCTATAGTTTAGTTTAATATCCTTTTCAATTCTGTTATATCTGGATAAATTCTTCAAAGCGTAGTTTTCTCTGAAAATAGTTTATGAGAGACAAAAATATTCTCGATAATTCAGATGTCTCAAATCTTCTTCTCCGGTAGCAAACTGGTCTCCAGCGAAGGCAAATTACCATAAATTAACATTATGCTTATAAAAGCAGGAAAACTTGTAGAAAAGAAAAGAAGAAATATTTCAAAACCAAGGTTGCAGCAGCGGATAAGTGTAGGGGTAAACAATTAGGCCTAACTGAGTTATTTATTGCCGCCAACAATATAACAGATAAACGGATAGCATCTACGTATGTCGCACTAAATCCTTCAATTGTCGTTTGTCTAGAAGTAATGCAGATACTTCGAATTTTATGGTATTTAACTCGTAAAAGTTAGTGTAAACCTTAAAAGTTAGTTAGACTGGCCGAGATTAAATCCGGAAGTTAACACGTAATTGAATGTTGTCAACTGGAAAACCTGAAATATCTCTGCCATCTTTTAAAAATGCTCCTGAAAACGGAAAAAAATATAGAAAGGCATAATTTCGTTTTACTTTCACGCGTTTGAGCCATCAGCGACAGCAATCTGGGATCCATAAGCTTTCATGCGTTCTGAGCTTAATCATCGAGGCTAAATTTGGCTGATGAGTCCTAATAGGGACGAAACAGATGTCCCAGATTGCCGTCGGTGATGACTCAAAGGCGTGAAAGCAAAACGAATTTGTGCATTTCTATATTTTTTTCCGTTTTCATGTTACATTTGATGCACATTAAACCTTCTTACACAAAAATGCTTCTGAAATGAGACTTAAAATCTTAAGATTTCGCAGATCCTCATAGCAGATTTTAGTAGCATTCAACTAAAAAACAAAAATAAAAAGCCCTTTCATATACTTTTATTTCGGTAGGGTAGCCTAAACAGAAAGTATGAAAATTTTCCCTGAAAAAGTAGTGAAATTTTCAAAATAGCCCATCGCGTCATAATATGGGAAATAGTAATAAAAATTGCCGATAGGCGTCGCTCTTTGCTGTTATCACTATATCTAAAAGGAGATTTAAGATTTTTTATTTTAAGAGAAGTTTTTTATACTTTTTATTAAGATTAAAATTAAACATGTAATTATATACATAGTTTAATAAAGCATATAAGTAAAAATTACTCTAATAAAAATAAAATTGATAAAAAGTTTGTAGGAAATACGACATCCATTAATGACTTTTTCCATTTCACATTTTTATTATAACTGACTTTTCAATGTTTTCATGGTTGTTGGGACGTTTACGTAAACTTGAATTATCGTATAACTATTATGGAATGAGAGAATTTATTGGCAGGTTCTAGATTCTAAATTCCTCCTGTTAACTTAAATTTAGTCACATGTTTCTAATTGAGGAACTGACATAACTGTCAAATGTTTATAAAGATGGGATAGATGAAGTTACTCGAGTTAATTCTAAAGTACTTTGACAGTCTCCTGCTTTAAAAAATATTAAATCCTTGCTACAGAATGGCTGATCAGGGCAATAATCAGAAATTTGCATGGGAGCTATGTGAAGTAAGCATCTCAAATGAACCCAGTTCTACATATCAGAAAACTGCCCATTCAAATGAAGATCAATTTCATATCATTTCAGACTCATCTAATAATCAGAAAACGGCACATCCAGAAAAAAGACAGTATACCTGTGAAATATGTAAGAAAAGCTTTACGCAGTCTTCGACACTGACAATTCACATGCGATCCCATACAGGGGAGAAGCCATTCAAATGCGAAATCTGTAGTAAATGTTTTACGAGTTCATCAAATCTTGATAAGCATACAAAAATTCATACAGGAGAAAAACCGCATTCGTGAGAAATATGTGGGAAAAGCTTTAACTTATCTACTAATCTAACTCGCCACAGGAGAACACATACAGGTGAAAAACCATTTAAATGCAAGTTCTGCTGTAAATGTTTTTCAGATTCATCCAGTCTCGGAAGGCACAAACAGATACATACTGGAGAGAAGCCTTTTTCTTGTGAATTGTGCGAGAGAACTTTCACTCAGTCATCAAGTCTTCATGCTCACATGAGGTCACATACTGGCGAAAAGCCTTTTCGATGTGAGATCTGCAATAAATGGCTATCAAGATCATCTGAATTAAATCGGCATATGAAGAGACATTTGGGAGAAAAGCCTTTTGCATGTGAAATTTGTGAGAAACATTTTATTGATGCTTCTGATCTCTCAGTCCATATGCGTTGTCATGCAACCGACAAACCATACTCATGTGAATTGTGTGAAAAAAGCTTTACTCATCATTCCCGTCTGGCCGTTCACATGAGAACTCATACTGGTGAAAAGCCATATTCATGTGGCTTTTGTAATGAATCCTTTGCTCTTCCATCAACCCTTCGAAAACACATGAGGATCCATTCAGGAGAAAGGCCGTATGCATGCGAATTGTGTGAAAAAAGTTTTAGTTGTGCTTCGTCGCTTACTGTCCATGTGAGGACACACACAGCGGAAAAGCCGTACTCCTGTGAATTATGTGAAAAAAGCTTCACGACTTCTTCATCTCTTACTGTTCACATGAGAACACATACAGCAGAAAAACCGTATCCATGCAAATTCTGTGATAAAAGTTTTATTACTTCTGGACATCTTACAGTTCACATGAGGAGACACACAGGAGAGGAGCCATATTCCTGTTGTTTGTGTGGGAAAGCCTTTACTTGTTCGAGTGATTTGAAACAACATGGAGGATCCCATATTGAAAAAAAATTCTGAATTTTTAAATTCTTTATAAATAGAATTATTGATCCTTTTGATCCCAAACTGCTTTTATAAATAAACTAGCCGGGTACCGTCGCTTTGCTCTGGAACCCTTGCATAGATAGCATTACAAAAAAAAAAAAAAACTTTATTTATTTATTTATCACTTATAAACGTGAATGATTCTATATTATTTCTAATTATAATTTCAATGTATGATTATAAGGGTCATTCCACAGAAAACGTACCTTTTAAGAGACAAAAATGTTAAAAAAAAAATATTGACAAACAAATCTGAAATTTATGTTCTAAGCAGTATTATTGCTTCTATGAATTATAAAATGAATTGTTACATTGTTTCTTCCTTTTTCATGAAATAAGGAATAAAATAAAATTTTGATATGGACGGAGGATACACAACTGTAACAGTATAAGATACAGCAATGAAATCTACCATATTTTAAAAGCATAACTCATAATTTAAGTAAAATTTCAATTTATTGTGAAACTGAGTGGTTAAACAGAACATTAACTTATCGCAAAATAGCAGAAAAGAAATTTACCGATAATAATAAACAAATATTCCAAAATCATAAATATTTTAAATTAATTATTGAGATAATGATAATAAACAATATAGTACATATATTAAATCAATTATTGAGACTCATAGTATTTAAATAAATGATTTTGTACCCTCTGTTACGAAATTAATATCCTCCATTCAATGTTAATGTAACGGAGGATACATTTCTGCAAAATTTCCCTAGTTTGTCATGCTTATTGCGAGGTTAGCTCGTGAACATCCTTTAAAATGTAATTGAATCGTATTTAAGAATAACTTCAACAATTTCTATGTATTTTCTCAATGTTATTTATTTGTCTAAGTTGAGAACGGAGGATACACAAAGATTAGAACCATCTTGAGAATCCTGAAGAAACTGTTAGATAGAATATAGTTAAACCATACTATTTTACTCCAAACACAAGATAGAGCTAAAACAAAGTGGCGTCTTTTCCTCCTTCATCCACTCTTTGTGAATACCATTGCCATCTAATGGGAATTTGTTAAAATATCTTCAGAACGGAGGATACAGGGAAAGTCTGTGGCAAACTTTCAAACCTGAAAACATATGTTCAAGCTAACATTTTCTCATTTCTTTTTATGTCGAACTGCAGTTCACCTTTTAATGTAAGAAATACAATGTGACTCACTTATTCAGTATTTCCTTAAATTCATGAAATAATTAACCACCCTTCTGACGAAGCACTTGTGACACGTAACGGAGGTATACATATCTTCACTATTGTTTAAAAATTTAATAGAAATAAAATGAAAGAACAAAGAATACCAATGTTCATATCTTCCTTCGTTTGTATTGCTGTTTATAACCACTGAAAGAAGAACTTTGAATATTTCTTAAGTAAATAATTGCCTTCTACGTAAAAAGTTACGTTTTCTGTGGAATGACCCATAAGTACCATATATGATTTGATATTGTTAATATTCAATTCATAAATACTTTGTTTTTATGAAGAACATTCTTTATATCAATAAGCCTGAAGAAGCAGATAAAGTATCATCTGCGAAATATAGCTATGTTTAAGAAGAAAAGATGTTGTGGTTTTTATTTCTAATATAGTTTATTATTGTTTTGTTACAAAAATCTTTCTTAAATGTGAAACTACACTAATATCAGATTTATATTACTACATTATTTATCCTTGTGGTAAGAATCCCAATAAAATTTTAAAACCCTAAAAATTACCTAAGGTAATTGTCGCCATTTAAAAACATATGTGCAGGACGTTTCAATCTGCTTGCAGATTATTTTCAACTATGTGTTGGTTTGGAAGGGTTGTGTTTAAATAGCCTCTGATGACGTGATTGGATAGTTCGCTATTGATTGTGGGAGAATTGACGATATGCCAAGACTCACGTAAGGTAAGGGAGAAGACAGTTTTAGCTTGGTCTATTACCTGAATGTGTTCAAAAACAGGGGTGAGGCTAGTTTTTTGTATATGCTGATATAGAATGGATCTAAAATGGTCTTTGTTATTGTAATTGGTTAAATGCTGTTTCAGTCTCTTATTGGGCATGGGGGGCACAAATTTAATGTGCTTCTGACAGAGTTTTATTGATATGTATAGATATCAATAAAATGCCAATCAAAATATTAGCAATAAACTTATTTGCATTATTGAAGTTACTATTTTCTTTATCCTATATATCCATATTTGAATAATGTGATAGTGACTTCTTTTGTCAAATTTCGTTATCTGAAGATTATTTCTACCTATTTAGAGAGCACCAAGTATTTGATTCTTGTTAAGAAAACTGAATAAACTAAATGAAGCGTATTTTAATAACTGCTGATGATGATCTGGTCCAATTTTATATATTTTTAAAGTTTATATAAAGATTCATATAGAGTAAACTCCCGATTATCTACAGAATTGGGTGGCGCGGCAACCGCGGATAAGCGAATTCCACGGATAATCTGAAATAGGATGAAAATAAACACAGAAGTGGTTTTAACATGTTTTATTTACATTAAAATGGCAATACATATATTGTAGACAATTATTTTATTTTACTTTATTTTCTTATCAAAAAGAAATCGATTAATTGTCTTTGTTTTTTCGTGTCGAAACACGAAAACCCCCTACTTGGACGTCGTTAAATGTGCCTCTTTCATTGTTTACCTTATTCTATATTTAAAATTTTTTTTTATAAATTCCGTAATTTACTGTACAGTAAAAAAAAATGGAAACTGGAGAGGTCCGCAGATAATCGGGAGTTTACTGTAGTTATAAAGTTTTTTTGTATATTTTCATGAAATAAGGAATTCAACATACATTAAATGGTCATAGACAAAGGAAATAGGCTACTTTAACAAAACAATATCAATAAAGTCTGCTGTTAAGTCGATCAGTTGACTGTAGTATGTTCCATCTCATTAGAATTACACCTAGTGCTTCTTCTGAATGCCAAGTTTTCTTGAAACACATTTCTTAATCATCTTTTTTGAAAAGCATTACTCATTCACAAACCCTTTCGAATAAGAGTGTTGTAGGTTGATATAAATGCCAAAAGCACAAAACATACAACCTGAAAAAAAGCTTTTATGTAGTGCTAGAAAAAAAATTATAATTTTGTTTTGTAACTGCAATTATTATTTTTAAAAAAGATCTGATGAATCAATGAAAATATTTTAAAATAGTTTTATTAATATTGTTGTTAACATATACAGGATGATTCAAAATTCCCTGTAAAAACTTTAAAGGTAGGTCAGGAATACAAAAACAAACTGTATTCATAGTGGAACATATGTCTGCAAACACCACCAAAATGAGGTAGAGGGCACTGTTTGGCAGCACATCAGTTGAGCAGTGTAAGCCATCATTTTTTGAGACTTTGACTTTGTACAAGTAGGATGCATTGCTTCATTAAGAAGGAACATTAAGGCTCAGAATAAAAGAGCAATTAAGATAGACAACATGTTTATTATCCATACATTTACATTTTGACAGTAAGGTGTATACTTAAGGGTTAACAGTAGGGTCTCAAAGTTTCTTCCACCAACAGTAATACGCGCCATGAATTAATAATTGTAGTGGTTGTATTCAGTTCGGTGTACGACCTCTTCCTCCATGCATGTGTGCACATTAATCGTTGCCGACCAGTCATGCCTGTTTCTGTCGAAAGATCCAGTCTAATTGTTGGTTTGTTAAACAGAATTTCTAATGAAATATTAATTACAAACTTTTCAGTATCTCATAGTTTAGTAATTTTGTTTTGTGTAAATTCTAACAATTTTGCCTCTTGAATAAGCTTGTGAACACTAGTTTATATTTAACTATTTCAAAAGGCAAAAGGTCAAAAAATGTTGCCTTCAATATACAAGCCATTATTTGAGACCAGGGTTGTTGTAATTTAACCCGTCCCAAAAAAACCCAACTATATTTAATTATGAAAATTTAATTAACATACAAAATGTTACATAGTTACTCTTACACAAATTAAAAAGAGCCATCATATTTATTGACGGTAACTATTTACTGTCACAAGAATTTATTTTATTAATATTTTGTTTTAACTTTTCTTGCAATATAAGAAACACAGCTAAATAACATTTACACTTCCAGAAATAGAAACTTTAACTTGATGTAGAATTGTAATGACTGTAAAGTACAGTTTAGTCCATTTTGGAAGCATGCAGAAATTTATAGATCTTCACTAATTTCTCAGCTCTTTTCTCTTCTAAATTATTTCTTAATTTTGACCAAACAATCCCGTAGGTGGAGAAGATTCTCTCAATGGATGATGCAGTGCTTGCAGGACAAAAAATGAGGCTTTTTACAAAAGTAATAAAAAAAGTAGTCAGTGTGTTCACAAAAACACACAACTAAAGTTAACTCACCTTTGTAACATGGATCCAATGCATGAATTTTCACAACTACATGGTCTTTACAACCATGTGCTTAAACAAAGGATTGTGATAATTGTGCAAGGCTCTAGTTGCCAACATAAGAAAATTTAATTTACTAATTTTTGCCTTTTTAATTTATCAGTTTTTCCGTTAATAAAGTAGTTGTAAGAATGGGTTAGTGTTTTGAATAAATTAATCATAAGAATTTAAATTGGAGGGAAATCGCCAACCGGACAATAAATATGCCTTCGCCCATTGAGCC
>JAFIDM010009631.1:130171114-130183890 GCA_023159025.1 Thereuonema tuberculata | reverse complement strand
GTATGGGTTCTAATGTGATCATGTAAATTGCTTGAATGTACAAAACTTTTCTCACAAAATTAACATTTAAATGGCTTTTCGCGTGTATGGGTTCTAATGTGCTGCTTTAAACAACTTGATCGTGAAAAACTTTTCTCACAAAATTCACATTTAAATAGCTTTTCGCCTGTATGGGTTCTAAGGTGCTGCTTTAAACCATTTGATCCTGAAAAATTCATCTCACAAAATTCACATTTAAATGGCTTTTCGCCTGTATGGGTTCTTATGTGAGAACGTAAATGGTTTGATTGTATAAACGTCTTCTCACAAAATTCACATTTAAATAGCTTTTCATTTGTATGGGTTCTAATGTGACAACGTAAATGGCTTGATGTTACGAAACTCTTCTCACAACATCCACATTTAAATGGCTTTTCACCTGTATGGGTTCTAATGTGACAACGTAAATTGCTTGATGTTGCAAAACTCTTCTCACAAAATTCACATTTAAAAGGCTTTTCACCTGTATGGGTTCTAATGTGAGATTGTAAATTGCTCGAATCTGTAAAACTCTTCCCACAAAATTCACATTTAAATGGCTTTTCACCTGTATGGGTTCTAATGTGAATCTTTAAGTCACCTGATTGTGAACAACGTTTACCACAAAATTCACATTTAAAAATCTTTTCGCCTGTGGGGGAATTAATGTGATCAGTCATTTTCGCTGATTTTGAAGAAAGGTTTATAGAAACCTTTTTTGATTTGTGGAATTTTATCGATCTGTCAATGTCAAGTTAACAGTAGATTAGTTAACGTAGGCCTTCCCAGTAAATTTTATTTCTTTATTTCGGTTGAGATTGGCTTTCAATTCGTTATTTTTATTAAATTCGTTCCGTTTATTTTATTCAGAAGAAGTCCTCTTAAATTCCTTATATTTACGAATCTTTGATTGGTTTCCTTGTTTCAATATTGTAATGAACATGTAAGAATTGGAATGAAGTCAATATAACGAGAGAAACAAGTTTTACAAAGAAAAAATGCAAATGGCGGCCAATGTCAAAGCCCAAGAAAATTACAACACACGGACGATAAGCCTGTTTCATTCTCTAAAACAACCAATCGAATGAAGATGTTTTATTATAATGGAGACAAATCCTTACCAAAAACCCACTCTAGCAATAAATCAGGATTCACGAAAAACTTAATGATTGGAACTGATATTTCCAAACTTTTCCGCCAAAACTTAGACAACAGCGAATCAACACCTCGAAAACCCGAAACTAAAAGAAAAGGAAAGGATGCAATCAAAACGGAATTTCGAATGTTTATAGAGGGAGCCACCCACCCATCTCCAGGGTCTTCTACGAATTCTGCCGATAGAAACCTATGTTAAAATCAACAAATTCTCATCAATAAAAAAATTAAATGCTTTTATTCTATAAATATGCTATCTATTTTAATGATTTTATTCTTTTCAACAAAGCATTAGTTTATTAAAATCAATAATTTCTTTTTAGATACGATCCCGCTTTATAATGCCATTTATATGCTAACAATAATTTATTAAAACAACAAAATCTAAATAGTAATGTTTTTTTTTAATAATTTTATTTTATTATTAAAAATCTGAAGCCTTATTTGTCTGTAGCTAATCAATAGTTAACAGTTGAACAAACATATTTTATAAGTTTTTGTATTCAAAAATACCGGAAAATTTATTATCATTAGAGAGTTTTTGCCATAACGTGATTTATATACGGGAAACGCAAATGTCACGTGAACGAATAAGGTAACCACTAGCGGGCTCTGTCATGAAGAGAGTTTTTGCCATAACGTGAAAATTTATACTTCTCAGTTGTCATCATGCCTACGGTTTATTTACGAAAAAAATAGCATTGATTTTTATAAATACATTTAGTCAATGCATCGAATAGATGAAAGAATGTTTTTAATTAATTAAAATAGGAAATATTCTTTTTTATTTTCATCGTTTTGTCTTTCTTTGTTATCAGTTTCGATAAATCAATTTCGATAAATCTCGATCAATGGCGAGATCTTTTCGATATCTCGGATCGCTGTCGATTCAAATTTTCAAGCCGAAATTATGAAATGATTTTGATTAATAATGTAACATTTTATGAAAGCATCCACGAAAACATAAGGAAAAGATGCCCTCCGATCGTGAAAATCATTTTTGTAATCGATAATTTCGAATAAATAGATACAAATCGATTGGACTTCAAGTTCTACAATTCGTCACCAGGAGCGCTAGTGTCGGAACTCATGTTTATAGGAACTCGTGTTTCCTAGTGTGTTTCCTATCGTAAAGCCATACGCTATTCGAGGAAAGTTAACGTGTCACATTAACTGTATTTCCTCTACGATATAGTGACGCATGCGCAGAATACCAGTCATGTGACTTCAGCGTTACCGTATTAGAATAGCGAGCTGGGCAAAAACTCTCTATTATTAATAAAGACAACAACACGGTAAGCACATATTGGACCAAAGCACATACTGGTAAGTGTAAAAAAAAGTGTGCAAGGAAGGTTATGGATGTTAGGGATGTGTGGTTGTGCCCCGTGACAACTAATGATAATGGCAGTGTTAGAGACATTCTGAAATCAACTGGAATATCAGTACCATGTAAACTGTTCTCATATATGAAAATTTCTTTTTTTATTTAACATTGTAAAGTTTTGAGTTCTTCAAAAGAGCATTGCCATCAATATCATTGTCAGTTGGATTTTTACCCTTGTTTAATTTCAAGTGTAAATCTTCGGAATGTTTTAAGATATCTTTTACCTTCCATTGTTTCATTATTCTCCTTTAACAATATAAACCTTAAGAGTGTTGTCTAATATTGCAAAAAAGAAGTGTATTTTAAAATTATCTTTTGCAGTAGTCAGAGGTTCATCATTCGCTTCATAATCAAACATTGTTCTTTTTCGAATATCTGGAAAAACTGGTTCTACATCCAAAATGTCTGCCATCTTCTTTGCTGAAATAATAACACTTTCAAAATTTTGTTCTGTTCTATAATTTTATAATTCTTTTGTAATTTGTTCAACATATTCAATGACTGTTTGGGTATATTAAATGGTTTTGCATCATTTTTCTGACAACATTAATTTCATTTAAAATATCACCCAGATAATAATTGAACAAAGAATTTTAAATGATGTAATTTTTAAAACAAAATTATTAGCTTGTGCTTTTGATTCGATATCTTTACTTTTGTCTTCAGTTATTTTCAAGAGAGCTTGATAAATTTAATGTATGTTAATTTTAAGAGGCTTTCTCGCCTTTCCCAATTAGTATTTGACAATGGTTTTTAAAGTTAAATTTTGAATGTGAGAATTCAATATAACCCATCTCCTATTGTAGGTGGAAAATAATTGTACAATCTATATTACTAAAATGTTTTATTTCTCTGTCTGTGTGTCTGTCCGGTGCAATTTTCTGTGAGAATGGAAAATAGAAATCTGGGGGCACAGCAGTGCCCCCGCCAAGACGAGCCGAAGGCAGGAAGGGCACTACGTACCTTTCTGGAAGCGTTTCGTCGTATTTTCGAACCCTCATAGCTTCGGCCTGGATAATACTAGAGAGCTCAAATTTTCAGGATAAGATGCAGGTAGCAGACTAACGAAATACGCTAAGTTTCATTTATTTAGCTTTTATACTTTGGATTTTATTAATACCTAAAATACGTCGATTTCGTCATTGATTCACTCACTCACTGACTCATGATCATCAAAACCTCTAGGGTACTTCCTGAAGTCCTAGAAAGCTGAAATTTGATTTGCAGGCTAGGATTAACACACAAACAACAACAACAAAAAATAAGAAATCCTTAACTTTCACCCTCCAACCCCTTATAAAGGGGGGAGGTCTGGTTATGTATTATCGAACCCTCATAGCTTCGGCCTAAATAATACTAGAGCTCAAATTTTCAGGATAAGATGCAGTTACCATACTAACGAAAGACGCTAAGTTTCATTTATCTAGCTTTCATACTTTGGATTTTATTAAGATCTGAAATACGTCGTACCTTCAATGCTTCGGCCTAAATAATACTAGAGAGCTTAAATTTTCAGGATAAGATGCAGTTAGCAGACTAATGAAATACGCTACGTGTCATTTATCTAGTTTTTATACTTTGGATTTTATTAATATCTAAAATACGTCGATTTCGTCCATGATTCATTGACTGACTGACTGACTGACTCATGATCATCAAAACCTGTAGGGTACTTCCTGAAGTCCTAGAAAACTGAAATTTGGTATGCAGGCTAGAATGTATGCACACAAACAACAACAAAATTAAGAAATATGTAAATTTCACCCTCCAACACCTCATAAAGAGGGTTCCGGATCTTTATTATATAACAATTTCTGAAAGGTATATCCCATCCAAAAAGTTTCATGAAAAATAAGTTGCCAAGACTCACATGCTCATAATGCTTTCACTGTTAAAAAGTTATCAGATCGCGTCTTACAAAAAGAAATGAAATTCCACCCAAAACATTTCATGTAAAATAAGTTGCCAAGACTCACATGCTCATAACGCTTTCACTGTTAAAAAGAGATCTCATGTAGAGCCAAGGCCCTAACTCTACAAGCCCTAATTCTGAAAACCCCATATCTTGTTCAAAAAGTATGGCTTGGCCATTCCATGGAACGATTTCATCCCACCCAAAACATTTCATGTAAAATACGTTGCCAAGACGCTCAAAACGCTTTCATTGTTAAAAAGAGATCTCATGTAGAGCCAAGCCCCTACTCTACAAGGCCTAACTACCTTGGTCAAAAAGTATGCCTTGGCATACTCCATATCCTTTACATAACTCCATGGGATTGTCTGTGCAACAGCCACGAAACGACCAAGTCATACCAAGATATAGGGTTTTTAGAGTTAGGGGCTTGGTTCTACAAGAGATCTCATATCTTTTTAACAGTGAAAGCGTTATGAACATGTGAGTCTTGGCAATTTATTTTACATGAAATGTTTTGGGTGGGATAATTTTTACAATGAAACATCTGCGACAGGAATCGAACCTGCAACCTTCTGATCCGAAGTCAGATGACTTATCCATTAGGCGTTAGGGACTACAACTCTCTTCCCATTGCTTTTTGACTTATATCTCCTTTCCTTTCCCCCATCAATAAGGAATGTATTCAACCTTTTTTTTGAATCTCAAGATTGTTTATTTATTTCCCATCCGTCAGTTTATTTGTAATTCGAAACTGACAAGTAGAACTATAATTGCCGAAACGTTGCAATATTATAAATATTCTTACTTAACCAAATTCTATGTGATATTGAAAAATAAGTGCGTGTACATGGCAGATGTTGGAGTAAAGAAAACAGAGTCAAGAAAGAAAGAAGCACTCTTTTTTTGAGGTGGAATACCGAAAAAAATCACTATTTGTAACTCAAACGCCACTGAAAAGTGACAATTAAAATGAGAGTCAAAAAAGAAAGAAGCAGTAAACTTCTAATAGGTAGAATACTGAAAAATCACTATTTGTAACTCAGAAACCATCAATATTTGGAACACAAAAGCCACGGAAAAGTGACAATTAGAATAAAAAAGACTCAAAAAAGAAAGAAGCAGTATTTCTATTAGGTAGAATACTAACACTATTGTAACTCAGAAACCACTGAAAAGTATCAATTGAAATAAAAAACAGAGTCAAGAAATAAAGAAGCAATATTTCATTAGGCAGAATACCGAAAAATCACTATTTGTAACTCAAAAACCATTACTATTTCTAACTCGAAAACCACTGAAAAGTATCAATAGGAATAAAGAAGAAAGAGAGTCAAGAAAGAAAGATGCACTATTTCTATTAGATAGAATACTGCTCAGAAGTTAGATGTCTTAGCCATTGGACCGCGAGGCCTATATTCTAATCTCTATAAAAAATAAAAATATATCATAGATATATGATTTAAACGCTGGTTCTAAAAGCAGTCGTAGATTGAGAGAATATAAACATTAAAAATTAAATTAAAAAAAAAAAATTAGTTTTAGTTTCCTTGATGTAATTTGTGTGTGTGTGTGTGTGTTTTTTTTAATAAATAAAAAATTGTTTTTCGTTACATAAGCGAGGCTTCTGGAGTAAAGCGACGGGTAGCCGACTAGTTGCAAAAAAAAAAATAAAAAAAAATGAACTGATTAAAAAGATATTTTGGTCACATCATTAACTTCTAAATTTAATGGATGTGAAGAACATAGAACAAAGAAAGCTCTAGAATTTGTTTCAATAATTTTTTTTAAAAAAAATATGTGTTTCCTACGCATAATTGTGCCATTGTCTTATGCTGTGCCCTGTAAATTACAAATATTGAGACTAGGTGATTGTAAAGGATTTAAAATAAATTCATATAATCCCTGACCAGTGGTTCCTCAACAGCACAAAATCCCAAATAAATATTCGTGAATTTCTGCTATGTTTTTATTTTTGTTATATATACAGCTTATAATAAGAATTGTATCAAGAATTATCGAATAATATTCTGCATTCTGAACCATGTCTAAAATTTGTTTCTTTATAACTTACAATAATAGCAAAGAACCAAATTTTATGATATCGAGTATATCAAATAATTTCTTTTGATTTTTTTTTCTCCATTTGGGAGTGTTTTTATATAAGTCATAAAAGTTTCAACCAGAATTGTCTTTAGGAAAATTGTAATTAATTGTCTGACGATGGGAATTTTCTACTAAAAAATCTCTTATTTTTACAGATAAAATTATCAACCAAGTACATGGATAGTTAGCATCAAAATTTAAAGCAGATCTTGATAATTCTGTTTTGCTTGAAGAAGAATCTAAATTTTCTTGGACTGAATCTTCTAATGTCCTAGAACAGCTATCGGCTTCATCTTCTAATGTTCTAGAACAGCTATCGGCTTCAGTTTTTTTTGATGTTAGTGCAGCACTGGCACCAGCTTCAACACCAATTGACGAAAATGTTTCTTTTCTAAATGTGATGTTTCTGCAGTCAAGAATTTATCTAAGGACCAGTCAATTCTTGTTCGATTTGCAATTTCTTTGTTCTTCTTTTCCTGTATTGAGCTCCGAACAAAATGTTGGTTTCTTTTTATTATAATATTCTTTTTCTGACATGTACAATTCAATATTTACTTAAAATTAAAATACAATTATTAATTTTTAAGAAGTTTCATGATTGGTTAGGTTGTATATAAATAAAATTAATGAATTGATAAACAATATTTGAAATCAATATTCATTCTTTTCCCAAGCACTATGCTACAATCATTTACAATATAATAAATCTCACTTATCTTTAGGATTTTATTCGCAAGCTTCTCTCGAAAAACAGCCAAGTCAAATATATAAGAAATATCGTGCAAGATATAATACCAGACACCTGCAACCACAAGCATACTATGGCTAAAAGAATGTGTTAACAACAGGGACATACTGCAAAAAAAACTAAGAATGTGTTACGTGTTGTTTTAGTGCGCACGCCAATCGAATGCATTCCCAAAGCAAGCCACAATCAAGGGGTAAAAGGGGAAGATAGGTAAGGGGGAGAGTGAGGAGATTGGACGAGAAAAGAGAGGTGCCATGGAAAGCTAGCTAACCAACGAGAATTCTCCAGTGGCCAGTGCCTTTCAGGTAAAGAATAGTGAGACTAAGACAGGAGGAAGATTTACAAGAAAAATTTTATTAAATGATAAGAATAGGTAAATGGCTACTAATGATATGTTAAAAGTTAAAGCTGTTCCCAAACAGGCTCTACAGGCCCACTGGTTCACGGGAGGTAAGGCTTCCGACGTTTCAGGACCAACGGGACTAGAATGAGGTCGGGTGGTCAGCCCGATGCCCGCCCACCTTTAACTCCCAGGAAAGAAACAAGGTACCCATTCTATAGAGGGCTGGGTAGGCCCTAGGACCTGTTTGGATGAGAATGGAGTGTGGAAAAATCCCCGCCCTCTGCTGAGGCCGGAAATCGAACCCACCACCTCCAACCCGCAGCCAAGCGTCCTTACCCACTCGGCTACCGGGCCCACACAAATGATATGTACAACTGGTTATAGGGTCCGTTCAAACTGTCCGGGAATCAGGAACTCTGGCAATGCTGTTGTCGAAATGGAGTCCTCCAGTAGGTCCGCTGAACTTTAGTAGTTGGACTGTCGAGGGGAGATCCGATAGCCTCTATGATTCCAGTGGGCTCATCCGGACAGGACGATTCAGGATTCAGGGTGCTATGGACTGCCCTGGTGAAGATTGCTCGGCATCGTTGCTCTCCACTGTCGAAGGTCAGGCGGCAGAAGGTCAATGACGGCCGGGTATTTGGTATCGTTGTCTAAACCAATGTTTTTCAACCTGTGGGTCACGAACCCCAGGAGGGGTCCTGAAGTCTTGCTCGGGAGGTCGCAGTCGCAAGCCAGGTAAAAGTAAAAAGCAAGGGTTGTAGTCCTACACTACAATAAAAATACAACAATTTCAGTGGGAAAAATGTGCCTGTTTATTATTTAATATTTTTTCTAATCTTGGTTTTAAGATCAACAAGAAATGCTAATTTTAATAGCCATACAGGGTTATAAAAATTTAAGTATCTATCTGTGGCTGTCGAAAATACTCAAAAAGCTTTGTTTAATGCCGCCATGTTTGCAATGATGTAATTCAATAATATCCGCGATGGACCGTCTAATCAAACTTTAATGTGTTTTATTTATCCTACTAAAATGTACTTTTTATGGAAATATGGTGGAGGTCACAGAATACTTAGTTATTAGAAAAGGGGTCGCAACTAGAAAAAGGTTGGGAAACACTGGTCTAAACCACCCCGACAACTGTTATATGAGGGAAATTCACCCCAAAAGAAAATCAATCACTGATTTAGTTAAGAAGGCATATAAATTGTGTTTTGATTGTCCTCTTTGTGATCAAGATAAAAAATTTTGCACCTCATATTGCTTGCATAACCTGTGCTACTACTTAAATCAAATGGTTGAAAGGAAAACGCCCAGCCATGTCATTCACTGTTCCTGTGGTGTGGTGTGAGCATAAAGACTATTTTTCAGGATGTTACTTTTGTCTTACAAATATTGAAGGGCATTCAATCTCACGACACTTCGCCTCAGCCTTTAATCAAGCTCTAGTAAGAAAAAGCGAAAACACAAGAATTATGAATATTAAATGCGAAGAGGATTTTGAAAGAATGTAAAAAACAAAAAAAAAAAAACAATGATGATGGATAGTTATAACCAAGTAGAATTAGGTAAACTAAATATTATAGAGAATATAAGCACATGGAACCCTAAACATAATAATAATAATATTCTATTCTTAAATATAAGAAGTTTAAGGTCTAACTTTGCATATCTAATGGCTAATATAGATAAAAAAATAACATATATAGATATAATAATATTGTTAGAGGTGAATATAAAGGAGGAGGAAGCCTTTTCATACAATATAAAAGGGTTTAAAAAAGAACAAAAATTAAGAATAAATTCTAGAGGAGGAGGCATAATGATATGGTATAGGGAAAAATATAATATCCTAACAAAAAATGAAGATAGTATAACACACGAAAATTTAATTTGCACTTTTAAAAAAAATTCACTCCTATCAAAAGAATTAATTATATATATAAAATACAAACCTCCACTAATGAACAAAAATAAATTTGTAAAAGAAATAAAAGAAAATATAAATCACATACAAGAAAATGGGAAAAAAAATATAATATGTATAGGTGACACAAACATAAATATAGAAGAAAAAATTAATAACAAAATAAGTATAGAATATAAAAACTACAAGATCAGTAAAAACTACTAAATCAATTACTAACACATGTATTGATCATTGCTTCTCGAATGCAGAAGATATTGATATTAACGCAAATATAATACAATGGGACATTTCTGACCACTATGGAATCCTACTTGAAATAGAAAAGAAAGAATTACAAATAAAACAAATGGAAAAAAAAAAAATAATAAAGAGAAAAATAATGTAAAAATAGATATAGAGAAACTAAACAAAGAACTGAAAACTTTAATAGAAGAAATAATAAAGAAAAATGAAGAAGATCCAAATAAAATAATAAATAAGTTAAATAAAATAATAAAAAAAGCAAAATATAAAATAAAAAGAGAAACAATAAAAGAAAAAAGTAGAAAGGATATATATGAGACAGATAATACAGAATACAAAAAAAAAATGGATGAACCCACAGTTGATGAAACAGATTCAAGAAAAAAATAACTTATTTAGGAGATACATAAAAAGTAAAAACAACACAAAATTGGAAATAGAAAAAAAGAAATTGGTTAAAAAATCAAATTAAAAAACAAAAAAATAAATACTTTAGAAAATTGATTAAAGATGATCCTAACGCCAATATAAATGTGTGGAAAATTATAAATAATGATATAATAAGAAAACAGAAAAAAAATAATGAAACAAATGAATTAAAAGTATTATTAGAAAATTATGATATAAAAAAATTATGTTGTAAATTGAGTAAAATTTTTACTCAAAATGTTTATGAAACTAATGAAGAATTAGAGAAGATAAGAAAAATGGAAAATGAAGAACAGGAATCAGAAAAAAAATCTATGGTTTTAATGTTGCCAAATGGAAAAGATATAATTGAAATAATAAACAATCAAAAAAAAAAATCATTCATATGGTCCAGATGGAATGAAATTAATTGATATAAACAGTATAAAAGATACAATATCTATCTTTCTCGAAATACTTTTTCAAAAAATTTACAAATCAGGTATATACCCAAATGCATGGAAAATAACCTATACAATACCAATATATAAGGGAGGAAGTTCCAATAATCTAAATAACTTTACTAATTTCAAATATTTCTAAAATATTAGAAAGTTATTTAGCAAAAAGTATTTATGACTATGTAAGTAAAAGGAAGCTATTAAATCAAAATCAGTATGCATATTGAAGAAATAAAGGAACAATAAATTTATTGAATCATGTTAATGAAAATATAAACAAATCATTAAACAATGGAGAAATAATATACATAGCATTTATTGACTTTAGTAGGGCATTTGATTCTATAGATCATAAAATTTTATTACAAAAAATTAAACAAATTGGAATAAGAGGGAACATGTATAAAATGATAGAAAATTATTTGAGAGATAGAAAATTTAGAATTAAAATTGAAAATAATGTAAGTAAACTATTTAACTCCAAAAGAGGAATTCCACAAGGCTCAAACTTAGGTCCTCTCTTATTTAATATTTATATAAACTCAATAAGCAAAAATATAAAAAATTCAGAGGTTTTTCTATACGCTGATGATGTAATATTAATAACAACAGACAAAAACCAACTTCAAGCCCAAGATAATATATAAAAAGATCTAAATAATATAAATAAATGGTCATTTAAAAATAAAATGAAAGTAAATGGAGAAAAAACAAAAATAATGATAATCAAAAACAAAAATAAGAAAATAAATAACAATATCTTAACGAAAGATTGTAACTGCAAAAGAATAGAAATTGTCTCAACTTATAAATATTTAGGAATTAATATAGATAACAGATTCTGCTGGAATGAACAGTATGGTTATGTGATAAGGAAGCTGAGCTCAAATGCTTTTCTCTTTTATCACATTAGGGATGCTATTCCGTTTAAACAAAAGCTCATAGTATACAAATCCCTTGTAGACTCAAACTTGGATTAAGGGTTGGAATGTTGGATAAATATGAACAAACAACAAATAGAAAATATCAATAAGAAAACATTAAAAATATTTAATAATGTTTATAAAAATTATAAATATAAATCAAAAAATGAACAATTAAGGATAAGAAAAAAATATAAAATATTAAAAATAAAGGAAAAATTTATATATAAAACAATAATTAAGAACTATTTTGAAGTGGAAAGAGAAATAAATTACCAACAAGGAGTATTAAAAACTAGATGTAATTGGAATAAAATATTTAAAATAGAAAGAATTAAAAATAATTATGGATATAGATTAGCTAATTATGTAAAATATAAAATATTTAAACAAATAGATCCTAATAAAATAAATAATGTAACTTTTAAGCAAATAAAACAAAATATAATTTCAGATGTTGTAGATGGAAAAATTAAGTATTAATTAATAACTTTTTAAAAAAAAAATATATATATATATATATTAAAATGCTCAATTCCTATAACACAGGTATACCGCTTATAAGTATACCTAATAGGATTGATAAACATTTAAAAAAAACAAAAAACAAAAAAAATAAAATAAATAAAATTGTTAAGATATCGCTTTGAAATTTGGAACGCTGCCTACTCTGTAGGAGATCAATAGTGTGAGTTGGTTAGCAACATTTAATATCTACAGGGTGATACAGTTTCGGGGGTCAGGTGCACTTTGTCCCCCTCCCCCCCGAAATTTCTTGTGCGACGCCACTGATCAGTAGAGATCAATTATTTTGATTTAACATTGGATTTAGAAACATTGTTGTCTCTTCCATTTTGTCCGAGAACAGCATAATTTGTGAGATACGTGCAGAAATGTGAAAAACAACACAGCCATTCTGCACCAGACCCTCGACAATGTATCACCCAGTACATATGAGATAGTATTATAGTGTATTTCTGTTGAGGTTAACAGAACTGTCTGTCTGTTTGAAAGGATCTGTTTCACATCCCTTTTAATGATTTCAGCTCTACTCTCTGGGATATTTGCTTCAACTGCAACATCATTCCCTGCTTTCACACACACAAATGTAAAGCACTTGGAGATTCCCTCTGCTAAAG
>JAFIDM010009631.1:130153939-130167158 GCA_023159025.1 Thereuonema tuberculata | reverse complement strand
GCGAACTCTATCAAAAGACCAACACAATAACAGAAGAAATCAGGAAATGCCGAGCAAAATTCTACACACATATCTATAGAATGGAAAACTCCAGAGTGGCAAAGAAACTACTCGATATCATAACAGAGAGTAAATGTGGCACAGAATGACTGAAAGAGGTCCAGAGAGACCTACAACAGATTATCATAGAGAATCTCGATGACCGCACAGAGTGCCGGAATAAAATCATGAATGTAAAATTTAAGCAAGGAACATCGCGACAACCTGGGAAAAAATGGACGGAGGAACGGAAGAAAGAGCATTCCGAGAGAATGAAGAGATTCTGGGAGGAAAAGAGGAACAACAAGCAGAGATGAAATCATGAACTCAAGTTCAATCGCTCTCCTCAAGGGGAACAATCGATATAATAATAATAATATCCTGCCTGTAGAACAGAAAGGAAATAAACGAAATAGCAGAGGTACAAAAGATCAACTTCTAATTGATAAAATGATACTAGAAAATTGCAAGAAACGAAAAACAAACTTACATATGGTCTGGATTGACTACAAAAAGGCATTTGATTCATTGCCTCACAACTGGATCATAAAGTGTTTGGAAACAATAGGAATTAGTAAAAACATTACAGTATTTGTTAAAAAAACAATGAGGAAGTGGAAGACACAACTAATTGTTGGAAATGAAGAATATGGACTAGTTAACATCAAAAGGGGAATTTTTCAAGGTGATTCATTATCACCACTATTGTTCATCATTGCCATGATCCCCCTTTCTATGATTTTAAAGAAAACAAACCTTGGCTATCAAACTTCCAAAAATTCAACAAAAATTTCACACTTACTTTATATGGATGATTTGAAGCTTTATGGAAAATCGGACGCTGAAATCCAATCACTTGTTAACACTGTCCGCATTTTTAGCACTGATATCTCTATGGAATTTGGACTAGAAAAATGTGCAAGTGTGGCATTAAAAAGAGGAAAAATTTTGCAGAGTGATGGAATTGAAATGCCAAATGGTCAAAATATTAGAAACAATAATGATAAAGCTTACAAATACCTTGGCATTTTGCAAATGGATAATATCAAGCATGGCCAAGTTAAGAATATCATCAGTAAAGAATACGTACAAAGGGTCCGAAAGCTATTAAAAGCAAAATTAAATGGTGGGAATACTATCAAGGCCATCAACACTTGGGCAATACCAGTTATAAGATACACTGCTGGTATCATCAACTGGACTCAAGCTGAATTGGACCTTTTGGACAGAAAAACAAGAAAATTAATGACAATTCATCATTCGTTGCATCCGCGCAGTGACATTGATAGATTATACCTACCCCGTCAAACTGGAGGTAGAGGATTACTGCAAGTTAAACAAACAGTAGAAGAAGAAAAACATGCACTGGCAGATTATGTACAAAGCAGTCAAGAACAATTGCTTATTGCAGTTACAAAACAAAATTTACTAAAAGTAAATAAAACAAAACAAGATTATCGACAAAATGCAATTGAAACAAGCTGGCAAGAAAGCTGGCAAGATAAAAAATTACATGGCCAATTTCTTAAAAACATCAAAGGAAAAGTAGATATGGATAAGACCTGGTATTGGCTTACGAATGGAACATTAAAAAAAGAAACAGAGGGTTTAATTCTAGCTGCTCAAGAACAAGCTTTACGAACAAATGCAATTAAAGCAAAAGTTGAAAAATCGTCAACGGACTCAAAGTGCAGATTGTGCAAAGAATCTGATGAAACAGTGGATCATATTCTCAGCTCATGTAGAAAAATTGCACAGACGGACTATAAGACGCGGCATAATGCAGTTGCAAAGATGATTCACTGGAACATCTGCAAAAATTATCACATTGCAACAACAAACAACTGGTGGGAACATACAGTAAACAATGTGACTGAAAATGATATCGTGAAAATACTGTGGGATTTCAGAATTCAAACGGATAAGATCTTAGCACACAATACGCCAGATTTGACAGTGATAGAAAAGAAACAGATATGGCTAATTGATATAGCCATACCTGGTGATAGTAGAGTGGAAGAAAAAGAACTGGAAAAAATCACACGGTATCAAGACCTAAAAATCGAGGTTCAACGATTATGGCACAAGCCGGCAGTGGTGGTTCCAGTGGTTATCGGCACACTGGGTGCTATACCAAAAAACCTTGGTAAGCACTTACAAGATCTAAATATTGACAAAATCTCCATCGGTCAACTCCAAAAAAGCCGCACTGCTTGGATCAGCACATATTTTGCGCCGATACATTACGACATCCTAGATTCTTGGGAAGAATTCGATGCGTTTGAAGGCCAACACCAGCTAAAGAACTGGCAGCTGTGATACACATTGTAGCAATGTACATCAAAAAAATCAGTTTTCTAGGGATATATCGTTTGTAGGATCAGAACGGACAGACGTAATTCGATTAAAAATTATATTTTAATCCTTTTTTGATGTTGAAGCTTTTATAGATGACTATAAGTGTTTATAAATGGGATCTTTTACTGATTTTAGTAAAAATCAGATCAGAAAGTTTTGGCTAAGGGTGAAAAACCTAAATAATATTTAAAATTTTTTAAATTTTAGTATGCAGATATTCAAACGCCAACTGTGTCTTGTTTTTCTATAATTAATTTTAATAGATGCAGTTTGAAATATCTTTTGTAATTTTAATGGTTTAATTTGTAATTTAAATAAACATTGGTTATCTGAGCAACTTGAAATAAAGAATCGCCCAATATTTTTCGTGAAGCTACATTTCCAGACATTCTATCTACATTACGAGGCCTTCTCAGGATTCAGGTATTTCATTCTTAATTTATTGTTTTATATATAAGAAGATTACAATATCATTACATTAGGCCACTTATCCTTCTCTAATTATTCCACACATTTGAACAATTTTTTTGTACCCGATTTAGCAATTTGATATTGGGTTTAAAGTATAGCTTAACTATTTATATATAAAAAAAAAAAATATAATTCTTTTGAAAATTAATTTAAGCTTCAATATCATATTAAAACGCTTTAATTAAACAAGATTGGTTTTTTAGGAAATAAAGTTTATAGTAGAACAGTGTTTAATTGTATATGTCAATTGTTAACTTTGTTTCAATAACTGATTTTAGATAGGCTGCTTGGATAATTAGATATAAATGTTTTATTGCATTAAATTTAATTAGTTAAAAAAAAACTTTTATATTGTATTATTTCTCTTTTTGATATTAGTATAAGAACGACCTCTTTTTTTAATCCCACTTGCAGATGGCAAGATTTAGGTGAGGGTCTTGTTATAGTGCAAGAAACCTTTGGCTCAATTAAGTTTATTATTTATTACTTATATATTAAGCTTATCTATGATAACATTGTACTCTGCCGTACCAGCAGTAATCAAAACGATACTGAACACACCAAGCTATTATCCTTGTGTCCTACAAGATGGGCAGTTCGATGTAATCAATAGAGATTTTTAGATGATTACAAAAGAGTAATGGAAACGGTGAAAACCATTTTGGCAGAACCCAGTTCACTTCGAGATGATCAAAGATCAACTTTAAAAGGGACATCTTATGTTAATGGAGAAATTTGAAACTTTGTTTGGAATCAAAGTTGCCTTGGAAATATTTGACCCAGCCCTGTGGAGAACTGGCAAACGCTCTTCAGAAGGAAGGATATGCTGCAGCTAAAAAAGCCATCGAACTTCTTGTTGATATCCTTATGAATAAACGCAGTGAGGAAGACTTTAATAAAATATGGGAAGCAACAACTGCAGTTGACATATCTCTAAGGCCTCCTTCTAAACATCGACTAACAAGGCTACCTCAACGTTGTGAGCAATCAAAGCATTCTCAATTCCAGATTCCACAGCTGATCTAGATGCAAAATCATATTTGAGAAAATCTTATTATGATTGTATAACTTCTGAGCTGAGAAGATGATTTACACCAGAAAGTCTGGATTCCATGATTAACCTTGAGTCTTCTTATCTTAGAATCAGCAAAACAAAACCTACTTTCTTGTAATGAACTGGAAGATTCAACGCTACAAGAAAGATTCTGATATTCAGATGCTTTCTGACCACTTTTGCCAACATTGATTTCTGATGGTCAGACATCTATTGGTGAAAATGCCAACGTATTTAAGGTCTCAACCCAAAACAATATGTAACTTATTCGATCAAGTTCTACGGCTTATAACTTAAATATTAACAGTTCCTGCATCATCATCAGCAGAGTGTCTTTTTGTTTACTGAAAAACAAAAAAAATTTCGTTTATTTGTAAGTAATAGCATGCTCGAGCTTGTGCTTTATTTCCATCATTTATTCCCAAGCTTTTGTTACGAAAAATAAAAGGTAATTATTATTTTATAGAAAAAGTGACAATGAAATGTTGTAAAAATGTTTAATAATGAAATTTTGTAAATTCAATTGTTTATTTTGAAATGTTAAAAATTCATTCAATATTTTAATTCATAATTACTAGAACTAAAAGACATCAATGAAGTCTTATTGCCCCATAACAAAATTATGACAAATATATCAGGAAAGGAAATTTAGAAGGAACTAAAAAATCTGTTTATGATCAGCAGAGATCATTCAGTATGTTACATCAAATTATAACCTATTTAAGAGCAACCATCACACAGAAAAGACTGACGCATTTCCTGCTACTGAATATTCAAGGCAACAAAACAAAGGTCATAGAATTAGAAGATGTTCTGGAAATGAACTCTCATTACATCTGAAAGGAAAAGCATTTGGATTTTTTTACATAGGAGACTGCTGAAGTTCCATATTTACATTCAATTGTGCACTTCAATAGTTTTTAATTTTCATTTATTTATTTTCTTTTTTTGTACTTTCTAACAAAATGTTAATTTATCTCTTACATTAATAGAGTCGATAAATAAAATTAGCTGACCTGACTAAACTGAAATATCGTTCAATTGTAGTAATAAAATATTACATCATCTCTGTAAATTAGTATAGGGTTCTTTAAACAGTAATAGTGAACAGCATCTTTCTTTACTGTCGGGGAAAAAAATACCAGATTTTGTAAAGACATTTTTCCCTACAAAGAAATAGAAGTGAAAAATATTATCTTGCTAATAAATTAAAAATGGAGAATGATCAAAAATAAGTCTCACTACTCAGCTTTAAATTGCTAAAAAAATGCCTACAAACTCTTCAAAGAAAAAAATGCCTACAAACTCTTCAAAGAATTAGTTAATTTTAACGTGTCTTTCAGCATTTACAATGATTAGTGTTAACGAAGGAATGTTTACTGTGGTTGTACAGCCATGCTTGTCTATCAATACAGAACATTTCAAAAACATATATTCAATATACACAAAAATCACATTTATTATTGCTAAAACATTATTGATATTTCACTTATTCCTAACTTGCCATAGAATGTAAAATAAAGAATACGCTATTTAAAGCTCTCTTTTTTTAATTAATGCAACTAGAATTTAGATTATTAAATAAGATTTTTTTTAGCATTTGAATTAGATCCAGCATGTACTGTCAACTGTGCTCTTACAGTACAGGGATTTCTGATTACTGGAGCACAGTTGACAGTAAATGCTGGATCTAATTCAAATGCTAAGAAAATAACTGAGTATGGTGGAAATATATACGGCTATGGAAGTAGAAGTGTGCTTGGAAGTGGATGGTCCAAAGATATCATTAGAGTTGAAGAGGATACCGTAGCTTTCATATTTGAGATGCGAAGTGGTCGTGAGCATAATACACCAGATAAATAAGATATTTACCAAAAATTATGAAGATTCGCATTTCTCACTATTTATTCTAAGCTTCCTTCTATTCTTGAGTTAAGCTTTTAAAACTTATTATTTTAATAATATTTTAGAAATATCTAAAAATAGCTTCTCAACCAGAGGAAAACTGCTGTTCCTACTATCACTACTGTTTGAATATAACAGTTAAAACTGCAATCTGTGTCCATGAAGATCTATGTCCCTCTTGCAGCAGTATTATTGTTACCAATATATGCCCTAATTGTGGCTTCATTATAGAAGGCGACATAGAAATTAACGTTCTTCATATACAAGAGAACATTAATCATTATAACTTAAATCTTCACCTTCCAGAATTATCTAGGACAAAATATACAGGCATCCATTCAGTCGTCAGGATTTGCAAAATGGGAAGCGCTGCTGAGGAGTTCGAAAAGAGCTTTGAAGCTATTGTTACCCAAGAAGGCTACAAACTGCAGCAAGTATTCAACTGCGATGAAAGCGGACTTTTTTTGGAAGAAAATGCCTAGAAGAACCTACATCACCGGAAAAGAGAAGTCTGCCTGGCATGAAACCCATGAAGGATAGGCTTACATTAGCTCTGTGCGCTAACGCTAGTGGTGACTGTAAAGTCAAACCATTGTTTGTATATCATCCTTTAAAGCACATAAGGTGTTAAAAGAGAAACTCCAGGTCATGTGGCGTACCAATAGTAAGGCATGGGTAACTCACCAATTCTTCGTAGAGTGGGTGAACCTTGCGTTTGGTCCAGCTGTCAAGAAGTACCTTACGGAGAATAATCTCCCATTGAAGTGTCTTCTGCTTTTGGACAATGCTCCTGGTCATCCTCCAGACTTTCAGGATGACATCTTGAAAGGAATTTAGTTTCATCCAAATTCTCTTTCTGCCTCCAAACACGACGTCTATCCTCTAGCCCATAGATCAGCAAGTTATTTCCAACTTCAAGAAGTTGTACAAAAAACACCTAAGTATTATTAAAATAGATATTTTATACAAATATACATAGACCTCAAAATACCGAAATTTCGAAAAAGCAATTAAATCAAACTCAACGATATTTTAACGCTCTTTCCTCTTTTAAAGTAATGTTTTTTGTTAATTTAAAAATTAAAATATTTTTGATGCATTAAACGGTAGTTTTTAATTTATTTACAACATGTTGCCCAAGAGCTCCTTTGAATTAAAAAAAAGATGAGTTTTCCATATGAAGTCTTTATTATTACTTTAAATTTCATAACTTCCTATACATGTACATCTTTTCTGTTGAGACAATGTGGATAAGAGAAACTTTCACGAGAGTGTTCATGAATAACGTTTATCAACTGACTTAAAATAATTTTTCCGTTCATAAGACGGGTAGTATTTGATCAAAAAAAAAAAAGAAAAAGAAATTTGAGTTAAATGATTAAAATGTTGTTAATTAATCCTTCAAGCTGGTAAGACGTACACGTGTACGTTCCGATGTATCTGTCTCACAGCTGGTTTGACGCACAGGGGTACGTTCTCTGCAGGGGTAGGTAATTGGCGGCCTTCCGCTGTTAATTTTCAACTTAATTCTGTAACTTTCCACTGACCGAGAGACAATGAAATAAGCTTACAATTCAGTGGCAGAATTTAAATTTCCACACTGTAGTTTAGCCATTAAAAATTTTTCTTTTTTAGCTTCTTTCTTCTCTCAATAATAAAACCTGAAGGGTTAAAGTAGATACTGAATATCTCAATTTTTGTTTGTTTAATTTTTTTAAAATGAATTAATTGTGATTTGAAAGTAGGTTTGCGTCTCGACACAGATTTATTCATTTTTGTGATAATGACAAAGAATCGATTGACAGATTTGCAAAAATTAGGCCTTTACTTTCAAAACTGCAAAAAAAAAAAAATTGCCAGTCTATTAAAAATTAACATCAGTATTCAGTGAATGAAATGATGATACAATACAAAAGCGGAAAAGCTGGTAGCCTACGACAATATTTGCCAAAAAAGCCTAAAAAATGGGGTTTCAAAATTTTTGTACGTACAGGAGTCTCAGGGATGGGCTATGGTTTCTTCTTATATGCTGGCATATCAACATTACAAAATGTTCAATTTGAGAAGGAGGAAAGAATGGGTTTAGGCGCAAAAACTGTTATACATCTCTTGCAGTCTGTGCCAAATCAACAAAATTCATTTCTATTTTTTTTTTTTTTTTTTTGTAGTCCTGACCTTATTCACTATCTCGAGATCAAAAAAACCTGACCTTATTCACTATCTCGAGATCAAAAAAAGGTATCAACAGTCTGGATACAGAGATCTGACAAGAGTTTGTGGCTGCATTCTACAGCAAATAACAAACATATGAAAGAAACTGGTCGAGATAGTTGTGATGTGTAGGTTGACAATCAGGTTGGGGTAGCCATAGTGAAATGGCTTTATTCTAAATCTGTCATTTTAGCTAGTTCATTTTGTTGCAGCTCCACCAGTAACGAAACTCAAGCGTCATTGTAAAGAACAAAAAACTAAAGCAGATGTAACTTGCCCAGCTAAAATAAAAATATAACAAAATACATGGGAGGTGTAGATTTGTCCGACGTGCTAATTGCATTATATCAAACACCAATGAAATCAAAAAGATGGTATTTAGGTATTTTTGGTCAAATATTGGAATCAGTGTAATCAATACAGTGGTTATATTTGCAGCAGTTATTTATCAAAAAAAACTTTCTCAAGACAGAGAAAAATCTTCACCATTTGAGTGTGGATTTGATCCTAACAACTCTGCACGTATACCTTTCTCTTTACAATTTTTTCTTAATTTTGATGGCTGTTCCATCAACGAGATACCATCATTTCAACATGGGCAAACGTCCCCATTTAAAAGAATTTCCAATGCAAATAGCTGAATCGCTCATCAACATAGAAAGAAAAAAAGACTGCCCCTCAGTAGATGAAGCACCGCCATCTCCAGGAAAAATCCAGAGACCTACAGCTGTACGGTCAGAAATTGACAGTCAACATGATCAAGTAGATCATTTCCCAATACTTGGTAAAAAGGCTGATGGAGACACTGTCCAACTGGACAGACTAGTATTTTTTGCAGAAAATGTAATGGCAGACTGTTTTGTAGAGAATACAAACTGCTTCATACGTTTTCACCTGGAATAAAATTACATTTCCATATAAGCTAAAACATGTAATTTTTAAATATTTTAGGCTTACTCTTTTTTCAGATTTTTAATTAAAAAAAATTACAATAATATAACCATAATTTAGTAAATGTATTCATATAGTATGAATTTGAAGAAGAAAAAAATTGTTAAAAACTATTAAAAATATTCACATTTTATGCATTCAAAGAAATAATCATTTAATTTTATTTATTTACAGATTTGTTTTTCTTTAGATATCATTCTTACATTTCAGCACCAATTTAATGTCTCAAAAAATATTCCTTGCATCCCTTACACTGGCAATGTATCCCACAGGATAGAGTTCTAAAATTATAATTTTAAAATTAATTTTACTTTAAATTGATATAAAAATGATTATTTATTAAACAATTTACTGGAAACATTTTTTTATCATTATTTATTGGTACCTTGCCAAATTAAGGGTTAAAGCTCTTGATGGGCTTTAATTTGATATGGAACATGACAGGGGTTAATACAGAAAATAATTTTTTTGAAAAACTACTTTAATTTTCAAATTTGAATTTGGCAATGTCAGGGTAGATTGCCAGTGAAGTGGAAGCATTTAATGTACCGTTTTACACGTGCCATTGCAATCTCCACGGTAGTTCACGTTTTCGACAACGTCCTTACGAGATAAAAAAATGGCAGATCAAATGGACGACAGAGCTCGCTGTTGCGTGTTCGATTATATTAGCAATGCCGACAAATAGTAAAAAAAAAAAGGCAAAACAAAGAGGAGATGGTGGCAAAGACCATGGATGGAGAGAAGGCGAAGGAAAGAAGGTGTTTTCAATATGGTCCAAAACGATCTGCGATTGAAGGATCCGTAATCCTACCGCAATTTTATTCAACTGGACGAAAACCCTCTTTGTTAAAACTTATTGGAATGGTGAATTCTTCGATTGGAAAAAAAGACATGCATGAGATCCAGCATTCCCTCCAGAGATAGGTAAGAATTGTTCACTAATTTTTATGTTTTGAAAATAACAACAGTGGTTCTCAATAAAATTGAATCATTAGCAAAAATTCAGACTGTTCATAATAATTGGTATTTTCATGAACTTATTACAGACTTGCAGTTACCCTTTGATACTTGGCCACTGGATCAACCTACAGAGATCTGATGTATTTTACTGGCATTCATGAAAGTACACTCAGCAATCTTATCCCTGAAGTGTTGGTGGCCATTTGGGAAAATTTAAAAACTGAATATGTGAAGGAAGGAAAGTTGTATTTGCTTTCATTAAAATTCTGCTTAAGAAAAACATTATTACTTAATTGTTTACTATTTATCATTTACATTTTGAAACATCATAATGTGAAATACATTTAGTATTAAACAGTGACAACTTTTATTTTGGGAGGTTTCTATGAAGGAAAAGAAAAAAAAAAATAGTAATCATGATAAGATATTAAATGAACTAAATAAAAGCATAAATAACATTTTGGTATTGGTTTCGTCATTTGTTGTTAGGGCATAGTTTTTTGTTTTCGTATGTTTCTCACCTATTACTTCTGTAGATTATGAGGTAGGCAATAACATTGCAAAACTCGTCGTTTTAAATTTTAAAATTTTGTTTATGGTGTGTTCATTGAATATTTTGAAATGAGTAATGATATACATATTTTTTTATTAATTTTTTAAATTTTTGTTTTCTTTGGTTGGTGTAAAGTGAATGAAAACGAAATATTAAGTACTTTAAAGCATGTTTTATAAAATTTTATTTTGTATTGCTAATAGATAATCAGCAATAATTACCAACGTTTTCTTTTATTAGGTTCCTTCGAGTGTTGAAGAATGGGAAGCAGTGGCTGAAGGATTTGCAGTGAAATGGAACTTTCCAAATTGTTTGGGAGCTATTGATGGAAAACACGTTCAAATTAGACCTCCATCATCAGCAGGATCCGAATATTTTAATTATAAAGGACAACATAGCATCATACTGTTTGCTTTAGTAGATGCACATTATAAATTCCTATTTATTGATGTTGGTAAGCTATTATATCAATAACATTGGAAAGGCTAATTATTATTTACATTTGAGCAATGTATATACTTATATCAATCTTCTGAATACAATAAATGATAAATCAAAATCTTAGTTTCCTGGAAACATCTTTAATAAGGATAATTCATGAAAAGGAAATAGCATGTCGCGAAACTTATATATAGAATATATTCTAGATACAAAAGTGTAGCTTTATTTTAAATTTTTCTATTATCTTTCCAACTATATTATGACTATCAGTTGAACGATTTAAAAATTAATATCACTTACTACTAATGATTATTGTGTCAAAATAATGTTAAGTAATTTTATTATCCAAAAAGTGTCAGAATGTAATGAATATTTGTAAAAGTATCAGAAAATAAACGTGTTGCCCCCAAAACACTGCGGAGGCAAAACTGCCAATAACTGCACTGGTTTTGTTAATATGTTACAATACATTTGCAGTTGCCGATTGAAAATGGAGCGAGGGTCATTTTATGGGACAAGAAAACGGCATGTTTTGCTTCCACCTATAAATTACTGCATTTCTGATGTTAACGAGTTCAAATTAGAAAAACAATTATAGAAGACTTTGTGGATAACAGCAATGATGATCCTGACTACAAGCCTAATACTTCATCTAAGAGATGCTTTACTAATTAGAGAATCAGAAACTGAATCAGAAAATAACGATGCAGGGCCATCTGTTGCAAATATTCCAGTCAAAATTGTGTCAATAGGAGAAACTCTCAAGAGAAACAAAAATACAAGTGGATGAACCAGGATATTTCTCCAAGTGATACAAAAACTTACACTTATGAAAACAACACACCTCTAGAATATTTTGGACAGCTATTTAGCTCAGAACTAATGGGCGATATAGTAGTGCAGACAAATTTATATTCTGTGGAATACTTATGAGGGGAGAACGAAAAGTAACAAACAATTTTTATACGGAATATTATTTTGGTTCGAACGCTCAAATTGTGGAAGATAGTTAGTTTGAATTTTATGTTACAGAGAGCAATTGCTCTATCAGGAGTCGCCCTGGCAGAATGAGCGTCAACTACTGAATAAAGATGGGACTTTTGCTAGCATCGTCGACTTGTGAAGAGAAGAGAGGTGTAGTTTGTTTTTTGTGGCCATAACGAAAACCCCTGCGTGAAATCCATAAGAGAAATGTTGGAGGTGTATGGTGCTGATTGTCTGGACCGTAGGCAACATCTCCAGTTGGTGCAGGTTCTTCGAAGAGGGCCGAGTAAAATCTTGGACATACCACTACATGCCCGTAACAGGCGAGTATGGTATGAAAACATTCTGGGTCTCCACCACCGAAAAAATTCAAAGTCACCCAATCAGTGTAAAAAGTTCTGGTGACGGTGTTTTGGGACATGCATGGCGTACTCTTGGCGGAGTTTCTTCCAACCAGGACCACTTTGAATGAATAATTATATTAATTATAATTAATTCTTTTGTAATCTCAATGTCTATTTTCCTTAACAATTATGAATATATTTAACGATTTCACTTAAGTTGACTTTAAAGAAATTAGTTAAAGTTGTTAAGTAAATTAATTTTTGTGTTTATATTGATTTCTAAGTATTTTGTTTTGGAGATTAAATTTAATTTTTGGATTGTTATTAAAGTTGTTATACTTCGTTGTTAAAATTATAAACTTTATTATAGAAGTATATTTAATTTTCCTTTAATTTTCTTGTCGGTTGAATTTAAAATTTTTTAATTTTATAATTACCATAAAATTGCAGTATAAAAATTTAGTAGAGTAAATCATTATAGAATAGTACATTGTAGAGTAAATTATTATTGCGCATTTTCATTAATAATTTTTATTTTTTCAAAATTTTTCGTGATTTATAAAACTCTTTGCTAATTGAAGTTTAAAATAAAAAAGGGTAAAGTTGATTTTATATTTTATTACATAAATTTATTTTATGATACTTTGTGAAAAATTAAATATTTAATCCAAAATCTAAAATATATTTAATAGATTTTTAAATTCTATAGTTACAGCTATATTGTTACCAGGCGTTTTGTCCGCTCCCCCTGCAGGGCAGTCGACTCGACCTTCCCTGCATACCTCGGCCGAGTCGACCTGTCCTCAGCATCGTGTGCAGCGCTCTGCGCCCATAAAACCAGGCGCAGAATGCCTGAACATCACTTCGTCTCAGCGGCAGGAGCCGCAAAGGTCTCCCTGTAGAGAAGCAGAGTATAGGACTTCGTCTCAGCGGCAGGAGCCGCAA
>JAFIDM010009631.1:130110089-130131572 GCA_023159025.1 Thereuonema tuberculata | reverse complement strand
GAATCAGAAAGGCGATTTCCTTTTGTTTTGTTTATTCATGTGCTGCTCTTGTTTTCTTTGCTTTTAAAATTTACTTATACAGTATTCACTTAATTACATTTATTAATAATTATTATAATGGACACTTTGATATCATTAATTAGTAAGGCATTGAGATAAATTACTGTATTTTTAATAATTAATTTTATAAATGACATTATCAAATCATAAATTAGTAACATATAGTAAGGTTGGAGGATGAGATGCTTTGGCCCTTCAATAGAACTTTCATAAAAATATTAAACCTCAGACTTCGCAAAGTTGTGCACCATGACTTAAACAATGTAATATGACATTACACATCTAGAATTAAATTAAATAAATTTTATAATCAGTACTCCAATTTACTGCGAAAATATGAACCATTTTTGTTACTTTCTCAGAATCGCTTTACACAGTGGATGCTCGTCTGGCAGAAGAATTGAAACTGACCATCTTAAAGCCAGGGCAAAAACTGTGTTCCCATAGAGTGTCGTTTGCTAAAAGCAAGCTTGAAACCAGGTCAACAGAATTAGATGACGAATATGAACTTTTCACTGAAATTAAAGAAGACTTGAATGCTTCAGTTTTAGGAGTGTCACCATTTAAACCTGTATCAAGTAGTTATAAACACACTTATGGGATGCTAAAAGTAAAACAGTTTACTAATGTAGTAAAACAAAAACTACCAAAAGTCCTAAGCATTGTTTCTGAACTGAAGATATCTAAAAACGAATCCTGTATCAAATGCAAAGATTTTGATCAAATATTACAGATGCTCATAGAAAAGTTCGAGAATCTACTCAGTGACAAACTTAAGATTTTAATTTTTGCTCCTCCTCCATGGAGAGTTAAGAAGATTGCAAATACTTTTGATGTATCCATATATGATTCGTAAAGCACAAAATAAGAAAAAAAAATTGGTATCCTAACAATTCCACAAAAAAAACATTGGCAGATAATATAAAGCAAGATGTTTTAAATTTCTACGAGAATGATAATAATTCACGGATGTGTGCTGGGAAAAAAGATTTTGTTTCCGAATTGGTAGGGAATAAAAAAAATTCACTTACAAAAAAGGCTTCTCCTTGTTAATCTGAAAGAATTACACATTGAATTTTGCAAAGAAAGTAAATATAAGATAGGATTTTCAAGGTTTTGGTTGCTTGAGGTCCTAAATGGTGTATTACAGTTGGTGGAAAAGCAACACATTCTGTTTGTGTATGTCAGTCCCATCAGAATGTAAAATTGATGTGGAATGTTGTTCCAGAACACAGCGATGATTACAGATGCTTGTTACAGATGGCTGTATGTGACACTGAAATTAGAAATTGTGTGATGTGCATATGTGAAAAGTGTCCTGGAAAATATGCTGTCTATAATTATCTGCTGGAAATATATAATGAAGGATTTAATGATGAAAATGACACTGTAATATTTCAGAAGTGGATGCATACAGATTGGACTATATTAGCCACTTTGCAACTACCTGTAAATGTAAAGACCTTACAAATATGATTGATGAACTTCGCCAACATCATTTCATTGTAAAGGCACAATCTTCTTACTTAAAGCAGCGCAAAGAAAATCTTTCTGAATCAGTAGTGCTGGGGTTTTTAAAAAAAAATAATTTTCTGAAAAACCTAAAACAGTAGACGCCGTTTAATGTGATCACATCGGGCTGATCCGATTTTGATAACTATAGCCGATTGATTATAATAAACGAAAAATATAAATTAAAAAAGGGCAGCATAAACTGTAGTAATGGTGTGGAGAGGACGATTTCAGCAGAAAACATTTACTTAATGTAATGAAATTAAATGCATGAAATAAAAAAGTGAAATTGATAGACAAAAAATAGTACATACGTGTCAAGGAACAAAGAAATCATCAATTGTTGATTGTCTGGTCTGCTTACGAAGTAAGTCATTAATAAAACGTTCGTACTCATAATGTTTACGAAACCCATCAGCCTCAGCTTTTCTTTGCACTCCCTGTGGCAAAATTTGAAGCGCATTTTTCATCTCAGCACTCGTTGGAGTCTTCTCTTCCTCGATAACATTTTCGGGTTCATCTTCATCAGAAACATACATCGATATTTCGTTCGTGTTCGGTACAGGTTCACAAATGTCGTAGTCTGTTAATACAGTAAAAGTTTCTAGATTCTCGTTGATGTCCATCCAAGCTTTGAAATCTTGAGCAGTTATGTCGGGTGGAGCACTGATAATTTTCTCCAATTCTTCCACAACTGCATAGACGTTTTCTTCTGAGTGTAAGAATCCTCCATGACCAAGACGTTCCACAAACTTCGCCAGGAATCGCTCATCGAAAATGAAATAATTGGTCTAAAATTTGATAACATTAAGCGATGTAGCGATATCATTAAGCGATCATTTTTGCTTTAATTCGAATACATCTGTTCGGGACTGGAGGTTATTGATAATATTAAACGAATGATAACATTAACCGTGATTACATTAAGTGGCATCTACTGTATACGATGAGGTGCAAGGATACCATTTGGATAATTCACAAGCAACATTACATCATTTGTGGCTTATGACAAAGAATCTGCTGCTGTAAACAACATCAGCTTCTTCTGTTTATCTGATCACTTGAAAAACATCACAATAACTATGCATTTATAATCAAGCACTTTATTGAAGAACTCAAAATTTTACTTTTCAAGAGGCAGATTGAGAAAATCATTTACTTCAGTGATGAGCAACATTGTTGAGCAACATCTCAAAAATTACAAAAAGTACAAAAATTACAAGAATTTTATAAAAGATTTGTGTTTACACATTGCAGATTTTGGCATACAGTTCAATATATCTTTACACAAACAAATAGATACAACAAAACATCTTTGTTATAATATTTTGGTTTAAATAAAAAGGAGTCCGATTTTGTTTGTTTGAACATCCCTAGAATGGCTTCAGAGCGACTGCTCTAATAGCCAAAACAGAACCACAACTACAAGTTCAGTAAAAGTAGGAATGGTGACGTTTCCAGCAGTTTTCCCCAGACTGCTTAAAAAGCTCCAGATAGCAATGTTCAATAGACTAGTATTTCCAAAACATGTCGCCAGACAACATCGAAACTACACAAAAGTTCTGTTGTTTGGAAGCCCAGTAATTCCCAGGGTTATTAATAATTCAAATGACGGATCCACACTTGATGACAGTCATTTTACATGCAATACTTATATCGCGTTGTTGTTATTTTCTAATATCAGACAACCCACCCAGCTACGGGGCTGTATTTACTGGCACTCTAACCTTGTAATGTAATGTAATGTAGAAGATGGGTGGTAAATATACCTAGCACTGCGACCTAAGGTCTATTGTACTTTCCCCAACCTTAATCCCCAAAAAGACGAGTAGCTACGGCAAACGCCAGTAGTTTGCTTATAGAGACCATAAACAAATCCTTTCGTTCTAAGAAAAAAGATCCTAGGATTTTAAGTCTAAGCGCTGTGAAATATTCACAGTTACATAAAATGAGTGAAGAAGTCTCCTCTTCTGAATGACAACTCCTACAAACTGGGTTGTCTTTTAAGTTTAAAAGCCATAAATGCTTGTTAAGACGGCAATGTCCAGTAAGTAGACCAACAACAATACCAAGTTCCTTTTTCCGTAACCTTAAAAGTTCGGAGGATTGTTTATTGTTTGGTCCATGAATTAGCACCTTGGCTTGTCTCTTACCCTCTAGCCTGTGCCATAGTTTAAGCTGTAAAGCTCTCATTTTCTTAAGATAGATCTTCCTAATCATGTTATTGGTTAAACCAATAACATGTTCCAGACGTATAAAGGTCAGTTCCGAGCCTTTCTTAGCGAAGGAATCGGCTTTCTCTTTGCCCTCATGACCACTGTGTCCTGGTACCCAAAAAAGACGAACTTTATTGAATTGTGCCAGTAAAGACAGAGCTTTGAGGCAATCAAAAACGATCTTAGAAGTCATGCGACACTGATTCAGAGCATTCAGTGCTGCTTGGCTATTGGAAAAAATATAAATATTCTTTTTCCTGATGTTTCTGTCCAAACAGATGCCGGTACAAGCGAGAATTCCAAAGATTTCTGCTTGAAAGACAGTTGTGAAATTACCTAGATTGTAAGAAAAACCATATCCGCCAGTTAGGTAATACACACCTGCTCCGGAGCCGTTGGCAGACTTGGATCCATCCGTATACCAAACAGACTCTTCTAAGATTACAGAAATTGATCCAGAATCCCACTCAGCTCTACTTGGAAAGTGTATGCTGAATGGTCTTTCAAAGAAATAATAGGATAGCATTTTATCAGTTATCATTAGCAGGACATACTCCTGACTTGAATGCTGTGTGTAGAGTTTTGTATGGCTGCTTGCCGAATGGGTGTAACACCACTCACCAGCAGCCTTAAGCCTTAAAGCTCCCAGTGTGGCTTCAGCCTCAATATATAAATGTAGTGGCAAGAATCCCAGCAGCAATTCTACCGCAGCTGTGGGTGCGGTTCTCATTGCCCCTGTGATACCTATGCACGCCATTCTTTGTAGCTTATTGAGCTCGCATTGAGCTGTTTTAAGTTTCACCCTTGGCCACTATACCACCGTAGCGTATGTGAGAATGGGTCTAATGATCATAGTGTAGATCCAGTGCATAACCTTTGGGGTGATGGCCCAGGTTTTACCAATAGCACCCGGACACGACCAAAAGATTATTTTTGCTTTCGTAATCGAGTGCTCTAAATTTTGTCTCCAAGTCATTCTTTGGTCAAGTATAACACCCAAATACTTGACTTCCGAAGAGATGGTAAGCTTCCTATCAAAGAAGGTAAGAGCATGCAACTCGTGCAAGTTCTTTTTCCTTGTGAAAGGTACCAAGGTCGTTTTGTCAGGATTGACTGAAAGACCAACTTTTTTACACCACTTTTCAACCAGTAACAGAGCGTCCTGCATAACTTCTGATACAGTTTTAGGGAATTTACCTCTAACGACTATTGAGATGTCATCCGCGTAACCAATGCAGCCAAATCCAAACCTCCCAAGAGACACCAGCAGTTCATCCACCACAAGGCACCACAGCAAAGGAGAGAGAACCCCTCCCTGCGGGCAACCTCTATTGGTAGCGACCGCTAAGGTGTCCCCGAGAAGCGAGGATATGACCACACATTCACTTAGAATTGATCTCAAACATCGCCGTAAGGTAGAGTTAATTCCATGATTATGAGTGGCTGCATCAATAACCTCTATAGAGATTCTATCGAAGGTCCCTTCAATATCCATGAAAATAGTTAAAGCAAATTCCTTATGCTCAAGGGCTTTCTCCAACAGTATCACAATACAATGAAGAGCCGTTTCAGTCGATTTACCTTGCTGATAGGCAAATTGTTGACTGGCGAGAGGATAAGATATAAGAATCTCATCTCTTATGTATCTATCAACCAACTTCTGTAGAGTTTTAAGCAAAAAAGAGGTAAGGCTGATAGGTCGATAAGATTTAGCTTGCGTATAGATTGGTTTGCCAGGTTTAGGAATAAAAATAGCTCTGATTTGTCTCCACTGTAACGGGAGATACCCTAGTGCTATACTTACCCTGAAAATCCGGCAGAGAATCGGTGTAACGATATCCAATCCTTCTTGCAAATGCATTAGGATAATATCGTCCATACCTGGAGCTTTGAAGGGTTTAAATGTAAAAATAGCCCATCTGATTTTAAATTGATCAACAATACTTCTAGACATACACCAGTCTCTTCGGTTACCTCTGAGTGGAACCAGTCCCGATCGATGCATATCCTCAATATTGATTTCTCTAGATTCTGGAAAATGTACTCCTAGCATTTCTTTTAGTGTTTCTGTTCCAGATTTTGTGTAACTACCATTCTCAAGTTTTATAGAACTTAGTTGGTTATAGTTACCTTTATCTAAGATTTTGACAAGCTTGGCAGTACTGGAGATGTCTGAAACATCTTCACAGAGCTTCCTCCAAGATGTCTTTTTGGCCTCTGTAATGGCCTTATTGTTACAGGTAAATATGTTCTTAAGCTGGGATTCCATTGCGGGCGCTGAAAGCCCAGCAGTCGGCGAAGTTGCAGTTTCCCTTTAGGCTACAAGAATGAGGTCAGCGCGAGCAACACGAAGGTGTTTCTATTGAAGGCGTTTCAACAGCTTTTCAACAGCCTCGCTTTAGCCCAAGTCAAGGAGGGTGACATGCTTTTCCCGCGTTTTTCAGTCGCAATGGATTCAAATCGCTCTGGCGACGATATTTTTCTTGCGAAAATTGGAATTAGGAAAATTGGGAAAAAAATCTCAAAGAGGATGAATGAAACATAAAAAAATGATGATATTATTTTTATTCTTGCGCTGCCTCCAAAAATAAAAAAAAATTCACGCAATAGAAATTATGCCTTTTTACTTTTTTCCAAATGTGGCTTTCTTTATGTGACTTCCCAATAGCATTTATATTTCATAGGAAAGGAATGAAATTTAATTTCAATTGAAAACATTACATTAATAACTTTATTTCTAATGAAATTTATAAAAACACTAAAAAGCTAATATTTTAAAATATATTTAATCCAAGCTACCATGAAATAATTTTATAATCTTCATTATCAGTTCTTTTTAAGTATTTAGTTTTTTTTTTTAATATTCCAGCATGATTCTATTTCTCAGATTTAACTTGAAATTAATTTGTAAAAAATAGAAAGTTTTATTGTATTATTCCATAACCCTAAAAAAAAAAAATCAATTTCTCAAACATAAATTCATATCATAATGAAATTGTCCAGAATATTAACTTAAAAGTCAAACATATTTTCGAAACAATAAGTTTAAAGAAATTACAATAATAACAGCTGATTTATATCAATAAATTCAATAAAATAACCTATATTTTAATTTATAAAAATAAGGAAATTCAATTTCTGTAATAAGTGTCAACTTGTATTTACTTTGTTTTCAAAAAAAGAATTAAATACACGATTTATTTCGATATTTTGGCTGTGTTCAGCTACACAAACTAGAACCAGAAGTTGTGAGAAGTCGGCCCCCACTGGTCCCCCTACCAGTCGCCCGGCTTCTCTATTTTTGCGGTTGGGAGAAGCACGGCTTTACTACCCTCATTTACAATAGAAACCTGCCGTCCTTATTGTAAATTCAAGGCCGATGGCTGTAAGGGGTGGAGAGGGCTGTAATTGAGGTCAGAGAAGTCGACTTCCCGCCCGCCAATGGAAACGCACCTTTATACTCCTCCCATTCACCTGTCTTTTTTGCTTGTTGAAAAGCCTTCTTGTTTTACGTCTTAGGTTGCTAAGTTCATTATTCCACCAAGGAACATGTCTTGGTAGACTAGCAATCTTGACCGGGCAATTTTGCTGATAGGAATTGAGAATAGCTTGTTGCAACTGGTCAACAGCTAACTCAATATATAACACCGAGCGTATGTTATAATTCATATCTCCAGTTAGTATGTGTAGATCCTCCTTAAAGCCCGTCCAATTCGTCTTTCTGGGGTTCCTAGGAAATACCATTTGTTGTCTTTTACCTAGAACGTAGAAGCAGATGTACCTATGATCTGAAAGAGAAAGTTCATTAGATACATGCCAGTTATTAATAGAACAAAGTAAATTAACAGAACAGAGTGTAAGGTCAATGACTTCACTCCTATTACTGACAATGAAGGTAGGTTCATTGCCTTTATTCAAAACATGTAAATTTGTACTTACCAAATATTCCATGAGATTTTCTCCTCGTTGGTTGCAGTCAGTGCTTCCCCAGGCGACATGGTGAGCATTGGCGTCACATCCAATGATGAGTTGTGTTCCATTGCTTTCGCAGAGATTTATGATATTCCTTAACTCCAAAAGAGGAAAGTTATCATTCTCCTCATAGGGGAAATATGCCGAGACCACAACTAGTTCACTAATCCTCCAGAAAAAGTTTAATTATAGTTGTCTCTTGAGAGAAATTCTGTAAGGGGTATAGTGTTTATGTCTTTTCTAACCAAAATACAGGTTCTGATATTATCACAGGTGGTGTCATATATAGATGACCATCCTGATATTGGTAATCCTAAAATGTTACCCTAGTTATCTAAAATGTTATCCAAGGTTCTTGGATAATGGCTACATCAATACAATCCTCAGCACAAGGCCACAGAGGCAGACCGGCTGTGATGTAAATTGATCTGAATACAGTTTAAAATGTCTGTGGAGACATTAGAGAGTCAGAGGCTGAGAATGGAATGATTAGGTGTTTTTCTCACTGTGGGTGTCGGAATCCAACACCCGATCAGATAGTTCCCCACCCTCGTCCATCTCAACCAGTTCCATGTTTTCGGACGGAGCCGATCCCATATCCGATTCCTCTGTCACCACATCCGTAGTTGTGACTGCCTGATCATTATCATCTTTTGAAGGAGTGAAACTACCTGCTGGCTCCTTGGAGGTAGAGGGCACAGGTGCCGAGGTAACAACCTCGGGTTTCACGTGCTCTGGGTCGTGTAGAATCTTAGAGATTCCTGTATGCTTTCTTTTCTTTTTTTTATGTTATTCATTTTTTTTTACTTTGGATATTTACATTCTCGTGGAAGACATGACTTTCAAAATACCGCAGAGACAACACGTATTTTCATATATGTTGGTTTATTTATTGATTTTTGCATCGTTGCGTTGTTGTGAATGTTTTTCTCACGGCCTTTCTCATATCAGAATGATGCGCGATTTTTTTCAAGGTATAGGCCATCTTGAAAAAGTTCAACTTGGCCATGTTTTATATGCGAGGATCAGCAAAGAGTTCGAAATACATCTCTATACTGCTCGCGACGAGAGTTGAAACACCCAGAATGCAACGCAGATTATAGATTTTCCTTTCCTGGCCGTTCGCTCACATTCAAATAGAAGAGAAAATGGCGGTCGCTGCTTCACATTCAACATTTCGACGAGGAAAAGTTCTCAACAGTCAAGCTAGGGAAATTATTCTTAACGTTGCTCGTCGATTTCCTCAGCTTGACTGTTGAGAACTTTTCCTCGTCGAAATGTTGAATGTGAAACAGCGACCGCCATTTTCTCTTCTGTTTGAATGTGAGCGAACGGCCAGGAAAGGAAAATCTATAATCTGTGTTGCATTCTGGGAGTTTCAACTCTTGTCGCGAGCAGTATAATTTTCTTAAAACTTACAACCCCAAACCACATTTTTCCATCGCTCTTACTCGTAGTTATTTTTAGGGAAGGCCAAGTTAGGGAGTACACTATGAATAACCCAATAAATAAAAAGTCGTCTCAAAGATTTCGGCAGGGGAAGGGAAATGTCCTTTCAAACACCATTCCAACCAAAAAAAAAAAAACAACGAACAGGAACCGATCTTGTTTTATACATTTTGAGATTTATAGGAAGGGATCAAGATTTGTTCTGCCCTACCCTCATCTGTTATTGTTTGATCTAAACTCGCTTCGAAACAAATTAATTTTTCTTAGACAATTAAGGTTATTTCTTGGCAAACATTTCAGGTTTTAATTCTTTCCATTTCCGTTTGTCGTTTTTCACAGATGGCGCTGTTCCCTGAGTGGTATTTCCATATTTACGGTGTTTCAACATTAGAGGTTTTTCTCCAAATCTATACATTTTTGTTAAATATGCTGAAGGAGGTTGAAAAATAAAAAGATCATATTGGAAGGAAGACTAAAACTTTGATATTTAGGATTTGGTGATACGTTAATTTACTGAATGAGGAGAGGCGATTTCCGGCATTATACGAAAATCGGAAGTGGTTTAGTTAGCGAGACGGTTTTCATTTTGTTTATCAAGATAAAGAGTATTTACAGCGATTTTTTAATCTTGAACGTAGAATTTTAGAGGTTTTTTTTTATTGGTTAATTTTAAGATTTTCTATGTTTCGGTTTTGTTTCGAGCCAACAGAAGCATTTCAGGTTTTCCAGATAGCACATCAACTTCTATCGTCTCGGTGCGGTGTATGGGTCTCAACAGTATTAATTCTTTATTATTAATTTCAAGTATACAGTCTTTTAAAGCAACCTTCTTTGCTTTCCAACGGTAATTCCTACGTTTTTTTACGAACATCTGGAATCCCAAGTGACGTGAACTTATTCATAACCATATAAATAGATGAATGTTGTACTGCTCTTAAAGTAAACTTTATCTCACAGCCTTGGTTCTAGTGATTCGTTTCAATATAAAACAAGAAACCTCCACAAGTAAATGTTAACAGTATCTAAAAGCTAAAGAATAAGAGAGAATGGAATTTAAATGTGAAATTTGTGAAAAAAGTTTTAAAGATAGTTACCATTTAACTGTCCACATTAGAACACATACTGGTGAAAAGCCATATAGCTGTGAAGTTTGTAACAAACACTTTTCAAGATCAGATACGTTAATTCTACACAATCGCACACATACAGGTTCAAAACCCTTAAAATGTGAATTTTGTGAAAAAGGCTTTAATAATCTACACCATTTAACCTACCACATTAGGAAACATACGGGTGAAAAGCCATACACGTGTGAAGTTTGTGGAAAAGGTTTTTCAGTATCCAGCAACCTAACTAAACACAAGAGGACACATTCGGGCGAAAAACCATTTAAATGTACATTCTGTGGAAAAAGCTTTTCAGTGTCGAATAATTTAACTGTTCATATTAGAACGCATACAGGTGAGAAGCCATTTAAGTGTCCTATATGTGAAAAAAGCTTTTCTCATGGAAGCAGTTTAACTTTACATATTAGAACACATACAGGTGAAAAGCCATTTAAGTGCCCTCTATGTGAAAAAAGCTTTTCTCAGGGAAGGAGTTTAACTTTACATTTTGGAACACATACAGATGAAAAGCCATTATAGTGTCCTATATGTGACATAAGCTTTTCTCAAAGAAACAGTTTAACTTTACATATTGGAGCAGACAAGCCAATACAGTCTGCATTTTGTGAAAAAAGCTTTAACAGATTTGATCATTTATCTACTCAAATGAAATTACATACTGACAGATAATTTATTTCTGAAAAAAAAAAAAAAAATTCAGAATAGTATTTGTCACATGTGAGTGAGGCTTAGAGCATCCAGGTTTGATCCCTGACCCTAGTAGAGATTGGGGATTTTTTCACCCTGAAAGTTTCTTCAGATAAGTCCTAGAATACACCTATCCCTCTTGAAGACGGCTTCCTGGTTCCTTTCCTGTGAGTTAAAGGCAGGAGGTGCCAGATCGACCTTTTGACTTTAACTTAATCCCAATATGTCATTGAATGCCGGAAGCCTAACCTTCTACGACCATTGTGAGATACTTGATGTTAAAAAAATAAATAAAAACAACAACAATTGGATTAAGGAAATGGAAAATCTAATTACTTTTCTATAAAAAGCTCTTTTCTGTTGCACTCAGATGACAACATGTGAATATGGTTAAAAACTATTTCATAATTATGTCTGTAATCTGTTTATTTACTTCAGTGCATGGGATGAACTTTGTAACTTTCCCATTTTTGAATTTCAACTTTTTTTTTTTGAAAATTTCATGTAAGTTTCAATTACAAATTATTTTACCATTGCCCTGTATTCACAAGTGGCATTGCAATGCATTATCTCTTATTTTCTTGATAACTTCAGAAATCACCTTTCACAAACAAACTTTCTAGAGTGAATGTATTTTTTGGAAAATAATTTGGTACCTTCAAGAACCTGCAAGCTTCTTTTCCAAAGTCATAATATGTTACATTTGTGGTTGTATACATTATAGGATCCATTAAGACAGCCTTGAGATATCTAATTTGGATTTTTAAAATTCTTGGTTTTGTAGACAGTAAGTTTTGTGAAAGAAAGTCTACTATAAAAATAGTAGAAATAGTTAATATTCTTAAGTACAAAGATGGCTGTTGTTTCAGTTTTATAGTAATTGTTCTTAAAGAAACCACATTAAATTAAGATTAATGTATATTATTAATCTGTATTTAAAGAAATTTTATTGGAACATTAGATACAGATTTTGTTTTTTTAATCTATTTCCATTTTCAGTAAATATTGATGTTATTATGTTACTACCAAATTTTGTGTTTCAGTTAATTAAATATTTAAACAGATATTATTATTTCTAAATTTATTTACTAAAATTCTTTGGATGTTGTTTTTTTCTTATAATATTTTTGCACATTTTCTCATGAAAAACCTCTTTTGTAAATAGAGAGCATTGTAAAACCACATGATCAGTTTGTGTATATTCAAGAGATACTGATTGAGGTATAACACTATCAAACATCCTATTTGCCTATTCCTAGAAGACCTAGACGGAAAGATTGATATACAGAGGCATATATCGAGACATCTGTTATATACACCTTGTGTTTGTGATTACGTATAATAAATTATCTATTAAATCTATTTTATCTATCTATAGTAATAATCTATTTCTTACTATGATTGTAGGTTTCTCCACATAGTATTTGTATTAATTAGCTCCTACCGCAACTTAATTGGACTTAATCCAGGATGTAGTTATATTTAATCTCGAGCTGCCAAAATCCTTATCTTTGTATTAGTTTGTCAAAGCAATAAAAAATTGCTATTCTTTTATAAAATGTTTGAATTCTTAGTCTCAACACAGTGGCATTGGACTGAAATATTTTCCTTAACTAAACCGAAAGAAAGTAAAAAATATAAGGAGAGATAGAATTGGATTCATTCTAATTGACTTATTAAGGACGATAAAATTCCATAGTGGTATTAAGAAAGGCTGATGACAAGTCCAGATAAAAATTGGCAAAAACCAATTTCTCATTCTGACCCAACTTGCTGTAACAATGTGTGACCCATGTCCAGATGCAGATTGTGAAACAAGCACCTGAGAAATGGGACAGGAACAGATATAAAAGTAAGGATACAGATCCTAGCCAAATCACTTGTCATCCAGGCTATCCAAGATATCCACGGTGGCCAAGTATCATCTAGGGATGGAATCTGTTGTTATTTCTTGAATACGCGTAGATTACGAATCGAGTGTCACAACTTTGACTGTGTGATCTCTGATACTTGGAAGAGGAGATTATTCCTTGTGTCCTTTTTCTTTGTTCTTAACGCTGTATAGATATTTTTCTAATCTGTGTGACTTTCAATTGGAAATACTAAATTAAATGAAAATTTAAATATGTTAAATAATAATATAAATATAAAAATGAGGTGCTTTTGACATTATCAATTACTGTTTTGATATTTATAATTTCAATATCACTTTTGTCCTTTATTTAACATTAAAATTATTAATTGTAATTGGTATACATTCAAAGTTATTTTGAGTTGATATATTTTTTGAAACAACATAAATGCAAGTTCATGTTACAATAACTTTAAAACAATACGCCCTACTGTTAGATTCAACCTTTTTAATGGATATACTTTTGTCTGAGGAATTTGTGCACTTTGGATGATTTGTGCACTTCACTCACTATTTCAGTTCAATATCTCAGACGTTCTTCAGGACATGTTGATCTTGAAAATGAAATGCTCTGATTTATTTAATAAATGAGTAAACAGGATTAAAAGAGTAATAGTAAACCGAAAGCTTTGGAATATTTTGCTTGTTCCATCTTAATGAAAGGCACAATAGGTCTACAATAGGTGGGGATACATAATGTGTTACTCTAGCACTATGTATCTCCTAATTCGTTGCGTCCTAAATGCTTGTGGTGTCCCTGAAAATGGATTACGCATAGTATTCTGAAACTGTTGGTTTACTACCACCCTTTTAATCCTGTTTTTTTTATTTATTATACAAGAATTGAAAGGAAATCTCTTTAAAAGATAAAATTGCTAATTTTTGTTATTTCAGAATGTGTTTGAAATGTCTAAAATAAGGGTAGTCGGTTAGTAGTTGTGACATCATCCAACCCTAAAAAGTAAATTACAGTTTCATCTCAGAATTGTTCGTCTGCCATTCCCTAATTTGTTTCCTCCAATTTCTCCAATATTGACTAAAGGGATACAAATTAAAACATTATGATTTAGAAATTGTTTACCCTTTTTCATCATTTGTTTTCAATGTATGGTTTAAGATTTTAAAAGTGTAAATTAATGATAACTATTTTTAATGTAAAGTATGTTTTTGTTACTCATTACAAGATATGGTTTAATAAAAAGTTGTGTTAATACAAGAAAACTTTACAATTACAAAAGATTTTGTACTTATCTGGAATGTCAAATGTTATAACAAATAATATGCTTATAATCATTTGAAAATAAAAAAAATTCAGTTCATACTTTTAAAATCTTGTTTATAGCGAATGATTAACAATGGTTAATTGATTACACAATAAATATTTAGTTAACACCTGCCTTGACATATTGGTACTAATGAAGCTAAAGATGCATCAGGATCCAGATCATCCCATTTTCCGTAATCTGATTTAAAACTTGATCTACTTTTGTCATCATAACTATTATTAGCTTGTATTATTGTTTTCCGTAACTTTCTAACTCTAATTATACCATTCACTTGCATTCTCCAAGTTGTATAATTTTTATTTGCTAATAGTTCAATCTTTACTTCAAGTGATTTGTTTGTAGCCGTCATTCAGGTCCAGATTAATATGTCTCGCTGCGGTTGGCGTTGTTGCTAAGACATCAGCCTCTTACCTCTGAGTCCCGAGTTCGGTTCTCATGTGGGTTTCGTGATGGTGCACGATCCGCGCTGGGCAGGTTTTCTTGGGGTTCTCCCGTTTCCCCTGCACTTCCCCCACCATACTTTCTCAGTCTTTCTCTCCATCTGTCCATATTTCCGTGGGATAGTACAATAGATCTCTGGTCCAGTGCTTGGCTTCTGCCACCCACCTTCACTACATATACTCATGGACAAAAAAATTAGCGCACCAAGAAATAATTGCGGGATCGTAACGAAACTTGCAATGAAGGTACATGTCGGGGAGATATGCAAATGATTAGTAATGCAGCGTGATTGCGCATTATGTATAGCCGGTAGAGGGCGTTGAACATCGTACTCTGTGGAGTATAAAACAGGTAACCAAAGCTTGTTTGAGGTGCTGAATCATTTACAAAGGAAGAGCTGAGGTAGACATGCCATTACGCCGTGTTCGAAGACAGTATACGCAGTTGTCGCAGTTTGAGAGAGGGAGAATCGTCGGGATGATGGAAGCTGGGTGGTCAGCTAGGCGAGTAGCTCGTCAATTAGGCCGCTCTGATTGTGTTGTGAGGAGGTGTTGGGGCCATGGGACCCGAGAGATGTCATGTACACGAAGACCAGGCTCAGGACGCCCTCGACAGACCAGTCGTCGAGAAGACCGCCACATAGTCAGAAATGCGCGCGTACAGCCAACTGCTTCATCGGCCGCCATCCAGGCACAGGTAGCACCTTCACTAGGGGCCGCTGTGTCTTCTCGAACCATACGAAGGCGCCTGGCTGAAGGACAGTTGGTATCGCGGCGCCCATTATGTGTGTTGCCCTTGACGCCCACCCATCGACGCCTCCGTTTGGAGTTTTGCCGCGCACGAGGAAACTGGACTGCAGCCGAATGGAACCAGGTCGTCTTTAGCGACGAATCCAGATTCAATCTCGGCAGTGATGATAATCGTGTTTGTGTGTGGAGAGCCCGTGGTGAACGCTTCAATCCTGCCTTTGCTGTACAGCGACACACCGCTCCCACAGCTGGTGTGATGGTATGGGGTGCCATTGCCTACAATACACGGTCACCCCTAGTATTGTTCCGTGGCACCATGACAGCCCAGCGGTATGTTCATGAAATCCTGCAACCACATGTGTTGCCACTCATGCAACGGCTCCCAGGAGCCATTTTTCAACAAGACAATGCTCGGCCTCATACGGCTAGGGTGTCACAAGACTGTCTCCGCACTGTTACTACCCTTCCTTGGCCTGCCCGATCCCCAGATTTGTCTCCAATCGAGCATATCTGGGATCATTTGGGACGACGAGTTGGGCATCCCACGAGTTTGAACGAACTAGAGGCAAGGTTACAGCAAATATGGAACGAAATGTCTCAAGACATCATACAGAACTTGTATGACTCAATGCCCGATCGTATCGCATCGTGCATTCGCGCTAGAGGGGGTCTAACGGAGTATTAACTCCTCCGTTCTTTTGCCTTTTTCTCTGAACTAAATTATCCTTTTTCTTTGATTTTCTTATCATTTACTTATATCAAAGTAGTCATTACGTATGTAAATTTTCGTTTCATTTTGATGACTCCTTCTTGGTGCGCTAATTTTTTTGTCCATGAGTGTACATACATACATACATACATACATACATACAATATGTCTCGCTAGTTGTTTTCTTGTTTTCCCTACTTTTCAGGCTCTTATCTATTTTGTTTTTGTTTTTTTTGGCAACCATACTCTTTCTACCATATTGTTAGGATATGACACACTTTTATAGCCTTTAAAATACTCTTTAGTGCTAAAATAATTATTAAAGTAAGTTAATATAAAAAACTGAGAACATAAAAAAAAAAATATGATGAGAGAGAACATATCTGATAACAATCGTCGTTAGGGAAATTATCACAATCAAACAAAGAATCAGCATGAAGTAATGTACAGTATTTATAAAGTCAATATATTGTTGACTTTCCAACAAATTGTAATTGCAATATCAGGTTTTAAAAATTATTTAACTGAATACACATTAAAATTTTTTCTTTATTTTTCAGAAATTTTATTGAGATTTTTTCTTGTTATTGTGTGTTGTAATACATGTGGAAAGTTAATAGTGACAATATTATGAATGGGAAACAGGTGTCCACGAAGTAAGGTGTGTTTGAAGGGCTATACGTTGATCAATATTAGGCGCATCGATCTCAAACTTTGGATTGTAGGCTAATGGGTCATGGGGAATGCAATCATGAGAAATAGTTTCTAGTTCATATAGTCACCACCTCATAGACCCTGTTCTTGAGATGACCCCAGAGCCAAAAGTCACAAAGATTAATGTCAGGGGATCGTGCGGGTCATGCATATGGATAATGCTTGATTATTACACGATCATTAAAGAATCATTTTGCAATTACAATCCTAGCAACACGTGATGTGCGCAGTGTAGGTCCATCTTGCATGAAGACTACTCTGTTTAGGGCACCATGCTGCTACAGGAATGGAAACACTTGGTTTTGCAATAAAGATTTGAGTTGACAAAATCTACTTAATCGACACTATTCAATTCTAAAAGTAAAATAAAATAATATAAAAAATGCTACATGACGTTTGAAAACCTCTTCTATTGGTTTTTTTTTCTCAAATGTTCAAACAATTAAAAGATTAAAAATGAAAAAATAAAAATAAAAACAAGATCCCCCCTATAACTCCTAAAGTGTAAGACACAACCTTATTAGTTGATCGTCAACGTTGTATCTTACATTTTAGGGGTTATAGAGGGTCTTGTTTTTATTTTTATTTTTAATCTTTTAGTTGTTTGAACATTTGAGAAAAAAAAACCAATAGAAGAGGTTTTGAAATGTCATGTAGCGTTTTCTTATATTATTTTATTTTACTTTTAGAATTGAATAGTGTCGGTTAAGTAGATTTTGTCAATACAGTGGTACCTCGACATACGAATTTAATTAGTTCCGTGACGATCGTCGTATATCAAAAAAATCGTATATCAAATCAATTTTTCCCATAGAAATTAATGGAAATAGAATTAATTTGTTCCAGTGATAGGAATTTACCCCCCTATTTTTTTTACTAAATATACTATTTTTTTACTTACACTAAGACTAATCACTGCCACTCTCACGTCTGGCCCTTTTGGCCTCAGTTGAAGTGGGTGTATCGCCACTAAGACGTGGTCTTTTCCAAAGGAAATGATCAAGAGAGATCTGTTTCTGTCTCTTTTTTAGAATGTTTCTAAAATGTGCAAGGCACGTGCCATTGAACAATGCACTGGCTCTCCCTGTAGACAATTTCTCAGGGTGTCTCTTTTCAACAAAATTGGACACTTCTTGCCACTTATCACTATCACGAATTTCACGTGAAGATAGCACCTCCTCCTCACTGTTGAGTTCCTTCATCACCTCTGAGTGTGTCATCTCTTGTAACTTCTTCAGCTCCTCCGTCGTGAGCTCTTCTGCATGCTTCTGCACCAGATCCACAACATCTAGCTGTACTAGCTATCCGTATCTCAAAAATTTCTACCTATTTCGAGGCGTAAATTCTATGAAAATTTTCGTCGTATATCAAGAAAATCGTATGTTGGGGCATTCGTATCTCAAGGTATTACTGTATATTATTCCGACATGTTAAACTTTTTAAAAAAATTTGAGTTGTCTCAAATTTGCGAACCATACATTCTGAATTTGTTATTGATCCCTTCTGATGCCTCTGACCCTGTATTCATGTAATGCCCTGGTAGCATTCGAATGTAACTGATAATAAAGTTTCATGAGTAAAGCCAACAAGTGGTTAACGGTATTGCTGTTCTCTTGTTGGAGACTAGTTTGAGTGATTCTGTGCTAACCTTTTCAAGGAGAGCCGACAGCAATTTGCGTAGCCGACAGCAATGCCTCATGCCTCTGGTGGTGACTGTGTGAACTAGAAACTCTTTTCTCACGATTGCACTCCTCATGACCCATAAGCTTACAATCCAGTTTCAGGTCAATGAGCCTATATTTATCAACTTATAGCACTTCAAACACCTCACATTATTTCTTGGACACCTGGTATAACATTCAATATATGCGACATCACTCCATAGCTATTGTTGCTTCGAGTTTAATCTTCCTTGATATTTTGCGACAAATCACTACTAAAATTGTAAAATAGACATTTCTTTGCTGACGATTCAAGCAAGAATGACTGAAGTAAGACCAGAGAGATCAGAGTCATGTATAGGGAGAGTAGCAGTATCTCTGATACTTCAGTATATTATTGGTTAATGTTGTGTCATGCTTGATGGATGTTGGTTTGACTCCTTTTCACCAGAGACTTGCATACGCTTGTTTTTGATACATAATTAATTCGGTTTTTAAATTATAAAATTTGGTTAAAACAATTCCAAAAATTCAATTTAATGTTGGTTTATAATTCCAACAAATTTTATTCAGCAAACTAGCGAAAAGACCTGTTCTTCGCTCGGGTTACAAATAACAAATTTCCTAATGTGGATGATAAAGAAATTGCAATTGCGAGATCACTTCGAAACTTTCCCGGTTGATAGAAAAAAAAAAAAACCTCAAAAGTTCTATACTCATTACAAATCTACACATATCTGAAAACCCCGTAGAAGTAGCCTTTAACCAAGTTTGCCCATCTATTCACCACCCTCCCGTGTACACCCACAGTGCCAGGTTACTTAAATTTTGTAACTCGAGATTCCTGAATATGAAATTAATATCAAAATCAGAGAATATAAAACTTCCCACCAATTTCTTCCTTCTCCCTCCTGTTTACACCCTTAGTTCCAGGTTATTCGAATTTTGTAATGTCATAACCCTATCACTTCAGACCTTCCCCGGTTCTTAAAAATCATCTGATCTTCACAAATCTATATTTATTCCGAAAGCCCCATCGCTATTATGCACAATAATATTTTAGTTCCAATTGTTGCACAATAATATCTGTGTAGTTCCCATTGTCGCTATCAGGTGCTTAAGTAGCGTTGTTATGTACAACAATAATTTAGTTCAAATTGTCGACACCAAGTTGCTTTTGTGCAGAACAACAGTTTAGTTCCAATTGTTGTACAACAATATTTGTGTATTTCTCATTGTCACCACCAGGTGCCTATGTGGCGCTATTTCACAGATTTCACCCCCTTTTAAACCCCTGGAGGTGGTTGTAAAATGATTCTACTAATTTAGAAATCTTCGTGGGCGTGCGCACAACATCTCACCAAAGTTTCATCGCAATCTGATGAATGGTATAGGAACACACATGGGACAAACAAACATTAATTTTTAAGTATAGATAGATAAAAATAATAGGTCTAAATAAAAATTTTAAGACTAGTAGAATTTGTATATTTGCTGTTTTTTTAAATAATTATTGAAGAATTAAGTCAATGTTTTTTAATTGTTATAAAAATTAAAAGATCCAGCAAAATCTATATTTTATCCCAGAACATATGGAGCATCAGACAGCAAAGGATTTTGTAGCTTCTGGAGCCTTTTTGTTAAATAAAATACTAGGAAAATTTGGGCAAATGGATAATAACTTAAATTTTATTAGAAAAGAAATTGAAACAACTTCATGAGTAATAATATAATAAAAGGAAACTTTACTAAAAAATTGTTACTTTCACATTACAATAATTTACAAAAAAAAAAACAAAACACATACTTTCCCTTTGTCCAATTCTTTTTCTTTGTCTTTTTACCTTAGTTAAAAGTTCAGGCATTCGCTCCTCCTTGCACTAAAACTGTTTCTCTGTCAGCGTGATGGCTTAAGTCATTCTTATGGCATGAATTGTTAGGGGTCCTTCCTAGAGTCTCCGGTGGGAATCAACATCACCTGCAGGCCGTGCTGTAGCGAGCATAACTGATGCCTGGAGCATAATACCTTTTTTTGTGCCCCCACCCTCACCCCCGAAAACCAGAAAAACACCCCAAATGTCTTGGGGACCATTTGGCACCCCTCTGCAAGTGGCGCCCGGGGCATGACAGACCCCCTGCCCCCTCCCTATGCCACTGCCTGCAGGCGAACAGTTTAGTCAGGGACCGCTTGCAAGCCTGTAGTATCAACGGTCCTTCTTGTTACCATAAGTTGGCTGAGAAAGCTTTCAACTCAAAACCCCCTCTACAAATACCCTTTCCAGACAGGTACAAGCCAATCCCCTTGTTTCTGGAAAATTCCAAAAGTTTCTTTGTTCAGGGTAATTAAAAGATTTAGTCAGAACTTCAGCAGTTCACTAATGCCGTAAGTATTTCAGGCTTACTGAATTCCACAACTCAAAATCAAAAGACAAACGGATAAAGGTGAAAAAAACAACAGCATTATATATATATATATATATATATATATATATATATAAAACTATTTGATATCTACACCTTTTAAAAGTAACCTCAGAGCCAAACAGGACAATTTCCATTTTTAATTATTTTTGTTCAAAATTAGGCTCTGAAGGTTACAATTTAAATTGGCATCCTTTGCAGGCAGTGTCTATACTCTTGCTAAAACATGACTCTGGAGGCATATATAGTTGCCACCATAGTCTTGATCAGGGGTGCACAACCTTAGCAAGTCTGAATCTGAGGGCTAATATCTTTATAAAAGTTCTGATGGAGGGCCACAGTGTCCCAAACTCCAACCATTTCCCAATTCTTAAACTAATTAATGATATTATAATGTCATTTATAATAATAATAACTAATAAGTTGCTGTTGCAAGTTATGACATTTTTCAATGTATCTGTTGGCAGCAATGTAAAGGCTCAAATTTAATTTTAAGTTTGACACTACCGGGCCACTGCAAATACACTGGTGCACCACTGATCTTGAGCAAATAGCTCCCTCATAAAG
>JAFIDM010009631.1:130098970-130109989 GCA_023159025.1 Thereuonema tuberculata | reverse complement strand
TTACCGATACTGATAAAGATAAAGATTACTACGCGTAGTCTGCGATGCTGTTTCCGTCCCGTCTGCAGCGACTCCGGTGTTCGGGAACAAAATAAAGATGACTGTTGAATTAATTATTTTACTTATTGAGTGATTATACGAATTTTAAATCAGTATTCATTTAAAAGAATGAGGATTAAATAAAACACACTCAAGTATGTGTTTAATTTGTCAAACACATTTTTTGTAAAATAATAGCGATCGGCATTTTCAACCCTTTTTAATTACTCGATTTCGAGTAGTCTCCACTACTCGCTCGAGCTTCGAGTATTAAAAAATACTCGACAGATACTCGAAACCTCGAGTACTCGCCCACCCCTACAAACAATTGATGATTAAAGATTGTTGTGTGGTTTCAGAACGTTTTCTGTGAGTCTCAAACTCCATTCATTACTGTACTGTATGTTCATAAACTTTCATAATCCTTTTTGCGTGCGTTCATTGTAATTATTCACCAATTTACTGGTTCCGACAGTGCCAAATTTTCTCCTATCGGCGACTTTTGGTACTAATTTTTTTTTTTTGCAGAATTCTTCTCCCCATGCCCTCAATGACTATATCTAAATTTTGGTTTCATTCCGTTCGTTAGTTTTCGCTGTAGTTGCTTCCAAACAGGGAAAGTTATTTTATGGCCACCATATATATTTGAGCATAATTCTCTTCCACATCCTTTCCTTAGTGAACATAAATTTGACATAAGTGTCCTTTGTCAAAATCAAAAAGATGCTATTTGATTGAATTTCTGAATATCAAGCCCAAAGGGGGGAGGGGGAAGCTTTGGTGAAGGATACTTCCACGGGGTTTTCAGGTTGCAAAATAATGATTTTTTTACCAACTGGGGAAGGTTTAAAGTGATAGGGGTATGGAGAAGGGCAAAAAGGGAAGTCTTATATTCTCCAATCTTGATATTAATTTCATATCTACAGATCTCGAGTTACAAAATAAGAATATAACATTACTTTGTATCTATCAAGAGATTTTTTTTTTTTTTTTTTTTTACCAACTGGGAAATTTTCTAAGTGATGTTACAATTTCAATTTCTTTCTCATCCACATCAGGACATCTGTTTTTTGTAATCTTTAAGAAGAACGGGTATTTCAGCAAGTTAAGACACACAAATATACAACTTAACTAAACTTTTTTTAATTTTGTCTTTGTTCTTTGCTATACTAATATGCTTTTCTCCTGTTGTTTTGTTAACATTATTAATACTTGAACCATTAAAATTTATGGATAAGAATTCTAAAAGTATTCATTTATAATTTAATAGTGTGTAAATAAATGTTTCTGATAACCAAGTTTTATAAATTCCACTGATTGAAGAATTTATCCTGATAATTCTTTGATGGTCAAACCTTGTTTTCATTTTTTTTAATTAAAATTATTTTAGTTCTAATTTCATTTAGAAAAATTAATTTTTTATGCTTGTGCTTTATACATAATACTTAACAAACGAAATCCTTATTTCAGGAAATTTATTGCACAGTTTAACAGATGTTACATTTATGTCACAACAAATCTCACAAAAGCATCTTGATACAGGTCTGTGAAAGTTGATTCTCTATTGATGATGAAGTGGATTAGACGACACGGTTCATTTCTGATGAGATTTATTCCCTCCATTCCCCCACCCCCAAAAAAAACAAATAATTTGTAACCGAAAAAGTAAAAAAATCTAATTAAAGATCATGGGGACTTACATATTTAAATCAAACTTCCAATAAAACAAAAAGTTAAGAAGAATATTATTTATTTATTTATTTCAAATCGTACATTACTTTTCCACCTAATATTCCTAATATAACCGAGGGGGGGGGGGGGGAAGAAAAAGAAAAACCTAAATTACATTAAAATAATCATGCCACAAGGACATCTGCTTTGGAATCGAACAAGAAGTTAAGCTAATACTTAAAAATCAATAAAAACAATCTCAAATATCTCCGAAAGGCTTGAGAGTGGGCCCCAGAACCCATATACAGTAAAACCTTGTTAAGTCGTCACTCCGCTTAAGTCGTCGTTTTTCTTTGGTCCCGACAAGGTCTCATAGATAATAATGTAAAATAACCCTCTTTTACTCGTCACCAAATTTAATTCTACTCCGGATAATTCATCACCCTCAAAAATGGCGAGAAGCATCTTTATTCTCAATTTTGCCTGCTATCTTTTCAGCCCCGCCCCTTCAGTCTAAGAAAGCCTAGCCTTTACGGGGAATTTTCACATGGGAAATTCACTTGGGAAATTATACACTTCTTGCTGCGACTCTTGTCAAGATTAGACGTTTTTCTTGACCGCTACTGAGTGTTATTTTATTTCATAGCGAGTAAGCCCCGAAAATTTAAAAGCGATCGAAATTGTTTTTCTTCCTCCAAATGTAACTGCACTTCTTCAGCCTTTAGATCAAGGGATAATTCTTGACTTTAAACGAAAGTACAAAAAAATGCTTGTAAAGGACATGATAAAAGCCTTGATAGGAACGAAAAGCTAGAAGTTTCGGTTGTAGATACGATTAACTATGTTCACAAAAGTTGGAGTTCCATTTCATTACAAAGTGTTTCGAATTGTTACCAGTAATCAGCACCTTCATCAATCAACACTGTTGGATTATTTTAATGGCAGTAGAAGAAAATAAAATGTGGTAAGTATAAAATGTGTTGTTTTTTTTTTTATTTTCCACTCATTCATTTGCATTTATTGATTTCTGAAAATCTTGTTTTTCTCACCGAATCCTACAGCAATTCATAAAAGAATTGTATTTCAGTGGTTTTTTTTTTTTGTTTGTTTTGTTTTTCATAAATGCCCACTCCGCTTAAGTCGTCAAAAATGTTCGGTCCCTTGAGTGACGACTTAACGAGGTTTTACTGTATATTTTTGAAGTACTGGGATGAAATGTGTAGTTTCATCCCAGAAAAAGGGCATTGATTTTCACGATGTACAAGCCCTGCCCTCTCCTTGTAAGTTATTTATATCTCAACTATTTTAATCTTCGGACTACATTTGAATAATCTTGTACTATATTTCTACAACATATGAATGAATTATGCTCACACTTAAATTGAGTTATGCTAGATATAATGATCCAAGAGAAGTACAAAATAGTAATTTAAGTAATTATTTAATTGTACCACCACTTAGCAGTGATGAAGGCTTTATTTTTTTTTGATAGGGGAGGGGGTAGGAATGGTCATTTAAATAGATCAATTTTCATAACCAGAAAACTAGTTATTCAGCCATCATAATTGCACATGTGGTCATAATAATGGGGTAGATTAAGTGTCTATTACAGTATCTTTTATACTATTCATGGAACATTTAAAATCTCTTTCACACACACACACATAAATATACAAATGAATAAACCCAACAGTTGCATACACCGTTGTTGTCGTTAGCACAACACAATGATTACATGAAATCAGCACATACAGGGTCCGGCAGAAATATCTCCCTATTTTGAAATGTAAATAATAAAGACATCGTAGATGCCATTCCAATTATTATGTCAAAATCAGGAAGATTTATGCTAAATAAATGGGTTTAACGTGCTGTCAATATCTATTTGAAATGACTGTTAGGCCCAACACAAGAATAAACAAACAAATTGCCTTTTCAGATTCATTTTTATGAGGAGGCAGGCTAGGGCTGATGAACCAGTAGAATGGTGAAACAGCTGTACCCTAGTCCTCCTCATAAAAATGAATCTGAAAAGGCAATTTGTTTGTTTATTCTTGTGTTGGGCCTAATAGTCATTTCAAACAGGAAGATCAATGTTTATTATTTTCTTTTGTCAACTAAGCAACATCTTATTTGTACTTTTTAATAATTAAAACTTTGATCAGGCATTATAGATTCACAGCTTCTAGATAGCTCCTACGAAAACTATCACCACACTCCTTTTCAAAACCTGAAGTGTGTGTGTCAAACTAAAAATTTATTTAAAGTACTCAATATTAGCCATTTGTATAATAACTTTATTTATGACAATTTTATTGAATGGCTTCCATCAGTACTGTAATGTAATGAGGTGAGTGTGGGTGGCTTGACAGCCAAGCACTGCGACCTGAAAGATCTATTGTGCTAACCCACGGAAACAAGGACAGACGGAGAGAAAGACTGAGAAAGGATGGTGTAAGAAAAGGGGAAACAGGAGAACCCCGGGAAAACCTGCCCAGCGCAGATCGCCACCATCAACGAAACCCACATGAGACCCGAACTTCGATACTCAGAGGCGAGAGGCCAGTGTCTTAGCGACATCGCCAACCGCCAACCATCGGCCTTCCATCAGTACTACAATAAAGGAAACTCAATTCAGCATAATGAAAAATAAATAAATTTAGAGCATTCAATGTAAACAATTAATTGACATTAATTCTTCCATTTTCCTCATAGAATTCTAGTCATGGGTATTGGATGAATTTATGAAGGACAAAAACTCTTTACTTTTAAAATAACTATGAATTTAATTTCAGCGATAAATAAAACTAGTTATTTACAACAACATGAACAAGTCTCGTTCCCGGAATCACACACCAACTCCCTCTAGTGTATAAATCAATAAACAGTACATTTTGATTAATTAATTTCTTGGTTCCTAACACTCAGTCTATTAATATGCTCTGTACAATGCAACTATAAATATTTAAATATTCCTAAACTTACAATTTATTATTTAAGTTTAACATATAATCATGTTTAATTTTAGTTCAAGCTTTTGTTAAAAGATCAGCAGTCATAAAATCTGTTTCTAAATAAAATTAATAATGATCTCCTTTTGTTCAACTAATTCTCTGGTAAAATGGAAACTAATATCAATATGTTTGCTTCGCTTATGAAGCACTTCATTTTTAGCGGCGCCTATGTTAAAGCTTGCCTGTAAAACTTAGGTGCCCGCTCTTGCATTTATGTTTGCTGGATGTCACACACTGTAGTGGCCAAACGGTTCGAGATATTAGAATGAAACCTTCACCATTGTGTTCAGCATCAAAAAGTAGGTGACCACGTCCAAAAAAAATCAGTCCTGTAGGACCACTCCCTGACCCCCCAAGGTTTGCTAATAATGGGTTGCTAAAAACCAAGAAACCTGGTATTGTTTTAATTTCCTTATTATTATAAATGTGATTGTTGCGAATGCAAAAGGAGAATTGTGGCATTTACTGTGACTGTTGTAGAGCTACATTATAAATGTGATTGCTGCGCATGCAAAAGACGCCACTGTTGCAATTGTTGTGACTGAAATTGAAAAATTGTCTCGACATGCGGAAAAACGAGATGCTGATGCAAAGCGCGAAGCTTCAAGCTTGCGTAAAGAACGGTCTCGCTTAAAGTCAGAGACAAGAGACAGAACGAGAAAGAAAAGCTGAAGCATATCGCCGACTACGATCTGATCGCTTCTGATAAAATTTTGTTTAAAAAATTGTGCATATTATGGGGCCGCTTTGCTTTTGACACTGTCTAAAAGCATTAATTACCTTGTTTGATAATTTAATTGCACTTTGATTATCATAAAAAAAAAAACATTAATTGGTGAATTTATATATTTTTCAAAACCTTTATGAACTAAAAGTCTTTTCACATAAATTATTTCTCTAGAAATTTCCGATAGTGCTGCATATTCTGTTTCCATAATTGATAAACTTAAGGAGGTTTGCTTTTTAGACTTCCAGGTAATTGGATCCTTAGCAATAGTTAAGACTTTACCTGTATATGACTTCCTGTCATCTTTGTCTCCAGCCTAATCAATCTGTATAGGCTTTAGGATTTTCTCTTATCTTTTTTGTAGGTGATGCTATAAATAAATGTTTTCTTCAAATACCCTAACTTTCGTTTTGCAATTAGCCAATGTGCTTTTCCATGATCAATACAAAAATGACTTAATGCATTGGCTGCAAATGCAATGTCAGGTCATTTGATGCATTTGCTAAATAAATTAAACCATCTATAAGTTCTCTGTATGGTTGATTCTTCATTTCACATCTTTCTTCTTCAGTTGTTGGATACAAATCTTTACTTAACTTCTAATGCTTGTTAGTATTAGATTCAAATGGTTTTTAAGTTTCCCAAATTGAATTTACTTAATAATTTCTCAATATATTGTTTTTGAGAAAGACGAATCTTTCCAGTTCAACCATCTCATTGGACATGAATTTCAAGGATATTGCTTATTTCTCCATGATCAACCATCTTAAATGTATCTTTTAGGTTTGATTTAATTTGTTCAAGGTTTTTCTTTTTCTCTGAGGCTATAATCAGATCATGAACATAAAGGAGAAGAATTATTCTAATTTCATCTTTATCGAATACATACAGATATGGATCAGCTATCATACGTTTAGTACTGTTTTTAAGAATATAACTATCTAACTTTTTATACCATTCACAGCAGACTTGTTTCAATCCATATAAATTTCTTAATAGTTTGCATACTTTGTCTTCATGTTTTGATTGAACAATGTCACGTTGCCATCACAACGATATATTACGTGGATTACGTTATATATACGTGGATGAGAAAAACTTAAAATTTTGAAATAAATAACGATTATTTTTAGTTTATGCTTGTTTTCGAGTTTTGGTCAATTTATTAGGTTTATTGTTATTTAAAAGGCGAATATTTGTTATTTAATGGTGTTTTAATTTCTGATTTTACTGGGTTCCCATTGAGGAAAATCCATAGATACTGTTTTTTTTAAAGAAAAGCGAAAACATAAGTGCTCCGGCCTTAATGAAGAACAGCTGATTTCTCGCTTGGCGTTTCAAAGTCACTTCTGGCAGAGGAAGAAGGCATTGTTTTGCACGGGAAAAGATACGTCACGTGGGGCATTTGAAAAGACATTATTGGGAAGAACCTGATATTATTGTTTAGGCACGAAAAATGGAGGAGGGAGCTTGGGAGCGCATAGTTGAGCAGAGTTAAGCCGTTGGAGTCATTGAGGTCGGATGTATCCGAAGCTGCGCCCCATAGGGACGCAGGGGAGGGACGGCCGACCGGCGAGTATCCCGGGATGGTGGGAGACTCGCATAGAGTGAGTTCAGTTGAAGTCGTGCGGGACGGTTAGGCCGCACGGGCTCCGATGTCCGGCCCGGCATTGCCCCGCGGAGAGCAGCAGTTGGAGTCGACTCGTCACGTCGTAAGGTTGTGTGCCTCGGGACGGCAAGGTTTTAATAACAACCCAAAGGAAATGTGTGCACACGTACCAAAGTGTAAATGGAGAAGAATTTTGTCCTTAAGATGTCAACAGTACAAATCGTGCCAGGGTTTTCTAGTGCTCTGATCGAATCAACAGGGAAAACGAGGATCTGGAGATTTCCACCCCGATCCCCGCAGATGATGGAGGACAGAAATCAGTAGTGCCCCGATGTGTAGCCACTGACGAGGTAGCGCCGACGACTATTGTAAGTGATCAAACTTTCGTTAAGGGATAATGCCCTAACAATGAGTATTAAAGACGAGTCAACAGTAAATGTCGAAAAGACATCAAGCTCCGAAGGAAGGGTTAAGATTTAGGCAAACTGACGTTAAAGTGTTTACTGGAAAATTCCTTCCATTACCCGACAGATAGTTAATGTCAAGGAACATTAAAACTGAGAGTTGAACTTAAGCAAGACGACGTGATTCGCCAGATCGGTGATTGATAGATTGACGTTAACGTTAGAAAAAATGTGTGTACATCATGTGTTTAGAAAATACAAAAGTAATTTGGTCCTAATAGTAAACAAAACACATTTCATAAACTTTCGTGTGTGTGTCATGTTTTACACTTAGGTGAAAGCCAGTAGATCGTAGGTGATCGTTGCACATTACACGAACTTTCGTTCTATTGGATTGGTGGAGACCCACATAGGCGTCATTGTAAACAACCAAACTGACAATTAATTTCATTAATAAATAGAAAACAATAAGATTCTAAAAAGAAAGACAAAAGCATAAAATTGCAATTTTTTAAGAACATTTCGTTTTTATTATTGATATCTTTGTTTCAGAGTGTTTATTCCCAGACCCCAAAGCAGAATATCAAGCGACGGCGCGACAATGTCGCAGAACGAAACTGAGGGCTGCAGAAAGATATCGTATAGAACAGGGTTTTTTTTTTTTTTTTTTGGTTGTCGATTCGGAGATTCGTTTTTTTTTTTTTGTTTGGTTGTCAATTTGAAGATTCGTTTTTTGCGGGACATAAACGAAAAAAAAAGTTTAATTTTTTTCTGCACCTGCAGAAAGATTTTCGTCTTAGCATCAATCGTTGCAGAAAGATAAAAAACATTCTGCTTTCGGGTTCCCAGATAAACTTGGTTAATTGACGATATCTTACAGAGAAGAACTAATAGGAAGAAAATTAGTATTTCATGTACGAAACAGAAATCACTTGTATCTTTATATGTATTCATTGTTCATTGCTTTTTGGGGGAATTAATCTTGTGAGGGTTTTCTCTATTTTTTTACGAATCTTGGGTTGGATTTTCTGTTTGATTTTACAGGTGCACCTCGGGAACGGGTTTATTTTGGGGAAATTTTGGGATAATAAGTATTATCTGAAAGAAAAAAAGGCAAGGGGGAATCAGTTATATCTTTGTTTAAAGTTGTGTTTACAAATACTGAATAAATAAGTTATGGAATTTAAGCTTCAAAATTGTTGTTGCATTTTTTCCTTATCCACGTATCAGTCGTAAATTAAAGGAAATTAGGTACATCTATTAGATATTATTAATCTTTTATTTTTACTAAGTAACAAACAAGCAAGAAAGTCTTAAATTTCAGTAGTATCTAAATATTGATAATTGTTGTGATAGATTTGGTCCAGGGGGATTGTTTTCAGTTCAAAACGGGCCCAGCACAGAAAGCGTTATCCTCTTGACGACCAAGCAGTTTTATTCCAGGTAACAGGTAAAAGGTAATTAAGTTGTCTATTGTTGTTTTGGTGAGGCGTTAATAATTGTTTTTACGTCCCAGTGTATAACATACGGCGACAAAGGTGATAGGAAAATAGTGTTCAGTTTACGACTTTATGAAGGATCTCGCAGGTGTCAAAGTTGGTAGCCGAGCATCGTTTCGTCATTTTTACGACGCGGTACAAATCGTATGTGTCAAAAGTGGTGAGCAGAGGCGTGGTTGCGTTTTACGACCAGGCGGGAACTATGAATTCCCTTATGTCAACAAACATTTCCAGTAGTTTCATACATAAAAATATATAGATATAAATATATTTATCAGATAAGTCACCTTATACAAATGCTGATATTATATCCATTTGATGTACGTGCATCTGTCCTTTTACAGTTATTACAGCTAGTAATGTGCATATTATGTCATATCTTGCTACTAGATCAAAAACTTCTTCATAATCAACACCAAACTGCTGTGTATGTCCTCTGACAACTAATATAGCTTTGTATTTTTCTACTTTGCCATTCTGAATGATTTCTGTTTTAAATACCCAATGATTTGTCAAAACTTTTTCTTCATTGGTCTTGGTACAAAAATCCATGTTCTATTTTCTTGTCGTGCTTTATATTCTTTCATCGCTGCCTCTCGTCATTCTTCTCCTTATCATTCCGGTTTAGATCTAGGATACAGTTTTGGGATCTTTCTCTTCAGTAGTATAATATTTTCTTGGTTTGCCTCGTTGTCCAGTTCTTAGAATTCTTGAACAAACTCATGCTCGACATCGTTGGTTTAGTTTCTGATGTACATCCAGTTCACTATCTTCATCCTATCCATTACCTTTATATTCATCATTTTGTTCATTACCTTCACAAAGTAGTTTGTGCTCTTCATTGGAAACATCCATGATTGCATCAGATATAGTAATGATTTTTGTCGAAATATCTTGAACAGGTTCAATTCTTTAGAAAAATTTCACATCACGAGCTTTGATAATTTTTTTTTTGTACTTTTCTTTCAAACTCGATAGGCTTTGGACTCTTCTGAATAGCCCACAAATATGTATTTGTCATCTTTTGGTTGAAATTTTCCACTTTTTGTCCTTTGTTCAATGCTATTATTTTATTTCCAATAATTCTGAAGTAAGCTACAGTGACCGCAGCAAGAAATGATCCTCCCAGAATGCAACGCAGATGATAAGATTTACCTAGATTTACCTTTCCTGGCCTGTCGGTCACATTCAAATGTAAGAGAAAATGGCGGTCGTTGGATTCACATTCAACATTTCGACGAGAAAAAGGTCTCACAAATCAAGTAAGGAAATTATTCTTAACATTGCTCGTCGATTTCAAGAAGATGTATGTGAGATTTTTGATATTTCCTATTTTTGATAATTGAGATTGATATTTTCTGCGGAGCTTACGGCATTGATACTGGAGAAATTAGTCAATGATAATGTGTTCGCAGGTCCAACTCTCACCGCGACGATAATACATATGGTTTTCATTTTGACCAAGCTTAAAATGGTGTCATCACATTAAGGGGTCAATCCATTAGAAATCACACAGATAAAATAAAATTTTTGCTCAACATTTTTGATTTTCCTAAATTTTTTACCAGTTACTCCCCAATACTAAGCGAGTGCAAAACAAGGGTTAAAAAAATTTCTAGGCTCATACTTTTTTTTTGGCAACCATTCTAAGTTTGCTTCGGAACCGCTTTTCAGTTGAAAACAAGTTTTGCGCAAATGTATCTAAATCTGTTAATTTTATAGATATCAAAACAATAAAAACCAAACTTATCAAAATGATAAGCTCTACATTTTTTGCCCTTACATAATATTACCTAAGTATTGAGGAAAGTGAAGAAAAAATTCACAAGTATAAAGGAAAAATTAACTTAAAACGGGACTTTTAGTGCTGCAAAAGTATTAAAAGGAAGAAAGACTCCCCTTTATTTTTTTCTTTTCTTTTGTAGGTTTATCATATGACTACTTGCTGGAAGAAATGAAATCATAGGAGAAAAAGTAGATTCTGATTTTGTACTGACAACATTCAATGAAGCCAAAATAGGGATGTCATGATTGATGAAAAAGAAAAAAAAAAAAA
>JAFIDM010009631.1:129993041-130008817 GCA_023159025.1 Thereuonema tuberculata | reverse complement strand
TTGATGTTTTTTTTTTTTCCTTCCTCTTCCTGTAATGCTTTTTGTTTAATTTTCATTTTATTTGCCTCGATGCCGACACCCTTTTGTCTTCTCAACGGGATCACCCTTAAGACAACTGGGATGTCAAAACTGTAATCAATATGTATTGTTGTAAATATTTTTTCTTTATAGGCAATAAATGATTATTATTATTATTAATAGTCGGATACCGTCGCTTAGCTCTGGAACTCTTGCATTTACAGCATTTAAAAAAAACAACTTTATTTATTTAGCAAATTAATATCAAGATCGGAGAATGTACGACTTCCCAGCCCATTTAACTCAGGTATATTGCGGGTTGGCGGCCACACAGGGGGGGGGGGGATTGCCACCAAACACTTCATTTTTGCATGTATCTTCCAAACGCAGAAACATTTTTGAATGACTGATACATCGTTCGATAGAACTTTCAAATACCAACATTTTCTCAATATAATGTTCTCTTCCAACTTTTATACTTTTTGTTTAAATTGAGAAAAAATCTAAATTTGACCCTTTAAAAAGCACCATCTTGGAAACCAAAAAAATTTTTCGAAAGATTTTTGTAGCATTTTGTTTGTCTTAAAAAGATCTACATTTTATCCATTTGCATGACCAATCTATTTCTTATAGTTTGGTCAAAAAAGTGGAAAAACAAAGTCTTATGACATGATGACAGACAGAATAACGCTTTTATTATTTAAGTTCAGGATACTTAATAAAAATGAATATAGTGAATATGGTATATGAGTTCCATCATTCTCTCTCTCTCTCTCTTTTTTTTTTGAGATGCATTAAGATACTAATCTTAAAATGGGGAAAAAAAACATATTTCTGCTATAATTACCTTGGCCACTTGGATCATATATTTCTTTGCCAAACTTCTTTACGATCTCATCACTAAAACGAGTGTTTGTGTAGACATACATGATGGGAAGGGAACGACCAAAATGACACATAATCTGAACAATGTCTTTAGATGGTATTATTATATTACAACTTGGTGTATTCATATCTGAAAGAGGAAAAAAAAAAATACATTCAACATTATCTCCATTATTATATTTACCTAATTGAAAGCTGAACTTTCCTCTTTTAACTTTTAAACTAAACTCTGATCTTAATATTCTACTTAGAATCAGGTAAAAACTATAGTCTAAAATCAGTGTTACCAAAAATAATTTTTTTAACAATAAGTAAACTACATTTTTTAAATGTACTGTATTTTTAAAAAAATCAAAAATACTGAACGACTAACATGAAATAAAAGTAAAACAATGATTTTCGACTATATTAAATGTATCTAGTTCTAATACAATCTGTTACTGAGTTCATATGACTGGCTTTGAAACACACAACTCAAAACCATGTAAAAAAATCACTTAAATTTCAATTTTCATTTTATCATGTGCACCTTTGTGTTCATAGTTTCATTTTCTTTGTTGTTATTGAATTATATTGTTTCATGAAAACGTTCCACATTCACTAGGCTTATTCCATACAAAACAAAACAAAAAATGGAAGCTCCACCACTTTTTAATTTTGATGATTCTTTATACTGTATGTGTCTATCCCTTAGATGAAGGTGGGTGAGTTGGAGTTGTCGCTAAGATATTGGGCTCTCACCTCTGAGTACCAAGGTTCGATACTTGTTTGGGTAGTGTGGTGCTGGACAATTGGCATAGGGCAGGTTTTCTCAGGGTTCTCCAACTTTCCCTGCCCTACTTCCATCATTCTTTCTCGATCTTTCTCTCTGTCTGTCCTTTATGCAGAGATAGAACAATGGACCAAGGGTCGTGATGCTCAGCTTCCCTGTCACCCATACTCATATTCACAAAACGTAAGCATTCCTTATGATGAACTTTTTTTTTTTTTAACTATTACGTCATAGCAGCAATATTTCTTCTCTGGCAAACAGAAATTTGACACTTTCGGAGATTTACACAATCATTATAACTGTTATTCTAATAAAACATTGATAATTAGTATCAAAGAAAAAGAAAAAAAAACTCAATATATATATCTACATTTTAATTACACATTTACTATTTTCAATAAATTATTATTTTACTAAAATGAAAGCAGTTAAATTTCACCTATCTGCTAGTGCTTTTTCCTGTTTTTCAATGCCCTCTTGTCTTGTTATTCTGAGCCCATAATTTTTTCTTGATTATATCCACCTACATTACTATGACTGCACACAGTATTAGTTTTATTGAAAACCTTCTGCTGCGGGATGTTGCAGATTGCATAGTTGGTTAACAAAGCACGACAAGAAAATTATGCTTGGTAAAATAAAAATCTTTAAAAGATTTATTGTGGTGGTCATTTAAAATTTCTCTCACACTTATGTACAAATTTTCAAAATGAAATTGTAGCACAATAAAGTTCAGTTCACTCTGGTACAATATCGTCTTGATATTTCTTAGTACTTGCAATAGTTATTTTACAATTAGTTGAAATTATCTTAATAATAATAGCACGCTTCTTAATATTTGTTTGCACTGCTATATTGTATTATAGGTTGAACATTTCTTTCACTTAAATGTTTCTCTACATTTAATCTTCTAATCATAACACGCGAGAGTTCTATTCTTTCTTATTAAAGCACTAACTATTCTACTTATGGCTTTAACACTTTTCACCTTTGTGATTAAACGAAACGGTTCTATGGCTTTTAAATTCACCTATGTGATTAATTCTATCTACACGATTAAATGGCTTTATCACTTTCACCTATGTGAAGTATATCTTTAACCGCACTAAAGATAACGATACTTGAATTACTTTTAATGGCTTTACTAATTTACACCAAGGGTGTTTTAATAATAGTATTCTACTCCTTGCTGATGAAATACACTTGAAACTGTGGCTTCTTAGTAAGCTGCGTTAACGAACGTGGGGGTTCCCTCTAAAATGGAATTAATAATAAGCTACTCACAGTTCACTGACTTCAATGGCCTTTCACTTATACGACGGTAAATCCATTTGTAGTAATTGTTCCTCTGCCAGTCTTCGTTCCAAACGTAACGGTATTTCCGGAATCCTCCTCCTTGAACGTGTTTGAAAATGGCGCACTACTAATCGTCAGCTGATTCCAACTATCCAAGATGCAATGGGATGGCTCCGCTCCTGGATTTCATATGGCGCTTTTAATTCAGGTTCTCTGAAGGCTTTGACTTCGTAGGAATTAAATTCATGGAATAACTTCTTCCAATAAATTATAGTTCATTTCCTATTCTCCAAATTCGTCGGAATTCCACTTCTCTATTTCCAGGCTTCTAATTGGCTGGAGAATGACTTTGAACTTCACTTCTTGAATAATTAAATCTTTAGGATTTAATTTACTGCAGCTCCCTTAATTCTTCGGAGTAACGAATAATAATAATTGGAACTTAGTTGAGTTTCACTTATCATATAACTGGCTCTGTCAATTTGCCACTATGTCAGTTCTCCGTTTCATATCTCGCTTCTAGGTTAGACTTACTGACGTTAACCTCCCTTTGGTCTGACTGACTGTTCCATTCCAACTGACAGTCACTCTCTATTAGACTGACATACCTCCCTCTCGAATGAGGCTGCCCTTAACCTTATCTAACGTAAGCACTCGAAAATGAAAATGAAAAGCACTCCATTGAAGTCCCTCATAGTTAAGTTTTCCTTCAGACAAAATTCCTAGATTTTATTACAGATGTTTCTGGCATGGAGCCGAAGATGAATAACATCGGATGGGTTCATGACTGGACAATTACAGGCATGGTTGGAGCAACTTTAATGGCTGTATCACTGCGATGCAGAAGGCAACGGGAAACCACTGCATTACTATCCCTTGTAAATCAACATGAACCACACACAACAGAACATGGCCCCTGGTCTCCGTCAGACCTTAAATGGTCAAGGGGTGCTAAGAATCTGCGGAAAGACCACTATTGTGGGTACCTGGAATGTCCGAAGTTTATACCAAAAAGGGAAAATACACAACGTGATCAAAGAAATGAAAGGACAAAAAATTGATATCCTTGGAGTTAGCGAGATGAGATGGACCAACTCAGGCAAAACTACCATTAACAACTATACCATGTGGTACTCAGGAGGCAATACACATACCAGTGGAGTTGGAATTATTCTATCTAATGAACTGGCTAATGCAGTTGAAGGATTTATCGCTCACTCAGACAGAATTATGATGATAAGAATTAATATACGACCAATTAAGACAAATATAATACATGTATATGCACCAACAACAGACTCAAGTGACCAAGAGATCGATGAATTTTATGAGAAAATTGAAAGCATCCTAGAATCAATCAAACCCCATGAGATAACCATTATCATGGGTGACTGGAACGCTAAAGTTGGCAATGGAAGTCATTCAGATATAGTTGGACCCTTTGGCCTTGGAACAAGAAATGATCGTGGAGAAAAACTGATTGAATTTTGCAGTCAACACAACTTAATGATAACAAACACATGGTGTCAACAATCAGCTAGAAGACTATATACTTGGACTTCACCAGCTGACAATAGTACTAATATCATAAGAAATCAAATAGATTATATACTAAACAACAAAAGATTCAGGAATATGATAATTAAAACAAAAACAAACCCAGGTGCAGATTGTGGATCAGACCACAACCTTCTAACAACTAAAATCAGGATGAAATTAAAAACAATTAAAAAGAAAACAAAATATAAAAAACTTGATACCGTGAAACTCAAGAACAAGGATATAGCTACAAAATTTCAAACTGAAGTGGAACAAAGAATTAATAAAGAACACAGAAATGAGAGGATAGAGGAGGTCGATGACCAATGGAGGCACCTGAAAACCATCATAAAAGAAACAGCTGAGAAAATTGTTGGATTTAAAGCCAAACAAACTAATAAACCTTGGATGAATGAAGATATCTTTGCCCTCATGGATGAACGTAAAACATATAAGAACAAAAACATACAGAAATACAAAGAAATACACAAAAAGATCCAAAATGAAATTGTAAGAGCAAAAGAAGAATGGTTAATAACTAAGTGTGAAGAAATAGAACAACTGCAAAAAAGCCATAATGACAAGAGAACTTCACAAAAAAATAAGAGAAATGACCTGTAAATACCCAAGCAAGTCTGGATGTATTCAAACCAAGGAGGGGAAAGTTACGGCAGACATCAACGAGATAAAAGAGGTTTGGGAGGAATATATCCAAGAACTCTACAATGACCAGAGGAGCATCAATACCTCTACTGCAGATGCAGAAGGTCCAGAGATATTGAAGGAGGAAGTGACAAATGCACTTAAGATATATGAAGGACAACAAAGCAACAGGTCCAGATGAAATACCAGTAGAACTGATAAAGCATCTGGACGAGGAAGGAATTAATGAAATTACCCATCTGTTAAACATTATCTATGAGACTGGAAAAGCACCTGAGGAAATGAACACATCAATAATTATACCCATACCCAAAAAACCCAAAACCCAAAAACCTACGGAACACAGAACACTGAGCTTATTCAATCATATAAGTAAGCTGTTATTGAAGATTATTCATAACAGAATATATGCAAAAGTAAATAGCAGAATTGGCAACACTCAGTTTGGATTCAGATGTGGAGTTGGAACAAGAGAAGCAATCTTCTCCCTGACACAAATAGCGGAAAAATCAATAGAAATGAATATCCCACTCTACCACCTTTGCTTTATTGACTACGAAAAAGCTTTCACAATATCAAACATGGTCTACTAATGGAAATACTTATGAAAACAGGAATAGACACAAAGGATATCAGAGTAATACAAGATGCTTATTGGAACCAAAAGACTTATTGGAGTTCAAATGGGAGATGAACAAACTAATTGGATACAGATAAAGAAAGGTGTACGGCAGGGTTGTGTCCTTTCTCCAATTTTATATAATCTATACTCTGAGATATTGACAAAAGAGGCATTAGAGGAGCAGAAGGAAGGAATAAACGGAGTAACAATAAATACTTTAAGATATGCTGACGATACCGTGCTGATAGCAACATCTTCCACAGACCTCCAAAACCTCATTAATGCAATTGTTAATAAAAGCAAGGAAACGGGACTCAAGTTGAATATAAAAAAGACCAAAACAATGTGCATCAACAAAACCCAGATCCAAATGAAGATTAAATGTGATGGCAGAGATTTAGAACAAGTCAATAACTTTCGCTATCTGGGTAGGCATTTTTATTCAGATAATTACCAAGATAAAGATAAAAAACAGAATTATACAAGCAAAATTAAAGTTTAATAGAATGAAATCAGTATTATGCCAAAAGAAACTCAACCTCGGACTAAGGAAAAGGGTGTGGAAATGTTATATTTGGCCAATCCTTTTATACGGATGTGAATCATGGACTCTCAAAAAGGAAATTAAACAAAGATTGGAGGCATTTGAGATGTGGTCATTAAGAAGAATGTTAAAGATAAGTTGGACCAGCAGGACATCAAATGAAAGAGTACTTCATTTTGCTAACTACAAGAGAATTATCGGCAAACTTATACACCAAAGAAAACTTGCCTATTGTGGGCCCATACAGAGAGATGTAAAATATGAGATACCTACATTGACACTTGAGGGAAAGATAGAAGGGAAGAGAAGCGTTGGGAGAAGAAGAAGAAGATGGATGGATGATCTGCACGATTGGACTGGACTTGATGCTCAGGACATCATAGACGTTTCAAGAGATAGAGAACTGTGGTACCTGTTGATCGCCAACCTCCCTATGGGAGAAAGCACCTAATGAAGAAGATTACAGATGTTTAAAGATGGTAGACTCTCATGTGCACTTTTATTCCTGGATTTTATAGACCCTACTGAAAAACCCAAAAAATGTGCAATAATTAGTATCCTGCTCTGTTATTAAGTTCAAAAGGCTCAAACATATTTATATTCAATGTATTAAACAAAAAAATGGCTAAATTAAAGAAAAGATTACAACAACAACAACAATATAAAATTAACAATGGTAAACCAAGACAGTATGCAACAGATGATCAACAACAAAATAAACCAATAAAAGTAAGTGACAAAAACTCAACCTCGGACTAAGGAAAAGGGTGTGGAAATGTTATATTTGGCCAATCCTTTTATACGGATGTGAATCATAGACTCTCAAAAAGGGAATGAAACAAAAAGTATGAAACCAATCTCAAAATATTATACAGTGCAACTTGGTTAATTCGAACGTCTTTAATTCGAAATCGTGGTTAATTCGAAGATTTCTCTTAGTCCCTTGAATTTCTTATTAAATCAGTGTTAAAAAATCGTGGAAAATTCGAAGTTCAACTTCCTTAATTCGAAGTTTTTAATAAAAAATTTCGAACCATAACGACTTTTCAGCGTTTCATCGTTAAGAAATTCGACATGTGACAACTGAAATCCCCTTCCTGCCACCGTTCGACACGTGACGCTTCAGACACCATTCGAGCTTCCTGCTGTAAGTGTAACCATGTCTTTCAGTAAACCATGCGTGTATAAGAATTTAATGTTCGGTGAAAAGGTCGCTATCATTCGCGAGGTGGAAAAGGGTGTGAAGAAGAAATGCCAAATCACCAACGAGTACGGGATAGCACCGAATTTCGTTAGTACATTGAAGGACAAACCAACATAAGTGAAGCTGTTTTCCGTTCACTAAACATGCTTGATGATTTTGCTAATCTTATGCGACTGAATTCTACAAAACAAGACATTGCATAATTTTTTTGAAAAACTATAATTTTCTGAATTGAATGTAATATGTACTGTAGCTTATGTAATATAAATCTTATTTTGTTTACATACATATAGTGTTGAAGTCTTTCATACCATGATCTTTCTGAATAAATATTTACTTATTGACAGAATAATGTTTTCAAGCATTCAGTGGACCTGAAATTAAAGTTAAAAGATGTAACTTGTTTAATTCGAAGTTTGGGATAATTCGAAGTTTTGGATAATTCGAAGTTTTGTAATGGTCCCTTCAGCTACGAATTATCCAAGTTGCACTGTACAATACAAAATCTTGCTTACTCTCAGTTGTTTCCTAAAAGTTTACCATAAGCCTAGTTTACTTATTCTCTTCCCTCAAACTGTTAACAGAAGCTTTTGTACCATAGAAATGGTATTTATCCTTTTCTACTGCTTAATTTTTTTTTTTTATACTGGATCTTTGGATCTTATGAAGGAATATTCAAAAGTTGACATATCAACTATACTTATGGTTTGGTTTTCCTTTATAATTAAATACCTTTTGTATCCTAACGATTGTTAGGTCGAAGGTTTTTTTATATGCCCTTTTCCACTTATTTTTAATTGTTGTTTATTTTGTTCACTTTTGGGAGCAAAGGTGACGTCCATTTATTTTTCATGCCTTTCTGGGTTTGTCATCGGGGAGGGTGGATCAGGCTGGTAAGTCCCAAAAAGGACGAAACGGCCATTCCCGATTCCCTCTGTTGACAAACTCAAAAACACGTTTTGTTTATTTATGTGCAGTCTTTGGTTTCCTTTCTTAACATTTTTTCTGCACGATAAATTTAGTTCTTGTAATTATAGTGCCTTTTTGGTCTCTAGAAATCTTGTTGGTCGTGACTCCTCTATCAAACTGGAGTGGCTCCAGTAGTTAAACTTGCCTATGTCCGATGTCGCACAGTGCCACTCCTCAAATCACCAAGTCCAGGACTGCTGCTAATAATTGGCTGACTGAGTAATTCCATATTATATGCTTTCCTAGTTTGTTCTTCCCTTTAGCCTCCATAGCCAAAACAAGGTAGTGATAGCGATCAGTAGACCAATTGCAATGCTTCGCAACGGCTTCTGATACGTGTAAGAAAATATAATAATACTAATAATGGTATATTATTAGTATTATTTGTATAGCATTGTTGTCGTTGATATCTATTGTTATGTTGACACCCCTATATCTCCAGAGCCTGGCCATGTAGAGATATAAACTCTACAGCTCTGAACTACTCTTAGCAAGACCTTTCCAACGACACCCTGATTAAGTCTCTAGCCCTTGTGGTTGCTGCGCTGACACCTGTCCACAGGAGGACAGACAAACCGGGGATATAAGGCGTCTGGCCTGATACCTCGTATCAGAAGTCTAAAAAGTTTTCTCATTTCACTCTTTTCCTGAGTCTGCCTCACAATTCTTTATTGAGACAGAGTGGGCACAGATGACTTCCACAACATCTTCCTTCTCTGATCGGCTCCTCACCCTCCTTTTCCTACCTCTCTCTTACCCCACATGGTCATGGCTTGTTTCTAGGAAATCACTTGATAGCAGGCTCCAAAACCTACATGCGACACTTTCATGCCATTAACTTTCAGAAGTACTAAATTGATATTAAATGTTTTATTGCTGTGTTATCATAAGTACAAATTATAAAGGTAATTGTTCATTGTAGTTTAGTCTTTGTTATTCATTTGTCCATCCACTTTCCTGCCTTTTTATTTAATGTTGTACAGTGCCATATTCCCACTATCAATGATGACTAATTTTTTTTTTTTTTTTTTGCAGAATCCTGCTTCCCATGTTGAAGTTACAAAAGGCCAAAAATCAGCATTAACAAATTTATGAATGATGCCCTTTATGGTTGTATCAAGGGAATTCCAATGCAATATTTTAGTGATAAAACTAAATTTCATCCATTAACTATGGATTAAACAATACAAATAATTAAATTTAGAATGTTTCTTTTCTTATTAATAGTCTAACAGACTTTGCAACAGAAATTCCAAAGACAAATCACAGTGCTAGCACAATTTCTCTTTTCCCAATGGTGGTACAAATGCAACAACATACTTTTCAAACATAATTAATTAAAAGTATAATAATACATATATATCAATATGTCTTTCTTAACATGTAATGTAAAATCAAATATGAAATAAATAGTATATTAAATGCTGAGGCTTTTCTTCGTAGCATAAGAATTATTGAGCTATTTGCAAAATGCGTCCTTCTATGTCAACTGATCAGATGCTTGCCACATGACTTTCTGGTTTGATTCATTTTTATTTTTTGCAGACACCTTGATACTTTAAAGGAACATACATGAAATTTTAAGACTTAGATGCTTATAGTTTACGAGTAAAAAATTGTTGTTTAGCACTGCGCTGCAAGTTTTTGCGTTAACAAACATGCATTTTGGAAAAATGGCCATTTTCAAATTCAATTTGTTTTCGTAGAAATGAGATATAAGGTTGAAATTTGTTTTCCTGGCAACTTTACACATGCTCTTTCCAAAAATTCCAACAAAAATGGAATAGGTATCTTAGTTAGTTTGGGAGATAAAAATTATTAAAAAGTGAGTTTTAAAATGTCCAGTGTTTCATGATGCATATTTATTAGGTTTGTTGAATTATTATTAATTCACTTAGTAGCATGATTTTTTTATTTTTTATTATTATCTAAATAGTATGGGTTGTAGATATCTTCTCAGGTCCCAGGATTTGGAGCTTAGGCTGCTGCAAGAAGGTTAAGGAAGCCTCCAACTGGCCACGGAACGGAATTCAGCTTCTACAAGAATAGCCAAATGGCTACCTGAGCAGTTGTCTAGGAGGTTCTTATTTTTTGAGAGGGATCATAAAGGTATGAAGCTCATTTGATCAAAAATTCAAGTTTGGCCAGCAACTCTTATCTATTTTTAATAACTGACTGAAAATCTGCCGATCACTATAAATCATATTCTTTTGCTGACTTTTAAGTGCATAGTAATGTTATCTGCAATATGTGTATTGTTTTATCATCACATATACTACAATATTTAAGAGAAAGCAATTACACATACTCACATTACACAACATATTTAATCCTACTAGCTTGGTAAAAGAAAAAGAAAAAAAAAAACCAGAAAAAGTACTATAGAAGTAGCAAACAATTTGTTTTGCTAACATGCTTCCAGGTTTTAATCTCTTTTCATATTCCTGTACCTCCTTTTCTGTAATGAACATGAAGTGAATGCCTTTGATATTTTCTTGTGACCATTTAAACATCTCTAAAGGTGTGGTGATTTGGTCAGAAATTGTGGCTTGCAAGCTCTAGCAACAAGTCTTTTAATTGTTCCGCCAAAGCCGTCATAGGGGCTCTTTCCATGGCTTGTGGCAAGAAATGCCATTCAGCTTTCATACCAAAATCTTCTTCATGGACAGATTTTTATAGTTTTTGTACTTGCCTCCTGCACCATCACTGAAGTAAATTATCTTGTCAAAATTAGATGGCACAACTTGGTGCAGAGGACTCACTACAGGTGTTAGGAAACAATGCACAGCATTTTTTTCATACTTCACGTAGTCGGAAATAACACACAGTTTGAGACATTGCAGCTTATCTTCATGCATATAATACACAGTAAATGGGTGCAGTGTTAATATTGCAGTGCAATAGCTTCAATGATGTCCTTGCACTGCATCTTGTATAATGAAACTGTAGTTTTCAGCAAAATCTAATAAGACAATTAATACTCCAGGATTTGCACATCCTTTTAAAGTTCTGAGATAGTAAGATTGAGCTTTTGAGATGAAGTGATGAGCTGTTAGGGATTTAACCCTCAGGGCTCTAGAGGCAGATTAGAGGTCGCAGTGCTTCAAGACTAAAAATTTTGTAGCTTGTCTTAGATGGCTGCGCATAGGTCTACTTAAAAGCCAATAAAAAAAAAGTCGTATACAAGCTAGAAAAAAAGTTTTATATGTTTTCTGAAGAGCATGAATCAGGCTAAATTTCTGTGTAAAAGAAAAAATTGCCATTAGGTTTTTGTAAATAAATCCTTGAAGTTGACAAAAACATTGCAATAAAAAAAAAAATTGATGGGAGAAAGTAAAGTTTGACAAAGTTTTAATGCAGTGACATATCATTATTTATTTACAAAAACATATGTTTAGCTAACCAGGTTCAAAATGACAATAATTTAAAACTTACAGTATTGAAGAAAAAAAATTATGCTGCTTTAACCTATAAACACTAAATGGTACTGCAGGTAAGCCAATCCAAGCATTAGACTGACTCCTTGCACTAATCCAGACTAGCTTAGGCCTAGGGCTTACTTTTTTTTTTTTGCTTGTGGGCCTCAAAACAAACCACACATGTGCCCACATTGCATGTCTTGCAAAAGTATGTCGACCGTTGATGTTTCTTTGCAGTCAGATTGGAGCATACAATACAGTTCATCTCCTTTTGCCTTGTTTTCACCATTGGTAGCTTCTCCAATTTACATTCTGCATTTGTTTTTTCTTGATACTGTGCCTCACAATCAGTATGTTGACCAATCAAAGCAACAATGACACTTTTCATGTACTTTTCTCTTGATAGAGGTTTGTATTGTTTTCCATCAAAACCAGGATCATTCTTGTTAATTTCTTTTCTTTGTTCAAGTGGGTACAACTAAACAATGTAAGAATTCGACAGCAGATAAGACAAAATGTTGAAAAACACCTTTCTATATCACTTTTAAGACCGTCGTTCACCTTCAGAAATGTAGATATTTTGGTCTGCTAAATCAACCCCACCCATGTTTTTGTTGTACGTTTCAACTGTTTCTGGAACAATAATGTCTTTTCCACGCCGACTTACTCCTACACCAGTTGCAATGTTGTATGTAGACAGACAGTAGTAGGACTGTTTTTTTTTCTGAGATTTTTTCTCAGCTTGCCTGCCAGTAAATGCAAAGTCTGCTGTAATTGGCTGCTAAAAATCTTGATGTGTCTGAACCAATCAAATGGCATGTTTGGAAAATAGACACTCCAAACTTCAAAACTAGCTATTATATAATTGGCTAGCTGTAACATGTTTTATTTTCGACGCATTTCAAGTTGAGTGCTGTAGAAATACGATCCCCAGAGTCGATAATTCGGACGATAGTGCTCTGATGATTAATAGCTTCACAAACTGTATCTGTAAACTTGCTAACTGAAAAGTTGTAAAGATAGAAGATTTGTTCTATCTGTATGCGGCCACTGTTTCTAATAAACTGCATCTTCTAAATCCTGATCAGCTTCTACAAACATTTCAAGCAGATATGGTTTTCATGTTGCTGTGTTCCTTGGGCATTTTCAAGTCACAGAAAGAATACGATATACAGTGATCGAAAGCACATTTTCAGTCAGTTATTAAAAATAGATAGAACTGAACAGTTATTAAAAATTCAAGTTGCGGGCCAAACTTGAAGTTTTGGTCAAATGAGCTTCGTACCTTTATAATCCCTCTCAAAAAATAAGAACCTCCTAGACAACTGCTCACATAGGCATTTGGCCGTTCTTGTAGAAGCCGAATTTCGTTCCGTTAAGGAGGCTTCCTTAACCTTCTTGCAGCAGCCTAAGCTCCAATTCCTGGATCCTGAAAAGATATCTATACCCATACTATTTAAATAATAATAAAAGAAAATCATGCTTCTAAGTGAATTAATAATAACTCAACAAACCTGATAAATATGCACCGTGAAATGCTGTGTGTTTTAAAACTGACTTTTTACTAATTGTTATCTCCTAAACTAAGATACCTATTGCATTTTTGATGGAATTTTCGGAAAGAGCATGGGAAATTTGTTTTCCTCATTTCTACGAAAACTTATTGAATTTCAAAATGGCCACTTTGTTAACGCAAAAGCTTCCATCACAGTGCTGAACAACAATTTTTTACTTGTAAACTATAAGCAGTAAGTCTTTAAAGTATCAAGATGTCTGCAAAAAAAAAAAATCAATCAAATCAGAAACAGTCACCTGGCTAGCATCTGATCAGTTGATATGGAATGATCCAAATCCACATTATAATAAATAAACAATATGCAAATAAATTAACAAGTTTTACCTTTGGGATTAGTAACAAGCATTTCAATGCCACTAAGAGATAAATATATTGCCTGCTGAGGTACTGTTTTTAAACATCCGATCCGTACACTTCGACATGTTAAGGAAAGTTCTCTTATATCTCCGAAGTTACCGAAATTCACTGGAGTTGTTTTATTAGGCAGACTGCTTGTATGGTCCTGGTTTGGTTTAAAAAAAAAGGAATAAATTGTTAAAACATAATGATCCATTTTTGATCATAATAACTATAATCAATGCTTAAAATAATTTGAGCAAAGCTAAATCTCTTTGAATACAAAGTTATACCAATATTAAATCTATTTATTGTTAAGTGCTTTGTAAAAATGCAACCTTAAGCCCCGCGAACACCATCAGATTTTGCACCAGCTTAGTCGGCCAACTTTCAGTTTTCGAGTCGCTAGAGACGACTTTGAGCATGTTTTTCAACGACTTGCCAGCGATTTTAGTTATTGCTGCACAACCAACTTGAGTCGGCCAACTCGAGAAAGTTGGTCGGAATTACTAATCACAGGACAGCGTTGGAACACGTCAGTCATGACGTCACGCCCAAGGAAAGAAATGGTGTCTATAACGATTACCACCGCTTCAATATGACAAGCGAGTACAATGAATATCAGAGTATTGCGAGTTTCTTTCATGCATAAATAAAGTTTATACTAAAGTGCAGTAATTGTATGCGGCAGAATTTATCAGAGAGGTTTCAAAACCTCGATTTTTTTTGATTTTCCACAGCTGCTGGGGGAAACGCATTGAATTATGGGATTGCTGCTAACGCGGCCGACTTCATTTGCAAGTTGGATTGTGTTCGCGGCTGACAAAAGGGGACCAACTCAAAGTTGGCGGACGAAGTTGGTGCAAAATGGGATGTTTTTCGCGTAGCTTTAGATTCGTTTCAATTGCAAAACTGATAAAATCACAAAAGTTTAACATGATCAAAACAAGCATTTTAAGAAAACAGGAATAAAATCTTCAAATTTCCTCCTCCAAATTTAGTTGAAAGATTAGCGTGATTTCTCCTGCTACTTCACAAACATCCATACATTACATTTGAAATTTTGAAAGAAAAGAAGTCACCAACTTTCAGCGTTTCCTATTAAAGTCACAAAACAGATGGCGAATTTTTGATCTTTTCATGAGCTCCAAATGGAAGGGGAAAATGCTAGCAGGATTATTGATAGCTCAAGTGATAAAACACATGACTGCAGGCTGAAGAAGCAGGGGTTTCATATCCAGAAGAGACCAGGGATTTTTCCTTGAATTTCTGCTCCAGATAAGTTAAGATGAACACAACCCTCTGTGAAATGGGTACTGCGTTTCTTTCGCAAGGTTAAAAGATAGATGGGCGTCAGGCTGAGATCTCAACTTAGTCCTGTTAACCTCGAAATGCTAGGAGTCTTACCTACCATGGCCCCTTGCACCTGGTGTGGACTTGTTATGGAATCCTTCACCTATATAGGGAGGGTTGATGCGTCGTTATGTAGTCGAAGTTAATATACTCACCTCTTACATAAATACTCCCCTCCACCAGTGACGATTTTCGATATGATCTCCTGACATCCTGAAAACTGCATGACAATGAAGTTTCCTTTGTAGAAGAGACCTTCGCAGAAATGTCATGTCGATTTTCTCCCATTTGTCTTTGCAAAACTTTCCACAGACCCATCAGGCTGCTTTACGGGATCCCAGTGCTCGTTTCAGCAAATCCAAACTCGCAGAAATCCATAGGACTTGCGTCAGGTTATTTAGCAGGGATGGGGGTGAAAGGGATGGTACATATATCTGTTTGCACTTCCGTCCAAGCACAACACTGAAGGGTATTGTGGTGGTATGACTGGACGCCTTGTCTTGGTGGATATAGACCTTGTGTGAATCATTACCATACAGTTTCGATATTTGGCATTGATAAATATCATCCAACACATGCT
>JAFIDM010009631.1:129949340-129973589 GCA_023159025.1 Thereuonema tuberculata | reverse complement strand
AAGAAAAAATAATATTTATTTAAATGCGACAAACGAAAATTGGTCTAAATTTATAATAAATATTATCGTAACATACAAAAAAATGAATCAAAGAAGACTTCATAACACAAGGCGTGAAGTACAGGCAAAAGCAGCAATACAAATACATTATGAAGGGTAAAAGTTAGGTAGCTTATTTCGTATTGTCACTGGAGCTCGACTGGCTGTTCACTCACTGGCGAAAATCTTTCACTCACTGGTAATGCATGATCTGAAAAATTGTAACCTACATTAGCGTCGATTTAATAACAGTAAAAAGTAGTCTTTAAATTTTGCAGTTATTTACCGTTACTATGACAACACGTCGGCCAAAGGTTCAACGTCATCATCGCTATCCGAGTCATCGTAGTCCATACGATGTGTGCAGCCATGTCCTGCGCAGTAGCCGCACATGCTTGTGCAAAGAAAACCGTGTCTTCTTCACCCGCGTCTCTTCTCGCAACCACAGTTACAGTTGCAGGATATGATGTTCGGCATCCACTCCGGTGCTGGTTCTTCTTTAGTTGGAATGGGTGTCAGCTGACTTGCATGATTCATCCATCCCCACTCTGATTCCGGCAGGCGATTCCCCATCCAAACCTAGAATTATTAGTTGACGACCGACACTGTCTCCCTTAAACAAGCTTGAACTTCTTGAAAGATCCCTTTGTGCCTTTTCAGAACGGAGCAAAGTGGTATTACATCCACTGATTTTCCACGTACTTCACATACTGGAGACAGATGTGGCTGAAATTCCCTGGACGCGCCCAGTCCAGGGCAACCCGGTGCAGGAGGAACTGTAAACTCTGCGTTCACTGGAAAGTTTGTCTTGGACGGCGCTATCTCTTCTAAAACGTTGATCAATCCAGACATAGTGCCTTTCCGCATCAACATCCCGTCAAACACCGCTGGAGGCCTTGCTGCAAGTTCATATGTCAGGTACTTCTCGAGGTCAACATCGTCACGCACAACACAGCAATCGGTGAAAAAGTTGGTTAGGGTTGATTTCGACGACAGTGTCTTTGATCTTGGCCATTTTAGATGCAATGGCAAAAGTCGTGACTTTGTTGTTTCGTTTTAAGTGGACTTTACTGAATCGTTGACCTGTGATTGATTTCCTTGCTTGCAAGCCACGGGAGAGAGCCTCATCATAGTTAACTGTATCGTCGGCTACTATACCGGTAGACAAGAACATTAGAAGGTTCGTTGAGTCGTTAAAAGGATGGTGGGACTGGAGCCAGTCTACCATCTTGCGAACGTCTGCCTTATCTCTCACTTGCGAAGACTCTCTTAGCTCCACATGTTGGTCGGCGGTTTCGGCGAAGACTCCACAAAATCTTTCAGTGGCGTTGATTATATGTGCAGATGAAGGCATTGCACAAACCCATCGAGCAATGACGTTATCCGTCAATCCACGTCCATGTGTGAGCCCACCCGCCGTCTTCATGTTTCTCATCAACACTTGCTCTATAGTCATATAGGTCTATATGCCTGACCAGAACTTTGCAGATCTCCTGACAGTGAAACAGCCTTCCTTAACAAATTGCAGGAACTCCAAGGAAGTCATAACATCCTCGAGCTGAGATGTCCCGCAGAGTGGAAATACGAAATCATTCTTTGGACACACAGCAAGTGAAGAACCCAAACTCCAGAACGTTAAGCTCTGACAAACAGACGCATGATGCCAACCATCTTAAAAGAATCGCACCCACAGCTTCGCAGTGAGCCGTCCAGATGAAAAGAGGGCTTTCAGCTTTGCTTCGAACAACTCTGCTGGCTGGACGATGTACTCTGACGACAAAACGTTATCCACCGAAGTCGTTCCAGAGTGTTGTCTGAGTGTGTTCGTTTCAAGCGATCGCTGAGAAGAGAGTCTGCGTCTTGTATATCCTGAATATCGCCAACAACAGCTGCATCAGAAGATGTGCGCGGACAGCTAGAGCGTAGGCATGGCCGTTTACCATCTCGGTCACTGTGTTCTTTGCGTACACCGTCTCCCACAATTCTTCCAAGCAGGAGAACTACGTGATAGCCAAACACTGTGCGAGTTGAGCCATGCGCAAACTCAGCTAATTTAAAACTTGCTCATTGGCGCATCTTTTTTTTGTTTGTTTTAAAACTGCAGTTAGGAGGGTTTTTATCAACAACGACAGCTTTTTAAACAGGCTGTTCAATGTTTAATTTGTTTCATTCTAGGTTCCAGATTGGATGGTGAATCGCCTACCGGAAGCAGAGTGGGGATGGATGGCTCATGCAGTTCAGCTGACACCCATTCCAACTAAAGAAGAACCAGTACCGGAGCGGGTACTGAATATCATATTCGGCAACTGTAACTGTGGTTGCGAGAAGAGATGCAGGTGCAGAAGAAACGGTTTTCCTTGCACATGTATGTGCGGCTACTGCCCAGGACAAGGCTGCGCAAAATGTTAAACTGCTCTAACTCGGATAGCGATGACGACGTTGAACCTTTGGCAGACATGTTATCGTAGAAACGTTAAATACCTACAAAATTTAAAGAACACTGTTTTACTTGTCTTAAATTGACGCTAATATAGGTTATATTTCTTCAGATCTTGCATTACCGTCAAAGATTTTGGCCAAGCAGATTAGTGAACAGGCAGTCGAGCTCCAGTGATAACACGAAACAAGCTACCTAACTTTTACCCTTAATAATGTATTTCTATTGCTGCTTATGCCTATATTTCACGCCTTGTGATATGAAGTCTTCTTTGATTATTTTTTTTATGTTATAATAACATTTATTATAATTTTAGATCAATTTTCGTTTGTCGCATTTTCATAATTATTATTATTTCTCAAGAACCACAATTGGTCTATAATTATTAATTTTTAGTGTTTCGGAAGGTAATGCAGCCTGAATTACGTAATTTGACGCAAAAACGAATACATTCAGACGCTCGGTTCAGTCACTATGCTTCAAACTCTAAATATCCACGATGGGGGCGGGTTTTTTAAAATGGCGGATTTTCCCCAAGATGGATTTTTTGGGAATTTTGGGATATCAATCAGAACACTATTCTCAATATTTCTACCAATTTTCAGCTTGATATTTCAAATGTCCGGGTCAATGTCTAATTTCCCTGGACTATTAGGGAAGATTCGCATTTCTTCCGGGGAACCTGGAGCCGTGCAGGAAGAGGGACATCTGGCCGTTGTTGACTCTCCACTCGACGTCGAACCTGGTTCGGAGGCGATGAGTCCAGATGGAAGGGGTGTCTGCTGCGTAGGTCTGGAGGTACCCTCGATCGAGCCGTTGAAGAAGGCGGAGACCTTGTCGGGTGTTGCAGGGCGCCGCACGCGCTTCGATGCAACAGTAGCGGCCGTAGCGTTGGCCAGTGCGGCGACTGCGGTGTCTGGGGAAGTGAGCAGCCGGAGAGCGTGCGTCACTCTGCTGACGTCGGAGAGAATGGCCACTGGCAGGAGGTTGAGTCCGCCCTGCTTGTAGGAAAGATAGAGAGGTTCAGCGCTTGCGCGCTGAGGAAGGGAGAGCCACCTCTTGCTAGCTGCCTTGATAGCTTTATCAAGCTGGTTGAGGGGCTTCTTAGGAATGACGCCCGCGCTGAGGTGAAATTGAAGTCGGGGGATAAGAAAAGTACACACGGCGTCGAATTTTTGCCAGGGGGCAAGAAGAGAACGGTCGAGATCGGCGAGTTCTGCCTTGATGGCGATGACCGCGTCCTCCCCCGTCCGGCAGTGGTGAAAGCCCGTAGGCACGCCGAGATAAGGATAAAGATCGTGGGCGGAATGGACAGGAAGAGTGGCGGTGACGATAGAGAACTGGTGAGGGACGGCATCTTTTGCCTTCCCATCAACCACCAGTGTGGCGCACTTGGAGGCGTTAAAGGAAAGTCCAGCCCACTCTGTGACGGAGTGGGTGGAGTCAAGAAGGGATTGAAGGTCCTCAGGAGAGGTAGAGAGGAGAGCAAGGTCGTCGGCATAAGCAAGGACAGGAGTGGGGGAGCCATTGAGTTGGTAGCCGAGACCGGAAGTGTGAAGAGTGTGAAGAAGGGGCTCCATAGTGAGATTGAAAATGTTAGGCGACAGTGGACATCCCTGGCGGACACCGGAAAGGATAGGGATAGGCTCGGTTAGGCCACCAGAGTGTCGGATAGCAGTGGTGCATCCAGAATAGAGACGAGAAATCACTGCAATGGTGGCCTCGTTAAGACCGGCCCATCGCAGTGAGGAGAAGATGGTAGCATGAGGAATCGAGCCAAAGACGTTGTTCAGGTCGAGCCAAGCAACACAACAAGTTTGCTTGGTTCGCCTGGCATCGTCTATGGCCGATTGAAGGGTGAAGTTGTGCTCGGAGCATCCTTCGCTCCGTTTGCGAAGAAGAAATCCGTTCATGGCGGATGCACCACTGAGAAAGACGTGAGGAAAGGCAAGAAGCATGTAATTTAGAGATAGAGTTAGATAGGGCGATAGGGCGCCAGTTGGAAGGGATGGAAGGGTCCTCCTTCTTATGAATGAGAACGGTAGTGGAAGTTTTCCAATGCGGAGGAGTGTACTGCATCGCATGTAGAAGGTTAAAGAGACTGGAAAGAACATGCGCGCCGGGGTCCAACTTCTTCCAGGCGTTGTACCTGATTCCGTCGGGCCCCGGTGCGCTGTTGGAACACCTGGAGTGGCCAGACCTCGGAAGGAGTGAAGGGAGGGTCAAAGGGATCGTCATTTTCTACAGGTTCCTTTGCGGGAACGGAAGCAGGAAAATCAGAGGGAGAGTGGTCAGAAGGAGAGAGAGTGTGAGAGAAGTGGGCATGAAGTTCTTGCCCAGGAAGCTGACAGAATGGGGAAGTGGGAGAGAGAACTCGTCTCATGTCTTAGGGCGGTTAGCCCTTTACAACTTTTGCAAGTTGGACTCGGCGACAGGGTCGAAGGACGCCGCGTTTGGCCGTGGACGAGGGGAGGCCTAGATGGCCGCAAGGAAGCAGGGCGGTTGTTGGGCCGTATTGGCTGGGAGTCGACAGGCTTGTGGAATCCTGGACCTCTTTGGCGGCGCCGCAGAGGTTCGTGATGGCTGTGTCAAGCTCCTCCGGTGCCTGTAGTGCCTGCAGCCGGGTGATCCAGCGCTGCTGCTCTTCGGTGAGCTTAGGCAGAGCAGGAAGGTCCGGGGTAGTAGAGGAGGCAGGTGGTGGTGATGGATGTTGCTGTGGTTCAGGTGAAGCTGTGCAGGCATTAGTGGGGGTAAAGTTGGCAGGAGGAGTGGTGGTTGCCGTGGTGTAGGTCGGGTGGAGGTCAATCCGCCTGCGCGGAGAGTTCCGTGGGGTGCTGCGTGGAGTGCGGGCAGGTAGAGGTGCGCTGGCAGGCGGAGGCGCGCAGGCGGCAGAGGCGCGCTGGCAGGCGGAGACGCGCTGGCAGGCGGAGGTGTGTTAGTCGAAATTTACGACCCCTTACCCAAAATGATGGGTTTTAGGTCGAGGATTATACAGTGTGCTCCATCCCAAAATGACACAAAAGGAGAAAAAAATATCAATATCCAACACCACTGCCCAATACGACACAAACATCAAAAAGCAAACAAGGACAACAAATCAAATAACACCAAACGAAAACCACCAATAATAAACAAAAAAAGGAAAAAGCAAAAAAAAAATGTCCCATTAAAAAGAAAAGATCTTCACGTTTGGCGGCCACTACCAAACGACCGAAGTAATAGTAACAATCTCAGCCTATCCCCTTGTGTTATTAAATGTATTTGTGGACAAAAACAAGTAATTCAATGAATGGCCCCACGGTTTTAAAATATAAACCCGGGTAAGCTACAACATACAAAAAAAAAACAAATTAATCAACAAATCACCATCAACAGAAACCTAATTAATAAAACCCCTCCTCCTGTTTAAAAAACTATCAAAAAATAAAAAAAAACCAATTAATAAAAAACAAAAAACAAAAAAAAAAACCCACCATGATTAAAAATTTTCAATACACAATTAAAATAGAACCCCTCCCCCCATTTAAAAACTATCAAAAGTTAAAAACACAGAGAATAAAAACCACAACACGGCCCTTCACACGGTTCGGGAGCATATGAGGAAGCCAAAGAGAAAAGACACCTGAGACAGGAAAAGGAAAAAATAAAAAAAAAAAGGAAACCTTGCCATGGAGATCCAAAACAAGAAAAAAAAAAAAGAAACATCCACCACAGTCAGACAGTTAGCCGGGGGGGGGGTGCAGACGGCAGGACCGCACCCGCCATGGAAAGGCCATCACGGACCCTACCTAACCACGAACGGTCAAGTTCGCTGCATTTACCCCATGCCCGAAAAGTCTGACTGCCCGGGAACACAAAAACAAAACACACCAAAACCCTAAATAGTTAATGCCCTTTTGGCGTAAAGCTTAAATTCATTATAAGATTTTAAAATCACGCCATCCTTACAGGGAGCACAGACGCCATTGCAAATTAAAAAGCGCTCAAAATTTGCTCTAAGACCAAGCCTTGCAGGATGCAAGCACCGCCACAAGACATGGTCCGCATCCTCATCCTAGGAAATTGAGCAAAATCTGCAATTGGCCTCTTCTGCTCTCTTAAATCTGACTAGATATGCATTAAAATCTCCATGGCCGGTTAAAATCTGATTTAAATAAAAATCCCCGTAAATGTAATTATCTTTAACATATTTTATAAAGGAGTGCAGCCGACCACTCTTTGTGGAAGTCTCCCAAACCTCCTGCCACTTGGTCGAGACCCCGGATTTCATGATCAGTTTGGAATGACTCTGAGGAAGGGGCCTTTGAACAGAGACGTTGGCCAAAAGCGTGGCCAACTTCGCCTACCGGTCCGCTTCCTCGTTGCCTGGGTCACCTACATGCGCTTTCACCCAGAACAAGTCGCAAACAATATCTTGCTTATTCAATTCCACAAGGTCGATGTACGCATCCCTTGCATCCCAATTCTCGTAAGAACAATGAGAAATGGAGTGCAGGGAAGAGCTGGAGTCCGAAACCAAGGCCACATTGGCGTCCTTACCCCTCCAGAACTATGTCACCCAGGAAACACCAGTCCTAAGGGCGCAGAGTTCCGCCTGGAAAATGGAGCAGGAGTCGGGAAGGCGTTCTTTAATAACCTCAATGATGTTCCATGAGTTATCATAAATAATCAAAACAAAACCCACCTTCCCGTTCATCTTGGATCCGTCAGTAAAGATATATGTATTATACGATCCATGTTCAGAGCCCCAGCTCTTGACCTCTAGTGAATATAGGTCGCCGAGATGAATCCAGCCATCACGGTCGACCCTGCGACTATAATTCTGGGTAGTAACGCGTTTATAATGTGAGGCCAGGTGATAAGCTTGAATCCAAAGGGGAGGGACCCCACTGAGGACATGGAGAGCGTCATTCGAGACGGTTCTGTAAGTTCGGGTGATGGCAAGTAAAAAGGGTCTACTAATGGCATAGAGAGCTTTAACCATTCTACTCTTGAGAGCATCCTCTCCCCAGATCTCCGCCCCCTCAAAAAATTTTAGGCTTGATGATAGTGTTGAACATTAATTTTCTCACCTTAGTTGAGATTCCCCCGTGCTTTGGGGCAAGAGCAATAAACCTGCTTGCACTATTCGTAACCCTTCCGCGCACCCGAAAAATATGATCCAACCACGTCAACTTCGAGTTAAAAGTGAAACCAAGATACTCAAGATTGTCAGAGTAGGAGACGGGTGCCCCCTCCATCTCGATCTCTGGCCGACGCAGGGCTTCCGAAAGGGAATGAACAATGCCTCAGTTTTGGATGGATTAATAGTAAGCTGATTCCTACTTGCCCATGGACTGATAATCTCGTACAGGAAATCCCAAAGTTCCTTAATCTGTCTCTCCGATGGGGCATTGATCACGATGGCTGTGTCATCTGCATAGGCCTGGACCAAAACAGCATCCCTGGCCCGGGGACTTCCGAGGAAATCCTCCAAAGAGGAGAAGAGGTCCCCCATCAGCAAAATCCACAGGGCGGGGCCCAAGTTACTGCCCTGTGGACAACCCTTATTGCAGTGGACCGATGCTGGACCAAAACAAACGGTCCGACCCTGCAAAAAGGAAGCAATGAAGTTATAGAGATTGGAAGGACATCCCTTCCTCCTCATCACGTTCAGGATCCCCGGATGCCAGGCATTGTTAAAGGCATTTTGAATGTCCAAGGAGACCACGATAGCATGATGCCTCCTCGACCTGCAAAGACGAAGATATCGATACAGGTCCGAAGCGGCATTAATAGTACCGCGGCCCCTCCGAAAACCATATTGTTGGTCAGAGATCAAATGGTTTGCCTCAAGGTAATGGGTTAACCTAGTGCTTCAAAGCCTGTCCAGAACCTTGCCGATTACTGGAAGAAGGCAGATAGGCCGAAGACGGCCATCCCCCTTCGGGAGAAAAACAACCCTCTCCTTCTTCCATACAGTGGGAAAGGTGCCCTCATCAAGGCATCTATTCAAGAGTTTTATGTCCATATGTCCAGAAGAACCTCTTTGACAAAAGGGAGAGAGCGGGTGGGAATGCCCTCTAACCCCGGAGAAGACGAGAGATCAAGACAATTTATCAATGTCGACAGCTCCGCTTCAGAAAAAGGTTTCTCCCTATATTCGGTAATGTAGTCACTCACATAACATCTCGAATTTCTTTGTTAATATTACTATTCTGAGAGAGATCATCGAGGGGGAAAATAAGCATGAAGTAGACAAGCCGAGGTTTCTTCCACAGAGGTAATCCATTAGCCGTCAGGTTTTAAAAAAGACTGCTGGACGAGAGGATGCCGCATCGTCCCGCCAATGATCTTCGCTGGCAAGCAGTACGGATCACGATCCGTAGACGTCGCACAGAAATTCCTCTATGAGATCTACCTCGCCCGCCTTTCTTCACTTATCCCCATAGAGATCCCTATCCCGTTGGTTCCTGGCCTTATACATTTTCTTTTTAAGAGCCCTCTTAAATCCGGGCTCCACCATCTAGGCTTTGGTATCTTCTTAAAGTTATAATTAGACCGAGGAATTGCATCGTTGCAGGCACGTAGACAAACGTCCTGGAAGAAACCGACCGCAACGCTGCAATCCTCTCTCTCGACACATTCCAACAAAGAGGGTCGCTCACTCTCCAAAATAGATTCAAAAATATTTCATTTGGCCCTCTTCAAACAATAGGAGGAGGATGAAAACGAGTCCTCAAGCCCTAGGGAGATGCAAATCAGCCGATGATCACTGCCCAGGTCATCCACTTCAAGGGTCCAATCCCAAAGTCTTGAACCCTTGGTGATTGCCAAGTCGATCCAGCTCCTACCCATGGAAGAAACAAACGTAGGCTCTGAATCGATGTTATTTAAAATGTTGAGCTGGCGGTGCAGCACCCATTCCGCGATCCCTCTCCCTCTGGCATCCATAATGCGGTCACCCCACATAGGATGCCTCGCATTGAAGTCACCAACAAGAATTACCTCTGCAGCCTCTTCGATGATAAGGTCCAAAGTATTTAAGAGACTTGGGAGGTCACCCTGTTTATGGGCATAGATGTTGACCAGGGTGAACTCGTACTCACTGATATTAACCTTAATGGCTACCAAGTCTCTGCTGCAGAATTGTTTAAGCATAAATATCTGGCAATCCCTGTTGCTGACCCCAATGCAAGATCCAATAGGAAGGGGATCACTAACACAATATAAAGTGGCATCGTTGCCAAAATTGGGCACCGCACTGTCTCTCAAACAATATGGCTCCTGAAAACACATGACATCGAACCGATTTTGTTGTAATTGCATCTCTGCCCAGGGCAACAGACTTCTTCCCAAATTAAATTGGGCAATACAAATCATTGGTAAATCACCCTCCTCCTGCTGTTAGAAAGAACCCTCAGATAACAGGGGCATTCTACCGAATTGGCCATGTGGCCATTTCCCTCCCTTCCCTGTCTCTTACAATTTATACACCTTATGCTGGTGGAACTACACTCCAAATATGTGAGTTCCACCACATTTAAAACAAGATAAAGGGTTTTTACAGTCCTTAGCCAGGTGACCAAAGGCATTACACTTGAAGCACCTCAGTATCCAGACATCTTCTACAAATGGGATCCTTAAATAATCGAAATTTACGAGGGTCTGAGTCTCTAAGGCTTTATATATCTACGGTGTGGCACTGAGGACCCAATTCTTTTTCCCCCCGTCTCTACATGACCTTCCGTTAATTATCTGTAGGTCTCTTTTAACAGTAACATTGGGGAAGTCACCAAAGCAGAATTTGACTCTACAGTAACATTGACAATCTCCTCCTCCCCGTATTGCACCGGAATACCAGTTAGTTTAAAGGAAGGAAGACGATTACCTATCCCTTTCACCTTCAATTTTTCCATTGATTTTAATTTCGATTCCACTTTAACCTTCTGATCTATAATGAAGTACTTCAATATGATCTTGCCGTCCTTTCTTGTCACCTGATCTTTTAAACCGCCCCCAATGTTATTAGGCTTCAAATTGTCTTTTAGTACCTTTAGTACCTCTCCCTTCTGGCTTCCTCACCATCTCCCCCCTCTTTCAAAGAAACAACCGAACTAAACTCTGTATCCTCCTTCCGGGATGTCGTATTACTGCTGCCCTGCCATGACTTGGCATTAACATTCCTAGTTGTTCTCACAATTTCAGCAAAGCTAGGAGTTTCTGAGGAGCTCTATCTGCAACATTAGATCTTATTTTGAGCATGATCTTAGCCTTTTCCAGTTCTACATCCTTCTTTGCCAGTTCAAGATCTTTAATTTTAATCATTAATTTAGTAAAAATCTTGCTAATCCCTGCAAGTCCGTTAAGCACGGTTGACTGGTCGGATTTCCTAAAGCTGATCCTTCCCCCCTCCTCCCGGGAAACGGCCAGCTTAATGGAGTCCGACAGTTCAAAAAAAGAGTCTACTGCAAGAGATGCATAGCCCAAGACATCCTCATCTCCCCCCTCCGCCGTCCCGGACATACCCCTCTTACGCTTGGGTCTGCCACCCTCCCCGTTGGCAGATCCGTCTACAGCCGGGGAAAAGATGCCTTGAAAAGAATACTCAGGGGGGGGGGGGGGGCCGAGCCACTCCCTCCATCACCGGAAGGGGTAAGAGGAGGAAACATACTTAAAATTAGGAGTCCTGGGAGATCTCACGCTATTCTTTCTACAAATAGCTAGCTGTGATTTCTCCCAGTCGATTGTTTCTTTTAATTCCTCACTCGCTTTTTTCTTGAATTCATCCTGAATTTCCCTTTTGATTCTCAATTTCTTTAAATCTTTATTCTTTTGGCCTTCTCTTATATTCAATTTTAGCCAAGTTTGAAACTTATCTTTAACCTGATCCTCAATTAATCCTTTCTTGGTTAACAATAGGGCTTCAAGCCTCTCCTCAAAGGAAGGGGTCTCCTCTGAGGAAAGAACTTCGGCATTCTCCATATATCAAAAAAAAAAAAGAGGGGGGGGGGCGCAAAATGGCGGATGTCTCCACCCGCATAAAAACGCACCCAATACCTCCACCTTACCTAAACCAAAAAATCAAGAAAAAGAAAACAAGAGAAAATCAACCCCCTCAACCAAACCAAAACCCACCACAAAAATAAAAATAATATAAGACAAAAAGGCTCAAACACAAAACAGAAAAAATCCAAACCTAAACCAATCACAAGTCCAATATGGCGGCAATTACCACCGCCGAATACAAAAACAAATCCCCCTCCTAAGGATTAATTTCTCTCTATTTTAACCTAAAAATATAAAGAGAAGGACCACCAAACATTAAAGAAAGATGTAGTATGAATTCAAATACCCAATGCACTTTATAATTAAAAAAAAAACGAACCAAGTTCAGCAGCAGATGTTGTGGAGCTCCCGTTCCATCCGTTCCATGAAGCCGTGTATCCGCTCCATGGAGCCGCGGAACCAACTGTGCTGGTTGCCGTGAAGATGGCAGGTGGTGGGTTAGTTGATGTGGAGGTGGCAAGGTGGCAGACCTTCAGATGTTTTTTGCCAGCCTTCAGAGCAGAGAATGGGGTGTGGCAACCACGGCAGTGGAAGGCCAGGGTGACGGGTGGGGAGTGCGTCTTCAGGTGTTTCCCCAGGGCGGCGTGAGTTTTCATATACCTGCGGGGAGAGGTGTGACACAGGAAGAGTTCGATGAGTGGGATTGGGATGGAGTGGACAGATCGGTTTTGGCTGGGAGGAAATGATCTGTTGTGAGGAGGGGATGGAGGAAGTGGAGCTGACGGTGGGCGCAGGCAGACATCCGCGTAGGACGGACTGCCGTTTGCCGGGAGAGGAGGTGGGATAGTGTAGTTGTTGGCACAAGGCTGCTGTCTGGTGCGTCTCTGGCGTCTGGGCCTTTGCTGGAGCGGTGGTGATGGAGTAATGCTGTGCAAATGCGTGTTTGCAGGCGGTGAAGGCAGGTTGTAAAGGCTGGGGGAAGGCGGCAGAGGCGTCGGGAGCAGTGCGGTACGTCTCTCCAGGAGGGGGGACCTGCGCGTCTAGCAGAGTGTAGGCGGTGAGGTGCAGTGTGGTGGCGTCACCCTGATGGACATCAGCGGTGGCGGGCAGGAGAGGCTGTGTAGATGGACTAGTGCCGAAGTAGTGTACTGCGAAAGTGCGGTGGGCCGTTAACCGGGCGGCCGTGGTGGGAGCCGGTGTGATGATGTGTGCAGGGGGAGTGCTGGGCCTAACGGCGGCCGGGTAGGCAGGCGCAGCGATAGGTAGCGTCGGCGGTGCGTTAGGAGAGGCCGATGTAGGCGCGGCAAGTGCTGCCGGATGTGTCTGTGCTACTCACTTTGATCTAAGCCAAAAGGTCGAGAAGCGATAGGAAACCATCGACTGGCTACTGCTATTTGACTGTGACGAGAACACTATTGGGAGCGCCATACGTTCAATTTTTACTTGAAAATAGCCGCAAACCAATAATTAACTGGTTTTGCCTTAGCACAATAAAACAGATAATTTTCAATTTCATTTTGGCATTCAATAATAATATGAGTTACAGCAAAGCGCTGTACCGCTAAACAACAGTCTTCGAGGGATCGTTCGTGTTCCCCATACGTTTTCAGTACCGGTACGGTCCGCTTGTCGGCTCTAAAAAACAAAAGAAACCCAATAAGTACTTCCCCAAGATTGTTCGATTTTCCAGGCAGAACTCTGCGCCCTCAGGAGCGTGGTGTTGTGGGTGGCAGAGTTCTGGGTCGGACAAATGGTCAGGGTTGCTCTGGTCTCGGACTCCAGCTCTTCCCTGCATTCCATTTCTCATTGTTCTTATGAGAATTGGGATGCTAGGGATGCTTACCTCGTCGATTTGAATAAACAAGGTATCGCCTGCGACTTGTTCTGGGTAAAAACGCATGCAGGTGTCCCGGGCAACGAGGAAGCGGATCGCGAGGCCAAGTCGGCCACGCTTCTGGACAGTGTTTCCGTCCACAAACCCCTTCCTCGTAGCCATTCGAAGTTATGTATGAAAACTGAGGTCTCAGCCATGTGGCAGAGGGTCTGGAGGTCTTCCACAAAGAGTGATCGTCTGCGTTCTTTTATTAAGGAGGTCAAAGCAAATTATATATACGGAGATTTCTATTTTAATCAGATTTTAACGGGCCATGGAGACTTTAATGCCTATTTGGTTAGGTTCAGGAGAGCGGCTGATGCCAGCTGTAGGTTTTGCCCGCTCCGGGAGGGCGAGGATGCGGACCATGTCTTGTGGCGGTGCTTGCATCCCACAAGGCTTGGCCTTAGAGCCAACTTTGAGCGGTTCTTGATCTGCAATGGTATCTCCGCTCCTTTTGCAAATGGCGACCTTTTGGAATTTACTAAGGAATTACGAAATTACGCCAAAAGAGTGCTTACAATATAAGTTTTGGTGTTTGTGTTAGATTCCGGGCGGTGAGACTTTTCGGGCATGGGGTACAATGCAGCGGGTGGAACTTGACCGTGCGTGGTTGGGTAGGGTCTTCGACGGCCTTTCCATGGCGGGTGCGGTCCTGCCATCTGCACCCCCCGGCTAATCGTTGAACCGTTCCGGAATGTACCCTTTTTTTTTTCTTTCTTGAATTTGCTCGCATCTCCATGATCGATGTTTTAATTTTTTTTTTTCCGATTGGGTTTTAATCTTGTCTCCGGGTTGTCTACATTCCCTGCCTCCTGCAATATCTCTGGCTTCCTCGTCGGTCCCCGAACTGAAGGAACGGATCTAAAGCTGACCTTTCTCCTTGCCAGGGTGAACTATGTTTTATATCTTTTTAAACCTTTTGTCTGGTTTTAAAAAGGGGGAAGGGTTTTAATCATGTTTAAAATAATTTCTTAATCTTTTGATTTCTTCGGTATTGTTATTAAAGTTTTTTTTTTTTTGATGTTTGAGACCTTTTTATTGTTAAATATATAGATACAGATACAGAAATTTTGGGGATACGGCTGACACACACACGTTTTCTTCAGTCGCCCGGTAGTGGCCGCCGGGCGCGAAGCCTCCTTTCTCTGTTTAACGGGGACATTTTTCTTAGTTTTTTTTTCTGTGTTTGTACTTAAATTGTGGTTCTTTTTTGTTTCTTGTTCTGTTTTTTTTTTTATTGGCCTAAAACCCATCATTTTGGGTATATGGGTCAGTAATTTGTCTATAACATGCGTCACTCTGCTGACATCGGATAGAACGGCAACAGGAAGGAGGTTAAGCCCGCCCTGCTTGTAAGAGAGGTAGAGAGGTTCAGCGCTTGCGCGCTGAGGAAGGGAGAGCCACCTTTTCCCAGCTGCCTTGATAGCTTTATCAAGCTGGTTGAGGGGCTTCTTAGGAATGACGCCGGCGTTGAGGTGAAATTGAAGTCGGGGGATAAGAAAAGTACACACGGCGTCGAACTTTTGCCAGGGGGCAAGAAGAGAACGGTCGAGGGCGGCGAGGTCTGCCTTGATGGCGGTGACCGCGTCCTCCCCCGTCCGGAAGTGGTGAAATCCCGTAGGCACGCCGAGATGAGGATAAAGGTCGTCGGCGGAATGGACAGGAAGAGTGGTGGCGCCGAGAGAGAACTGGTGTGGGTTGGCGTCTTTTGCCTTCCCATCAACCACCAGTGTGGCGCACTTGGAGGCGTTAAAGGAAAGTCCAGCCCACTCTGTGACGGAATGGGTGGAGTCAAGAAGGGACTGAAGGTCCTCCCCCGTCCGGAAGTGGTGAAAGCCCGTAGGCAGGCCGAGATGGGGATAAAGGTCGTCGGCGGAATGGACAGGAAGAAGGGATGCGCCGAGAGAGAACTGGTGTGGGTCGGCAGGTTTTGCTTTCCCATCAACCACCAGTGTGGCGTATTTAGAGGCGTTAAAGGAAAGGCCAGCCCACTCTGAGATGGAGTGGGTGGAGTCAAGAAGGGACTGAAGGTCGTCCTTAGAGGAAGAGAGAAGAGCAAGGTCGTCGGCGTACGCAAGGACAGGAGTGGGGGAGCCATTAAGTTGGTAGCCAAGACCGGAAGAGTGAAGAGTGCGAAGAAGGGGCTCCATAGTGAGATTGAAAATGATAGATGACAGTGGACATCCCTGGCGGACACCGGAAAGGATAGGGATAGGCTCGGTGAGGCCGCCAGAGTGTTGGATAGCAGTGGTGCATCCAGAATAAAGATGAGAGATCACTGCGATGGTGACCTCGTTAAGACCGGCCCATCGCAGTGAGAAGATGATAGCATGAGGTATCGAACCAAAGGCATTGATTAGGTCGAGTTTTTTTCTGGTGCACCGGGCATCGTCGAATGGCCGATTGAAGGGTGAAGTTGTGCTCGGAGCATCCTTCGAACGGAAGGAAGCCCTTTTGCGAAGGAGAGAGCCTGTCATGGCGGATGCATCACTGAGAAAGACGTGAGGAAAGGTAAGAAGCATGAAGTTTAGAGATAGAGTTTGATAGGGCGAAAGGGCGCCTGTTGGAAGGAATGGAAGGGTCCTGCTTCTTATGAATGAGGACAGTAGTGGAAGTCTTCCAAAGCGGGGGAGTGTACTGCATCGCATGGAGAAGGTTAAAGAGGCAGGAAAGAACATCTGCATCGGGGTCCAACTTCTTCCAGGCGTTGTATCTGATTCCGTCGGGACCCGTGCGGTGTTGGAGCATCTGGGGAGGCGCTGCCAAACCTCAGAAGGAGTGAAGGGAGGGTCGAAGGGATCGTCCTCTTCGACGGGTTCCTTTGCAGGAACAGTAATGTCAGAGGGAGAGTGCTCTGAGGGAGAGAGAGTTTGAGGAAAGTGGGCATGAAGCTGTTGCCCAGGAATTTGACAGAAGGGAGAAGTGGGGGAGAGAACTCGCCTCATGGCCTTAGATTCGCCCTGTATAACTTTTGCAAGTTAGACGCGGCGACAGGGTGCCGCGTTTGGCCTTGGACGAGGAGGGGGCCTAGGTGGCCGGAAGGTAGCAGGGCGGACGTTGGGCTGCGCAGGCTGGGAGCCGGCAGTCGGGGTAGCGTCCTGGGCCTCTTTGGCGGTGCCACAGAGGTCTGTAATGGCAGCGTCCAGTTCATCAGGCGTCAGAGCTGCCTGCAGTCGGGCGATCCACTGTTGCTGCTGTTCCGTGAGCTTAGGCAGAGAAGGAGGGTCGGGAGTTGCGGAGGCAGGTGTCGATGATGCATTAGTCTTATTTAACAGAAAAAAAAAATAAAAAAATAAAAAATAAAAAAAAAAATGCGCTCCGATCTGCTATCCTGGGAGAGTATGAAGCGGTCGGCAGGGACCCACCCCGAACAGCCCTCCGGACCGCCAAAGGCCCAATCCACAGGGCCGGGTACAGCTCGGGTCCCACTCTCCCCATTGACCTCCCTAGAAAGCAGGTCAGAAAAAGAACCACCGGAAAGAAAAAAAAAAGGGGGGGGGATGCAAATAACGTTCCAAAAATTCAACATAACAAATATCCAAATAACAGTAGGGGAAAAAGGAAAAAAAAAAAAAAAAAAAAAAAAAAAAAAAAAAAAAAAAAAAAGCAAAGAAAATTCTTATTTATGTCCCAATTAAATAAAAAGAAAAAGAAGACTTCATACCCGGCGGCCACTACCGAGCGACTGAAAAAAATCATCTGCATGTGGACCATTCCCCCTAATGTATAAAGTGTATCTGTTGAGAAGAAAAAAGCAATGCGGACAATAAAAAAAAACAAGAAATATGCAATTTAACAAAAATAAATGAATTTTTAAAAAGCACGTAACAAAGTTAAATGAACCCTAACCCATATTAAAATTTAAAAATTTATTAAAAGAACAGAGGAAAAAAAAAAGGCCCGAACGATGTTCCAACTGTAACATTGGGTGTAAAAAAAAAAAAAAAAAACAAGGAGAAAAAAAAAAGAAAATGAGAAGTGACACAATTCCAATGATTCCTTGGGGAAAACAGACCAAATCAGTAATCCAAGAAAAGAAAAAAAAATGTTATAGGCAAGACAGATACCTTTAAATGATGGCAATTAGCAGGGGGATGCATACGGCAGGACCACACAAGCGATGGGCCGACCGTCAAAGACCCTATTGGCCCACGAGCAGTCAAGTTCGTGGTCCACCCGCAGCATTGCTCCCCAAACCCGAAAAGCCACACCTCAAGATATTAATTTCACAAACATCAAAAGGAAGAAAAAAAAAGAATTGGGGGATTACATTTTACTATTGAAGCCTTTTTTTTGCAAACCTTTTAAAATCCTTCATATTATTCAGCAATTCATGATTTTGGCAGGGGAAAGAAACCCGTTCAAGAACAGAATCTTGATAAATATCGCTCTAGCGTGTTGCCTCTGAGGATGCCCACAGTCCCAAAGGATATGATGAATATCCTCGTCGGCACACGAGAGCAACGCTCCCAGCCGGGTTCATCCTGCTTGCCAAATCTAAATAAATAACTTTTGAAATCCCCGTGGCCTATTATAATCTGATTAATAAAAAAATTCCCAAGAATTGTATCATCTCTCACTTTATTGATAAAGGTGTGTGGCAGGGGACTCTTGGAAGAAACTTCCCAGTTTTCCTGCCACAAGGTTAGAATCCCGGCTCGCATAATTTTTTTAGATTGGCTGCGAGGTAAGGGCGCTTGAATCGTGATTGATTCCAGTGAGGTGACTTTCTTGGCCTCTTCATCAGCTTTCTCGTTACCTTCGATGCCGATGTGTACTTTCACCCAGAAAAGTTGTACAATACTGCCTTCATTTGTCATATTAGTAATATCAATATGGGCATCCCTTGCTTCCAGATATTCATAGGAGCAGCTGGCCAAGGATTGAAAAGCTGAGAGAAAGTCGGAAATAATCGTCAACCTGATTGTTTGGCCTCTCCAAAAGGAGAAGGCCCAAAGGACCGCCCTTCGGAGGGCGAAGAGCTCGGCTTGAAAGACAGAACAACAATCAGGAAGGCGTTCGCGGAAGATTTCAATAACGGATCATCTAGAATCGTAGATCAGAAAGAAAAACTGACTCTATCACCAGTCTTTGAGTCGTCGGTAAAAATGAAGGCATCAAAGACGATTTGTCTCTCATCAGCATTGGTCCAGGTCTTAATCTGTAGCCGCTTCTGATCAGCGGGATGTAACCATTTGTCTATTGATATTTTACGGCAGTAATCCGGGCCACTCACACGTTGGAAATGAGTGGCCAAGAACTGAGCCTCGATCCACAATGGAGGAACCCCATTGAGTACATGGAGGGCGTCATTCGAGACTGTCCTGTAGGTCCTGGAAATTGCTAGTAAGAAGGGTCTCGTTATTGTGAGTAGGAGTCTTTTGTTTCGTGCTTTGTGGGCATCCTCGCCCCAGATTTCTGCTCCATATAAGATTTTTGTTTTAATAATGGTGTTAAAGATTAATTTTCTTATTCTTGGGTTAATATCTCCATTTTTCGGAGCCAGGGCTAGAAATTTATTTGCATTGCTTGTCACCTTACCACGAATATATCTAATGTGATCAATCCAAGTAATATAGCGTTTAATGTTATACCAAGATACTTAATATGGTCAGAGAATGCTGTAGTTGCGCCGTTCATTTTAAGAATAGGGCGACGCTGGACTTTATGGTGTGGGACAAACAGTGCAACAATCTTATCAGCGTTAATTACTAACATATTTTTAAGTTGCCCAGTCTACCCAACTTTTTGGAGGATTTCCCAATACCTAACAATCTTTTTGACAGATGGAGCAGAAATTACTGCGGCGGTGTCATCGGCAAAGGCCTGGACATAAAGGGCATCCTCATGATTCTGTTCCGAATGAATCTGCTGTAAGGAGGAGAAGAGGTCCTCCATGACCAAAAGCCACAGGGTAGGACAAGGTTACTATCCTGTGGACATCCCTTTGAGCAGAAGGTGGACGCTGATCCTAGTTGGACCCAACGGTCTTTTAGGAAAGAAGAGATAAGATGATAGAGGTCGGAGGGACACCCCCTCCTCCTCAACACACTCAAAACCACGGGATGCCATGCATTGTTGAAAGCATTAGCTATATCAAGAGAGACCACAACCGCGTGGTTGCCCCCCTCCCTTCGGGAACGAAGGACATTCCGAAGAGTCTGGACGGCCTCCACAGAGCTGCGGCCCCTCCTGAAACCAAATTGGTTGTGAGAAAGATGATTGTTCTTTTCAAGAAAAAACACAAATCTGTTATTGCAAAAGCTGTCGAGGACTTTACCGATGGCCGGAAGAAGACAAATACGCCTAAAACGACCATCTCCCTTAGGGAGTAACACCACCTTGGCCCTCTTTCAAATTGAGGGGAAGACGCTCTCGTTCAAACACTTATTTACCAACAAGACCCATAACTTGGCGAGGGAATTCTTAATAAAAAGCAAGGTTCTTGTGGGAATTCCATCTAAACCGGAGGCCGAATTAAAATTAATTTTTTCAATAAGCAATTCAAGTTCATGCTCTTTAAAAAGGTTTTTCCCTATGTGTGGTGTGATAGGGAACATAGGACTCGTCTCGAAGTTGTTTAGTTTGTGTATTATCGAGTAAAGGGTCATCCTCTGGAAAGTATTCCAACAAAAGTTGGGCCGAAGTTTCCTCCTCGTTCGAGGAAACACATGTTCGCTGGATCAGGGGGAGTTTGACGTTTCCCCCAATAATCTTTGATGGTAGACTGAACGGATCGCGTTCAGTGGATGACTCGCAGAATTGCCTCCAGGATTTCCACTTTTCCCTCCTCAAGTTGCCGCGGTAGACCCTTTTTGCATCCCTCCACTTGTTCTGAATTAAGCGTCTCTCCACCGTGTCATCCATTCTCATCATCCTTTTTTTAAGCACCCTCATCTTAGCCTTTTGCGATCGTAAATCGGGATTCCACCAGGCAGGTCTGGGTAGCTTCTTGTAGTTTGATTCCTGATGGGAATCGCAGCCCTTCACGCTCTCAAGCATACATCTTGAAAAGCTTTTGCTGCTGTCTCGCAGTCCGTGTCCTGGAAAATCTCTTCCAGAGTCCCCCGCTAAAATTAAATTAAAAATGTGCCACCTTGCCTTCCTTAAGCAGAAGGGGGAGGATAACAAGGGAGGGGGTGAACATCCAAACCGAAAGGAGATCAATACATAGATCCCATTCACATGGGATATGCCCCTTAAGGATGGCAAGATCAATCCAGCTCCTGCCATTTGATGAAACAAAGGTAGGCCCTGAATCGATCTTGTTTAACAGTCTGAGATTGTTGTAAAACATTCATTCCGCGATATCACCACCCTTTTTTTCATTAATCTCATCTCCCCACATTGAGTGTCTCGCGTTAAAGTTGCCAACAATAAGAATATTACTTGTCAGGTTTATTAATTCATCCAGTTGTCTGAGAAGAAAATGTATATCGTCATTTTTATGCGCGTATATATTTATAAGAATAAACTCAAAGTTGTCCCCGCTAATTTTTAATGTCACTTAGTCCCTGTTACTGTATTGTGTTAATAGAAGAACTTGTATGTCATTGTTGACAACAATTATGCAAGACCTCACAGGGAGGTGGGAATTGCGGATGTAATAAATCTTGGCACCTAGTCTAAAGTGAGGAATGATGCCATCTCTCAGACTGAAGGGTTCTTGAAGACATAGAATGTCAAAATTGTCCCCCAAAAGTTAGAGCTCAACCCAGGAAATACTTCCCCTACCCATGTTGAATTGAGCAATGTTAATCATTGTATTGTTTCCTCCTCCTGCTGTTTTGTACTGCTTCTAAGTAGCAGGGGCATTCCAGAGAATTGGCCATGTGGCCTTCACCTCCCTTACCCTTTCTCTTACAGTTGGAACAACAATTAAAAACAGCGTCGAACTCTTTAAAAGAGTGCGTACCTCCACACTTGAAGCATGAAGCTGGATTTTTGCAGTTATTGACAAAATGTCCAAAGGAATTACACTGGTGGCAACTCGCCACCCAGACGTCCTCAAGGAACGGAATCCTCAAATAACCAAAGTTAACAAACCCCTGGTTTTCAAGAGCCTTGAAGACCAGTGGCGATGTTTTCAAGATCCAGTTCTTTTTTTTGTTTGTCGCGAAATGCCCTACTACTGATAATGGTCAGACCTTGTTTGATGATATCGTTAGTTATGGGTTTTAATGCCTCAGTGTTTGAGTTAATAACCTCTTTTAATACTTCTCTATCATCATAGTCTGCTGGGATTCCTGTTAGTTTAATCGAGGGCTGATTTGCAATTCCTTTTACTTCTAAATTTTGGACTGTTTTCAAGTAAGATTCAACTTTTTGTTTTTGTCCATGATTACAGCATTTTAAAATAATTTTGCCATCAATCCTAACAATTTGACTTTTGATTCCACCCCCAATGAGATCAGCCTTGAGGTTCTCATTGATGATCTTTTTCAATACACTAGTTGCCCCTGCTTCCTGTCCACCCAACTTGAGGGAGACGACTGTACTAAATTCAATTTGAGGAAATATTGTCTTTGATGACTGGGAAATATCCTTTGAGAAATTTGTAACATTTTGATTTTTCTTAGTTATGTTAGCATAGCTCATTTTCTTATGAATATCGTACCCTCTTGGGTTCTTATTTGAGTTCTTAGTAGTATTTTTGCATTTTCTAATTCTAATTGTTTATTTTCTAATTCTAATTGTTTATTTTCTAATTCTAATTGTTTATTTTCTAATTCCAGATCTTTCACTTTTACTAGTAATTTAGTAAAAATCATACTTATCTCTGAGAGACTATTATTCACTATTGTTTGATCTGATTTTCTGAATGAAATCCTACTTTCATTTACTTTTGAAATGGCTGCCTTGATGTTATTCGAATGCTCAAAAAAACATTTCCACAGCTTTGTTAGAATAACCAATTAATTCATTCTCGTCGTCTGTGAAATCCCTGTTCCCTCTTTTTCGCTTAGCCTTGGGGATTGGAACATGTACCAATCCCTCCAAGCAGGTTAGAGCTATCAAAGTAGAGTCTCCATTTTCTGAATCTCTGTTATTCTCGGGAAGATCAAAATGATTAGCTCCTAACGATTCAGGAAGAGGGGAAGGAAATGGAGAAGATTGGGAATGAACATGAGACCTCTGTAGGCTTCTCCATACTGAGATTTGTTGCCTTTCTCAGGACATTGTTTCTCTTAACTCGTCCGACGGTTCTTTCTTATTTTTTTTCCGTTTCTTCATTTCTAATATTCTGTTTCACAAAATCTTTGTTATTCAAACTGCCATTAATATTACCTTTTAGCCATGACTGATATTTCTCCTGAATCTTCTTTTCTAATTCATCTTTCCTTCCTTTATTGAATTTGTCCAACTGGGACCATGGAACTAGCTCAACCTGACAACGTCAAGAAGCTAATGAAAGTCAAGAAGGGGAACGAGATTTTACATTTCGTCCAGGATAACCCTCAGATAGTAAGTCCCAGGGAGAAACAAACGAAACACAGAAGAAGAAAGAAACAGCCATGCCATCACCGGGATTCGAAACCAGGTTCCGACGCAACGGCCACACGGCAGACCGCCGTCTAGACCGCTCGGCCATGCCGTAACGGCGTAATTCATCTTTATTACTTAGGATTAATCTTTCTAGCCGAGCCTCAAAGCTGTTCCCATTTCCGCAAGGGGAGGAACAAGGCCCAGCCCCATGTATCAAATGAAAAGGCAAAAGAAAAGAGAGAGAGAAAAAAAAGAAAGGATTAAGAAAATGGGGACAAAATGGCGACCAACCCCATCTCCCGCCAATAAAGAATGGGAGGAGCCGCTCGAAATCAACACAAACGATTCACCCAAGATTCACTAATGCCTACACTATTATAAAATACAAAAAAGAAATTCTAAACAAGCGACACAAATTAAAACTTAAAATAAACAAAAAAATAGTAACAGAAAATATTAATAGTAAGTGGCTCTAATCCTCACGAAAATCGAGATGGCGGCCAGACACTTCAGTAAAAGAAAAAGATATCAATTAAAATAAAATTGTAGTTTGAATTAGAAATATTTATACGTTTAGATTTCTAAGCCTTATTCAAACAAGAACAATTTATTACTCACCAGCCAATTGTCTGCCAGTGCAACGCAAGGAAAGAACTGTGTCAACAATCGTTAACAAATAGTTAACAGCAGATGATGAACAGCACGCAAGTCAACACTGTTCAACAATGGCCACAAGGTGATACAGCCAAGAAACAGAGAACTAAACCTATTCTCAAGCCGAGAAGAAGCAATCAGGATGGCTGCTTCAATGTACGATATTGTACGATGTTATAAGAAGATACCTGAAACTCTATGAAGATTAGAAGAGCTCAGGAAATTGGCATCGGTACGCCAATAACTGGATAGAAGAATATCAAGTGATATTTCCAGGATTTGCAGGATTCCCGAAGATTGGAAGATAGATGCAATTTCGAATCCGGTAACGTTCTAAATCTACAAGGCAAGAATCTACGATTCAACCCAATAAGATAATACGATAATATGGAAAGAGTCAACCATATTCGTATTAAGAATAAGGAGAAGTCTTATTGCAAGTATGAAGATTAATGCAAGTAAGATACCTAATTACGATACCCTTACACGGACGGGTCAAGGCAAGATTAATCTTTCAACGTTAGAATCGAGATAGAATCAACCATTAAAGTTAGACAAGTAACCACGAAAGAGTTAAAGTTAAATGGACATTAGTTTCGCTGATTTTGATAACGTAGATTAACGAGGGATAACCATCACAAGAATAGAAGAGACTCTGATGCCCGTGTGCACCAAACTTCAGTTAACGTTGATGACTGCAGTTTGGACGGAGCTAAAATTAGTGGGGGGTGCTGCTCCAGAAAAATTTTAGCCTTTGTTTTAAAATTGT
>JAFIDM010009631.1:129902887-129914588 GCA_023159025.1 Thereuonema tuberculata | reverse complement strand
ACTTTTCTCTATAACAACCATTTTTTCAAGTTCGTTTTCAAGTAGAATTTCCCGAAAAATGAAGTGGTGGGAAATCTCTAAATCCCACTCGGTGGCCGTTTAGAGGGGGACGGATGGCCGCTGATACAGGTTATTTTAACATTAGGTCTATGAGTCGAAAAATCCGTGCCATGAAAAATTGGCCGTTTAGAGGGGTGGCCGCTATACAGGGGTGGCCGCTCGGAGAAGTTTCACTGTATATATATACCGTATTTACTCGCATAATTTCCCTTTTTTTTTCCTCAATATTTTGACAAAAAAAAGGGGGGTGGGGAAATTATGCGATGTTTTCAATTTGAGGAAAAAAAATATGGTGAAAGTGTAAGGAAAGCCATGTTAAATATTGATTTTTAAAGCAAGAAATGTAATTAACAACAATTTTATTAACACGCAACATTTAAAATATAAGAAATCACATCTCAACATTTGTTTTTTCTTCAAAGTACAGTTAAGCAATAGGCATGCACGGAAGTGTGTGTGCGACTGTGACGTAATTTCGTAACTCACGCAGCGCAGCCTGCCATCTTTATAGCTGCTCACCGCATGACGTCAGCATCAGCTGCCTGCTAATAGAGAACTTAACTTTATTCGCGAACTTCACGTTTTCACAAAACACTCGAAATTGTTGTACTGATTCAGAAGGAGTCTGCTCTTGTACTGACCGAGGTGGGGGTGGAATCTTCCCCTAAAGTAGCGTGGGATAGAGAAATGCGATAGCAACGGTACATTGTCGGGTCGTCGTGAGTTGACTGCCAGTCAAGGTCATGTTGGAAACGCGTTGAAGTAGAGGTGGGGAAATTATGCGATAAAAATAAAAATTGAATTTTGTAATCCACAAAAACTGGGGTGGGGAAAAAACGCAATGGGGGAAATTATGCGAGTAAATACGGTATATATAGGTAACAATATATTATACATACAATTAATTAAATATATTACTTTATCTATCTACACTAATATATAGCTGAAGAGTTTGTATGTTTGAACGCGCTAATCTCAGGAACTACCAGTCCGATTTGAAAAATTCTTTTTGCGTAGTTACCCCATTTATTGAAGAAGATTATAGGCTATATAATATCACCCTATGACCAATAGGAGCGGAGCAGTAAACATAAATGTCAACCAGCAGCAATGGCGTGCTGGGTCGGATGTGGATTGGCCGCACGACGAGAACCGAACATTACTGAGAAGGGCCGAACTGTGAATACCCAGGTCAGCAAGCAAGGTTCCATGCCGTATGGCTCAGTCATGTGGTCGGCTCCTTATGCAACAGTTGTGCTTCAACGAACTAATGTTTGTGGATGTTTTTGGTTAATTCAATTAGAGATGTATAATCACAATTTCACGCATGTGAAACCGCGGGCACAACTAGTTGGTTAATAAAACTGTTTTTGTTATTATTTGGTTTTTCTAATTCTTTGTTTTCATCTTCAGTTTTTTCAATTATTTGGTTAAAAACTATTTGCATTATTTTTGTACCAGTAACTGTGATTGTTTTTGTTGTTGCTATAGTAATTTTGATTATCTTTTTTATTCAAATATAATTTATTTTCAATAAGTGTTGCATCATCTTGACAAGTAAAGTGCACAATAGCGTCACTGGAGTTGCCAGTTCAGACCATATACATTCGAAAGATCTTCTATAAATAAGTCAATCAGCAAAATTTTAGCGGGAGATAGCCAGGGGTATAGGAGCTATGAAGGATCACAGTTAACATGGTGGCCTATGGGAAATCAACTATAATGTCACTGCAAGAGGCTTATAAGTAGCCTGCAACCTTAGATAAGGATGAGACAGACACAATAAGCAGATATTGATTGGAAAATAAGCAGGAAATTGTTATTGATCAGCTTCAAATCAGATACAATCGATTTGAAGTTCAGAGAACAGGGCGTGCGAAAGGCAGATAATCCGCTCACTGACAAGTTAAAGGGTACGACTGCGTCACTTGAGTTGCCGGGCAAGTGGCACCTTTCCTGGAAGCTTACCCAGGGGGAGTTCACTGGTCGAGTTTGCTGAGCGGACAGCCAGCAGCAGCAGAGGAGGAGGAGGAGACGGTCAAGTCCGGGAACAGGTCGTCTCGGTAGTTTCACATTGTCCATCTCGAATATCACACTATCGCTGATGAAGTGGACGAAATACTTATATGGACGGAAAAAGTACACGTCACATGGCTGAATGAAAAAAGAGAAGTGAGAGGCAGCAGAAAGAGGTGCTCTGCTTGTGTCCGCCAGGCTGACCTGTTCCCCGGACTTGACGGCCTCCTCCTCGCCTGCTGGCTATCCATCCGCAAACTCCCCCGGGACAAGCTTTCATGAAAGGTGCCACTTGCCCGGCAACTCCGATGATGTAGTAGTACCCTTTACATTGTCAGTGAACAGAGTATCTGATTAATAACAATTTCCTGCTTATTTCCCAATCAATATAGTATTGTGTCTGACACATCAGACTATATACCAGTTGATGCATCGTTATGTAGTCAAATGCAAAATGTGATAACTCGCTCTTCGTGAGACATTGAAACGTGACATAGCGTAGATGTGTTGAAGAGATACTTGTCTAACAATACAGTATGTTCTCTGAGTTGTTCGTGTAATAATGCCTCCGAAAGTGAGTTCTTTTTGAGAAGGGTATATAATTGGACTTCCCAGGGCAAAGTACAGCCATGAGCTCATTAGATGTCAGTGTTGAAAGGATGGTTTGAAGATTTCCAAGGCCAGCATTGGTAAAGTTATCAGACGGTATGCGAATAGTGTCAATGTTGCTGCAGCATCACCATGTCCAAAAAAAACAACCTATGACTCGGCTCACTCGTCCAATGCTGGTACGATTGAAGACCATGCAACCAGGGAGAACACCCTAACGCAACAAGCTATGGTGAACTGGCTTGAAGTGAACCAGTCAACCGTACAGCGTGCCCTATTCTGACATTTAAACAAGGTCTGCAAGGCACGTGGTTATAGGCTCCTTCAACGACAAAGCTGAGACGAGATGCGAGGAGGCTGTACATTACATTACAGAGGCTTTAAGAAACGTTCCTGGCAGGTGACAAGTAGAAGTATGTCATAACCCACGATGAGGCATGGGTTTATCTCTGATTGCAACAAAATTTGAGCACTTGCATATCGTGGGAAAAGTGCTAAAGGTTGATGTAAGTGGATTCGCGAATTGAAAGTGAGTTCCTCCAAAGGCTTCATGATCGTTGCAGGCTACTTGTATAATGAAAACTTGGACATCTCCAGAATTGCATCAAATACCAAGGTAAATGCAGCCTATTATCAAGAGCATGTGTTGGATGATATTTATTGAGTGCCAAATACCGAAACTGTATGGTAATGATTCACACAAGGTCTATATCCACCAAGACAAGGCGTCCAGTCATACCACCCACAATGCCCTTCAGTATTATGGTCGGATGGAAGTGGAAACAGATATACGTACCATCCCTTTCACCCACATCCCCGTTAAATAACCTGACGCAAGTCCTATGGATTTCTGGAGTTTGGATTGCTGAAACAAGCACTGGGATCCTGTAAAGCCACAGCGCTGATGGTTCTGTGGAAAGTTTTGCAAAGACGAATGGGAGAAAATCGACATGACATTTCTGCGAAGGTCTCTTCTACAAAGGAAACTTCATTTTCATGCAATTGTCAGGAGATCATATCGAAAATCATCACTGGTGGAAGGGAGGATTTATGTAAGAGGTGAGTATATTAACTTCAACTACTTAACTACGCATCAACCCTCCATATATAAGTGAAGGATTCCATAAGTCCACACCAGGTGCAGGGGCCATGGGTGGTAAGACTCCTGGCATTTCGAGGTTAACAGGACTAAGTTGAGATCAGGTGGTCAACCTGACGCCCATCTATCTTTTAACCCTGGGAAAGAAACCCAGTACCCATTTCACAGAGGGTTGTGTTCACCTTAACTTATCTGGAGCAGAAAAAATCGAGGAAAAATCCCTGGTCTCTGCTGAAGATCAAACCCCTGCTTCTTCAGCCTGCAGTCATGTGTTTTATCACTTGAGCTATCAAGCATATATATCCTGCTAGCATTTTTCCCTTCCATTTGGAGCTCTTGAAAAGATCAAAAATTCGCCATCTGTTTTGTGACTTTAATAGAAAAGGCTGAAAGTTGGCGACTTCTTTTCTTTCAAAAATTCAAATGTAATGTATGGATGTTTGTGAAGTAGCAGGAGAAATCAAGCTAATCTTTCAACTAAATTTGGAGAAGGAAATTTGAAGATTTTATTCCTGTTATCTTAAAATGCTTGTATTGATCACGTTAAACTTTTGTGATTTTATCAGTTTTGCAATTGAAACTAATCTAAGGTTGCATTTTTACAAAGCACTTAACAATAAATGGATTTAATTTTGGTATAACTTTGTATTCAAAGAGATTTAGCTTTGCTCAAATTATTTTAAGCATTGATTATAGTTATTAAGATCAAAAATGGATTATTATGATTTAACAATTTATTCCTTTTTTTTAAAAAAAAAAACCAGGTCCATACAAGCAGTCTGCCTAGTAAAACAACTCCAGTGAATTTCAGTAACTTAGGTGATGTGAGAGAACTTTCCTTAAAATGTCGAAGTATACGGATTGGAAGTTTAAAAACAATACCTCAGCAGTCAATATTTATCTCTCTTAGTGGCATTGAAATGCTTGTTACTAATCCCCAAGGTAAAACTTTTTAATTTACTTGCAGATTGTTTCATTTATTATAATGTGGATTTGGGTCATTCCATGTCAACTGATCAGATGCTTGCCAGGTTACTTTTTCTGATTTGATTGATTTTTTTTTTTTTTTTTTTTTGCAGACATCTTGATACTTTAAAGACTTAGATGCTTATAGTTTATGAGTAAAAAATTGTTGTTCAGCACTGTGTTGCAAGCTTTTGCTTTAACAAACATGCATTGTGGAACAAAGGGGCCATTTTCAAATTCAATAAGTTTTCGTAGAATTGAGGAAAACAAATTCCCCATGCTCTTTCTAAAAATTCCAAAAAAAGGCAATAGGTATCTTAGTTTAGGAGATAGCAATTAGTAAAAAGTCAATTTTATAATGCACAGTATTTCACCATGCATATTTATCAGGTATGTTGAGTTATTATTAATTCACTTAGAAGCACGATTTTTTTATTATTATTATTTAAATAGTATGGGTATAGATATCTTCCCAGGTTCCAGGATTTGGAGCTTAGGCTGCTGCAAGAAGGTAAAGGAAGCCTCCAACTGGCCACGTAAGGGAATTCAGCTTCTACAAGAATGGCCAAATGCCTATGTGAGCAGTTGTCTAGGAGGTTCTTATTTTTTGAGAGGGATTATAAAGGTACGAAGCTCATTTGACCAAAACTTTAAGTTTGGCCCGCAACTCTACCTGTTTTTAATAACTGACTGAAAATGTGCTTCCAATCACTGTATATTATATTCTTTCTGTGACTTGAAAATGCCCAAGGAGCACGGCAACATTAAAACCATATCTGCTTGAAATGTTTGAAGAAGCTGATCAGGATTTAGAAGATACAGTTTATTACAAATAGTGGCTGCATACAGATAGAACAACTCTTGTATCTTTAACAACTTTCAGTGGGCAAGTTTATAGATGCAGTTTGTGAAGCTATTAACCCTCAGAGCACTATCGGTTGAATTATTGGCTCTGGCGATCGTATTTCTACAGCACTCAACTTGAAATGCATCAAAAATAAAACATATTGTAGCTCGCCAATCATGTACTAGCTTGTTTTGAAGCTTGGAGTGTGTATTTTCCAAACATGCCATTTGATTGGTTCTCAGACACATCTACGATTTTTAGCAGCCAATCACAGCAGACCTTGCATTTACTGGCAGGCAAGCTGAGAAAAAATCTCAGAAAAAAACAGTCCTGCTACTGTCAGTCTACATACAGCATTGCAACTGGTGTAGGAGTAACTCGGCGTGGAAAATACATTATTGTTCCAGAAACAGTTGAAACGTACAACAAAAACATGGGTGGGGTTGATTTAGCAGAGCAAAAAATCTACACTTATGAAGATGAACGACGGTCTTATAAGTGGTACAGAAAGGTGTTTTTCAACATTTTGTCTCATCTGCTTTCGAATTCTTACATTGCTTAGTTGTATACACTTGAACAAAGAAAAGAAATGAACAAGAATGATCCTGTTTTGATGGAAAACAATACAAACCTCTATCAAGAGAAAAGTACATAAAAAGTGTCATTGTTGCTTTAATTGGTCAACATACTGATTGTGAGGCATAGTATCAAGAAAAAACAAATGCAGAATGTAAATTGGAGAAGCTACCAAAGGTGAAAACAAGGCAAAAGGAGATGAACTGTGTTGTATGCTCCAATCTGACTGCAAAGAAACTAAACGGTCGACATACTTTTGCAAGACGTGCAATATGGGCACATGTGTGGTTTGTTTTGAGGTCCAAAAGCAAAAAAAAAAAAATAAACCCTAGGCCTACATACTGATAGGCCTAAGCTAGTCTGGATTAGTGCAAAGGAGTCTGTCTAATGCTTGGATTAGCTTACCTGCAGTACCATTTAGTGTTTATAGGTTATAGCAGCATAATTTTTTTTTTCTTCAATACTGTAAGTTTTAGATTATTGTAATTTTGAACCTGGATACTGTTCGTTTTCGTTTACGAGAGCCTTCAACGCTTTTGCGCATGCGTCAGGTCTCCTTGGATTTCATGAAAATAGGGTTGAGGAAAAATAAAGACAGGATATTTACTTTTTATCAGTGTTAGTTTACTAGTAGCTGTGTTCTATTTGCGCTTTTCGGGAAAGAATTATGGAAAGAATAAATACTATTGCAAAAATAACAGGTACTAAAAGGTACTAAAAAAAGAAAAATAGGTCTTATGAAAGTGCCCATCTCAGCGTATCACCCCTTTGGGGAGTAGAATCGACTATGTTGTCGTAGCTCTCGCTTTTCAAAATGAACAGCAGCTAAATGTATGTTTCGTAAATAAATAATGATATCTCACGGCATTAAAACTTTGTCAAACTTTACTTTCTCCCATCCATTTTTTTTTTATTGCAATATTTTTGTCAACTTCAAGAATTTATTTACAAAAACCTAATGGCAATTTTTTCTTTTACACAGCAATTTAGCCTGATTCATGCTCTTCAAAAAACATATAAAACTTTTTTTCTAGCTTGTATACGACTTTTTTTATTGGCTTTTAAGTAGACCTAAGCACAGCCATCTGATACAAGCTACAAAATCTTGAGTCTTGAAGCACTGTGACATCTAATCTGCCTCTAGAGCTCTGAGGGTTAAATCCCCAATAGCTCATCACTTCATCTCAAAAACTCAATCTTACTATCTCAGAACTTTAGAAGGAAGTGTAAATCCTGGAGTATTAATTGTCTTATTAGATTTTGCTGAAAACTACAGTTTCATTATACAAGATGCAAGGACATCATTGAAACTATTGCACTGCAATATTAACACTGCATCCATTTACTGTGTATTATATTCATGAAGATAAGCTGCAATGTCTCAAACTGTGTGTTATTTCGGACTATGTGAAAAATGAAACAAATGCTGTGCATTCATTCCTAACACCTGTAGTGAGTCATCTGCACCAAGTTGTGCCATCTAATTTTGACAAGATAATTTACTTCAGTGATGGTGCAGGAGGCCAGTACAAAAACTATAAAAATTTGTGCAATCTGTCCATGAAGAAGATTTTGGTATGAAAGCTGAATGGCATTTCTTGCCACAAGCCATGGAAAGAGCCCCTATGATGCCTTTGGCGGAACAATTAAAAGACTTGTTGCTAGAGCCAGCTTGCAAGCCACAATTTCTGGCCAAATCACCACGCTTTTAGAGATGTTTAAATGGCCGCAAGAAAATATCAAAGGCATTCACTTCATGTTTGTTACAGAAAAGGAGATACAGGAATATGAAAAGAGATTCAACATGGAAGCATGTTGGCAAAACAAATTGTTTGCTACTTCTATAGTACTTTTTCTGTTATTTTTTTTCTCTTTTACCAAGCTAGTAGGATTAAATATATTGTTTAATGTGTGTATGTTTAATTGCTTTCTCTTAAATATTGTAATATGTGATTATAAAACAGTATGTATATTGCAGAAACATTACTATGCACTTAAAAGTCAGCAAAAGAATATGATTTTTAGTGATCAGCACATTTTCAGTCAGTTATTAAAAATAGATAGAGTTGCGGGCCAAACTTGAATTTTTGATCAAATGAGCTTCATACCTTTATGATCCCTCTCAAAAAATAAGAACCTTCTAGGCAACTGCTCACATAGCCATTTGGCTATTCTAATCTTGTAGAAGTTGAATTCTGTTCCGTGGCCAGTTGGAGGCTTCCTTTACCTTCTTGCAGCAGCCTAAGCTCCAAATCCTGGGACCTGGAAAGATATCTATACCCATACTATTTAAATAAATAAAAAAAAATCATGCTACTAAGTGAATTAATAATAATTCATCAAACCTGATAAATATGCACCTTGAAACACTGTGCATTTTAAAACTGACCTTTTAATAATTTTTATCTCCAAAACTAACTAAGATACCTATTCCATTTTTGTTGGAATTTTTGGAAAGAGCATGTGTAAAGTTGCCAGGAAAACAAATTTCAACCTTATAGCTCATTCTACGAAAACATTTGAATTTGAAAATGGCCACTTTGTTCCATGATACATGTTTGTTAACGCAAAAGCTTGCAGCGCAGTGCTAAACAACAATTTTTTACTCGTCGACTATAAGCATCTAAGTCTTAAAATTTTGTGTATGTTCCTTTGAAGTATCAAAGTGTCTGCAAAAAAAAAAAAAATCAATCAAATCAGAAATAGTCACCTGGCAAGCATCTGATCAGTTGACATGAATGACCCATTTTGCAAATAGCTCAATAATTATTATGCTATGAAGAAAAGTCTCAGCAAACGGCAACATTTAATATACTATTTATTTCATATTTGATTTTACATTACATGTTAAGAAAGACATATTGATATATATGTATCATTATACTTTTAATTAATTATGTTTGAAAAGTATGTTGTTGCATTTGTACCACCATTGGGAAAAGAAAAATAGTGCTAACACTGTGATTTGTCTTTGGAATTTCTGTTGTCTAAAATATTGCATTTGAATTCCGTTGATAATGCCATAAAGGGCATCATTCATAATTTTGTTAATGCTGATTTTTGGCCTTTTGTAACTTTAACCTTGTTACAATAGTTCTGAAATAGAAACCTGAACCTCAATTTCCCCTTCAAAATGTGATATAATGCTTGCTGAGCAGGCATTATATCACATTTGAAATAATTTTGAAGAATTTTAACATGCACACATAATGTATCCCCTCGGTGCGGGTTCCTGTACGTGGTGAGGGGACCACCCATGGAGGGTTCTCTTTTCCATGAGATACTCTCCATGGGTGCTAAACGCTCCCGAATCCAAGGTGGAAGGCATCGTGCCGATGGATGAGTGGCACTAAGGGGTTATTTTAGTGTCATGAACGATTCCCTGTGGGCAAAAAAAAAAATCGCCTGGCAACACCCACAGTATTTAAACTGCTTCGGCAGTGCCTTCCAGGCAGAGATGGGGATAGCTGCCTGGTGACCGTTTACTTTCCACAGCTAAAACTCCTTTGTATGGATACTTCTCTTTTTCCTTTATTGGGAAGCAATTCCCACACCGTCGATGTTCGCTCTTCTTCTTGTACTACCAGTCCGACCTTTCTAATTATGCATTCCTTAACCCCTGAGGCACCTTTGTCTAAACTGTCCCCTTTTCTCATCTCCAAAGCACTTTCAGGTGTAACTTCAAATATCAAGTCAGTCAAGAAACTCCAGTCTGGCGATTTGTTAATCCAGCTGCCTTCTTCAAAAGCTGTGGACCAACTTCTTAATTTGACGACTCTGGCAGATACTCCGGTATCTGTCACTAAGCACAAGACTTTGAACTCTAGTCGTGGCGTCATCCGTGAACCAGATCTGGACGGTCTACGTGATGCTGACCTTCTCGAAGGCTTCGCTTCGCAGGGTGTGAGTGCTGTCCGACGGATTAACGTTCTTTGTGACAATAAGGAAGTACCCACTCGAACAGTTGTTCTTACTTTTAACTCCTCCACACTGTCCACGAGTGTTACAGCTGGCTATCTCTGCTGTCCTGTGCGTCCTTACATCCCGAACCCTTTGCGCTGTTTTAAGTGCCAACATGTTATGGTCATGGCTCTGCAGCTTGTCGTGGCAAGTCCATTTGCCCTAAGTGTGGTGAGCCATCCCTCGAGTCTACATCGTGCACTTTGCCTCTCAAGTATATCAATTGTTCTGGAGACCATCCTTCACACTCTCGATCTTGTCCTCGCTGGAAGGAGGAGAAGGAGATTCAGACCATCAGAGTGAAACATTCTCTTTCTTATCCCGAGGCCCAGAGGATGCTTTCCACCAGCCCCCTTTTCACTATCTGTAGCTTATATCTTTCCCCCACAGCCCGTGTTTCGCCTACAGACATTGCTCATCTTCTGGATCAATTACCGACTCCGTTTCTCTTAGTTGGAGACTTCAACGCTCATTCTCCTGTCTGGGGTTCTTCATCCACCAATTCTAGAGGTGATGTTATTGAAGATCTTTTAGTTCGTCGTAATCTTTGTATCTTTATCACAGGCGCCGCAACTCATTTCACATCCTTGCCAATCTCCTTCTCTGCTATTGATTTAGCTATAGGTTCTGCTTCGCTTTTCCCCCATTTCTCATGGGATGTTATCACCGACCCTGGTGGCAGTGACCATTTCCCAATCATTCTCAAAGAGCTACCTCGTTCTGCTGTTTCATCACCCTGTCGTCCTCGCTGGAAATTTGACTCTGCTGATTGGATAACTTTTACTAGCCGCTGTACTCTGGAGGCCATTGATCTTTCAGCTACCATTGATCAACTTATTGACGAGGTCACTCATACCATTATTTGTGCTGCCAAAGCAACAATTCCACAAACATCTGGACGATTCCCCCTGCATCCCAAACCTTGGTGGACTCGTGACTGTACATCTGCACAGAAAATTAAACAGAAAGCCTGGAACATTTTCCGCCGTTACCCACTTCTGCCAATCTTTTAGCTTTTAAACGAGCACGCGCTTCTGCTCGTCGTATCCGCCGCATTAGTCAGAAAGAGTCTTGGCAGCGTTTTGTAACATCAATAACTTGTAGTTTGACTTCAAAGACCCTCTGGGATACCATTCGTAAGATGCACGGAAAGTATAGATCTCAATCTTTGCACATTCTGAAAGAAGATGGAAATGAAATAGCTACTATCTCCGAACAGGCTGAAGCCCTTGGACGCGCTTTTGCACGGAATTCCAGCCCTGCACTTTTATCTACTACTTTTCAAATGATTAAAGACCGTGCTGAAGCTACTCCTTTAAAGTTTTCTTCTTCCAACAGAGAACCGTATAATCTTCCTTTTAGCTTACAGGAATTATTGTTTGCACTAGACACCAGCAAAAATACTGCCTGCGGCCCTGACGGAATTCATTACGTGATGTTGCGTCACTTATCCTTTTCATCGTTGAATGTTTTTCTGTCCATCTTCAATAAAATCTGGTTAGAACATTTATTTCCTGATAGTTGGCGATGAGCTATAGTCATTCCTTTTGCCAAACCTGGTAAAGACG
>JAFIDM010009631.1:129889447-129902787 GCA_023159025.1 Thereuonema tuberculata | reverse complement strand
TGTAAGACGCTTGAACGCATGGTAAATCGCCGCCTTCAATGGTATCTTGAAGCCAATAAACTTCTCGCTACCACACTGTGTGTATTCCGGCAACATCGCTCTACGGTTGACCATCTTGTACGTTTGGAAGATGCTATTTGTACTGCTTTTGTTAATAGAGAACATCTCGTCTCCATCTTCTTTGACTTGGAGAAGGCATATGATCGCACATGGAAATTTGGCATTTTACAAGATCTTCAACATTACGGCCTTCGTGGTCACATGCCTATTTTCATTCGCAATTTTCTTGCGAAGCATACCTTTCAAATTCGTCTAGGAACTACGCTCTCTACATGTTATCAGGGTACCTCAGGGTTATCAGAGTACCTCAGGGCTGTGTCTTGAGCGTTACCCTTTTTTCTGTAAAGATTAATGGCATCATCTCTGTTTTGCCTTCGTCTATCCACCACTCTTTATATGTTGACGACTTACAGATCTCTTGCACTTCTGTTAATTTACGTCTGATTGAACGACAACTGCAGTTAGCTCTGCATCAGTTGCAGATTTGGAGTGTTTCTAATGGTTTTACTTTCTCCCAATCGAAGACTGTGTGTGTCCATTTCACTCGACGTCAGGGAATTTTTCCTGATCCGCAGCTGACTCTTGGTGGTGTCTCACTTCCATGTGTGTCTCAGCATAAATTTTTAGGTCTCATTTTTGATAAGAAATTGACTTTTAAGGATCACATACTTGACCTTCGGAAACGGTGTCTTTTAAAACTAAATTGTATCAAAGTACTTTCGTTTTCCAAATGGGGTGGTGATCGCTTGGCCTTGTTGCGCATTTACCGAGCCTTTATTCAATCCAGATTGGATTATGGCTGCATTGTCTATGGCTCTGCGCGGCCATCTGTCCTTCGAACACTTGATCTAGTACACCATCAGGCCCTCTGTTTCTGCCTCGGTGCTTTCCGTACTTCACCGATTCCCAGTTTGTATGCAGAGGCTCATGAACCGTCTCTGCACTTTCGTCGCCAAGTTTTGTCTCTCCAATATTTTGCCCATATTTCTTCACTTCCACATAACCCTGCTCATCAATGTGTCTGTCGTCCCCGTCAACGACGTCTTTTCACCAATCGTCCTTCCATTATACCACCGTTTGGACATCGGGTGACGACTTGGCTCACTACACTACACTACACCTCACTGACCTTCACATTGCCACTCTACCTACTTCGCCATCAGCGCATTGGAAATATCCTCTACCCAACTGTGATTTCTCTCTTCGTACTTTTGCGAAAATCAACATGCCCTCAACAGTCTTTCAGTCTCTGCATCAGGATCATTTGTCCCGTCACTCTGATTTCAACATTTTCTATACCGACGGATCTAAAGGTGCAGATTTTGTTGGAGCTGCTTTTTATACTGCTACTTTCAGTCATGCTGTTCATCTTCCTTCTGAGACATCTGTGTTTTCTGCTGAGCTTTATGCCATCTTTCTAGCTTTACGGTATGCTTTGCAGGAGAAGTTTACGCACACACTTATCTATAGCAATTCTGAGAGCGCTTTGCGGGCACTGTGCAGTCACACCCTGAAGGTTCACCCTTTTGTTTTATCCATTTTAGATTTTTTTACAGCGTTTTCATCATTGCACTATCATTTTCTGCTGGATCCCAGGCCACGTCGGCATTGTCGGCAATGACCAAGCTGATTCTCTTGCTAAGTCTGCTGCTAGTCTACCACTGCGACGAATATCCACTCAGCCCTCTGACATCTACGCTCTTATACGTTCTCGTCTCCGATCTGCCTGGCAACACGAATGTGATGCTCTTCACAGCAATAAACTTTGTATTGTCAGTCCTTTAGTATCCTCTCCTACCACTCGACTGTTTCCAACTCGCCAGAGGGATGTTCTTCTGGTGCGTCTGAGGATTGGCCATACAAGACTCACTCATAGCTATTTACTGCTCAATCGTCCACTTCCCCAGTGTTCTACGTGCAACGTTGTTTTAACCGTTCATCATATTTTAATTGACTGTCCTGCTTTTACTCAACATCGTCGTCAGTGCTTTTATCCTCTTTTTAAATTTCACGTTCCTTTTCATATTTCCTTGCTTTTAAATGATAATGATCTTTTACCCATTTCATCAGTTTTACACTTCATTCATCAGTGTGGCCTTGCCACTCTATTGTAATTCTCAGGTTTTTACTTCTATACACTACAAATGATTTCCTATCATCTTGTTTTGTGCACTACCTGTTCTTTTCTTGTTTTTGTCCTTTTTACCTAGGTAATTAGTTTTCATTCCATTTTCTTTTCTTTTCCTTTTTACCTTTCTTGGCGCAGCTTAGCCACAGCTGCTTTTGCGCCATAAAACACCAACCAACCAACAACAACAATAACAACACATAATGTATTTAAATTTTATTGATAAAAATAAAATACTTAAAGAAAGGATCATGTTTAAATGTAAAGAAACATTAATTTATTTTATCATTTTAATTTGTTTTAAATACATTTTTTTAAATGTGTTTTAGCTGTTAATTAGTAAGCTAGATGATGTTTTCCTAACTTAATACTTTTTATAGTCTTCTGAGTTAAGACTTCTGACAAGAGATTATTCATCTTGTACAGTGTGACTGGGAAGTTCCCGTACCCCTTCATTGGTAGTCATGTTTTAAGAAAATATTTACACATTAAGTGTCCAATGCATCTGTATGGTCGCCATAATGCTGTACACACAAATTCATACACCTCCACATCCTACTGATATTTTTTAGAGCATGTCCAGTGTGATGGTTCGAAATGCGTCCTCAATTGTATTGCACAATTCTTCATTTGTAGCATAACGTTCAGACACATAGGCCTTGATGATTCCCCACAATGAATTGTCAGGCATTGGAGGTCAGGACTTCGTTGTGGGCATTTCAGTGGAGCTGGTGAAGCTGGAATACTGCAACCAATCCAGCATCCTGGAAAATGTTCATGAAGAAACCCTCGCACAGTAAGAGTGAAATGAGCAGGTGCCCCACCCTGCTATAGCCATACACTTTCCATGATACCCGAGTCTTCAAGCTGTGGGATTAACCATGTTTGTAACATGTAAATAAGTTTTGCCATTAACATGACCATCAAAAAAATATGGTCCAAACAATGTCATTGCAGCCCATATTATTATGTGAGGTGGATTCCTCTCCAACTCCAGTGTGTAATGAGGGTTCTCTTTCGCCCGAAAGACAACATTTCCAAAATGAACATCTGCATTCTAGTGTCGACAGTTGAAATGCCATTCAATACTAAATATTTCCATTTATTACTATATAATAGAGGGTACGGGAACTACCCGGCCACATTGTATAACATAGGATTTAATGCCCTACTGTGAGTTAAAAGTTCACATGAAATACTTCAAAAATATCAAGTACCATAATTAAACTTCTCCTATGCAGAGCTGTCTGTAGCTTGATCTAACAACTGGAATGACACCAAATTCGATAGGGAGACTAATTAGGACATGGGAAGCAGGATTCTGCAAAAAAAAATTAGTCATCATTGATGGTGGGAATATGGCACTGTACAACATTAAATAAAAAGGCAGGAAAATGGATGGACAAATGAATAACAAAGACTAAACTACAACGAACAATTACCTTTATAATTTGTACTTATGATAACACAGCAATAAAACATTTAATATCAATTTAGTAATTCTGAAAGTTAATGGCATGTAAGTGTCACATGTAGGTTTTGGAGCCCGCTATCAAGTGATTTCCTAGAAACAAGCCATGAGCATGCGGGATAAGAGAGAGGTAGGAAAAGGATGGGGGAAGAGCTGATCAGAGAAGGAAGATGCTGTGGAAAGCTAGCGCAGAAGTCTTCTGTGTTCACTCTGTCTCATTAAAGAATTGTGAGGCAGACTCAGGAAAAGAGTGAAATGAGAAAACTTTTAGGCTTCTGATATGAGATATCAGACAACAATGCTATACAAATAATACTAATAATATACCATTATTAGTATTATTATATTTTCTTAAACATATCAGAAGCCGTTGCGAAGCATTGTGATTGGTTCACTGATTGCTATCACTACCTTGTTTTGGCTATGGAGGCTAAAGAGAAGAACAAACTAGGAAAGCATATAATATGGAGTCACTCTGTCAGCCAATTATTAGCAGCAGTCCTGGACCTGGTGATTTGAGTAGCACGATGCGACATCGAATACAGGCAAGTTTAACTATTGGAGCAATTGCTGATATAGTTTGATAGAGGAGTCATGACCAACAAGATTTCTGGAGATTCACGTAAAGTCCAAGACAGTAGTCTCTTTTCAAGGCTTCTTGCAAAATGTCGACACACTATTTTACAAAGCAGTGCACGCAAAATTATATTGCAAGTAGAAGAGTATTTTCAGAGGGAATTAGTTAATAGAGGACCTCTCATACCTTTAGAAAGAATTCAAGACAGAGTAGCTGCAGCAACAGGTGTATCCAGAGTAGCTCCATCACCAGGATATGTCGACAAAGCAAGGAGCGCGGGAAAGGAGATTTATCGACTCTGGGAAAGAAGTGACCACGAGCAAGCCCTGTTACTGATGTAGATGATTTTGCCTTAATGCCTTATTCACCGCCTCTATGCTGAAGGCAAACCTCCCACTTTAACAATTTTGTTTGAAGCAGTGAAGACTGCAATTGATTTCAAAAGAACCAAGGAATCTCTTCGTGTTCAATTGCACAAAATTGGATATACTTGGAGGAGATGCAACAACTGTATCATCCTATACAGTTGTGGTGATATTGTGTTCAGATGACGAAAGTTTTTGCAACTTATCGCACTTACAGAGATGAAGGTAGACCAATTGTTTGGCCATGGATGAGATATGGCTTCACAGGTATCAAATTAAAAAATAAGGCTGACAGGATGGAATGGCCGCAAGCGCTCGCAAAGTGAATCAAGGGCCTGGACCACGGTTCATTGGCGTTCATGCAGGAAGTGAGAAAGGATTTATTCCGAATACCTTATTAATGTTCAAGTCGGATAAGAAGTAGAGATTATCATCATGAAATGAACAGTGAAAATTTTAAATCATGGTTTGAATCTCAGCTTCTACCAAATTTTCCTTTGCACAGCATTGTGATAATGGACAATCCCACAAAGAGCTAGGTGATTGATATTCTGTGTGATATCAATGGCCATAATGTTTTACGACTATCTCCCTATCATTGTGATTTAAATCCAATTGAATTAATTTGGACTTATTCCAAGCAATTTTTTGAAAGGAGAAACGGAATTAATAATCAGTTTAATGAAGACAGTACTCATAAGATGTGGGATGAAGCCCTTAATAATGTCACTGCTGACAACTGGAAAAATGCAGTCAGGCTTGTGGATAAGCTTGCAGATGAGTATTGGATCCGTGACAGAATATTAATAGATAAAGTGAAACCTTGCATTATCTCACTGGGATATTCTGCTTCGGAAAATGCTGAAGATAACAGCGAAATTGAAGATGTTCCATTGGACGATTACTTCGACAGTGCTTGAAAACAGCAATAATAATTTATAATTCCTTTCTTTGATTCATTATGTAGAAATACTCAGCTAAAACACTTCGCCAGTCCACCATTTTCTTTTGTAGTTGTAACTTCGTCTGTCAATGAAAGGGTCTGCGAAATATTTTCAATATATGTAATTTTATAAATTCTCTTCCCAGTGCCAGCTCAGGGTGCAAATTCCTCCTTTTAGTGTTGTGCCTGCGTTTGTTACCTTTTTTTTTTTTAATTATTCAGGCACGTTAAATTTCTATTTATTTTAAATACACGGCTTGTTGCTTTTTTTAAATGCCGTATTTAAATTCCTTTTGTGCCTAGTGGATTGCAGCACAAGGAATATTTTGTCTTTTTGTTTATAGGCCAGTTAATAAAACCATGAAACATCACAAACGCGCATGTATATGTTCAATACAAATTTTTTATATGTTGTTAGGACCCTGAGAAGAGGTTATACCCAAGTTTGCAACCCTGAAAACCCTGTGCTACTCCCGTGGTGCATGAAAAACTGCGAAATTCTGGCACTTGTTTCAGGTGTTTCGAAAAAACTACCGTAAGGAAGCGTTGTCGGATATCTTCACGCTATACTTTTGGAAAGCAAACTGAATTTGCTACAATGTGAGCCCAACCAGAGCCCACGAGGTCCATTGGTTGCCGAGATGCAGCCAGTCAAAGATGGGCAATTGTTTCCAAAATGGGTCAGTTTCCCAGACACGTACCGGCTAACTGAATGGACCTAGAGAAGTCGTGAGAGAGGAAGGTGTAGAGAATTGAATGAGCTGCATTTTGATTCCAAAATGGTGCCTGTAGGCCGCCTAGTTTCGTCAAAAATGAAAAAATAGTAAACCATCCTGGTTGGAGTTGGATCAAGGAAAATGCTGGCGAGGTCTATCCAGTCGGGGTTTGTTTTGAGAACATTGCACCACTTCACCTTGCCTTGCCAGAAAAGGGCAGAGGTGGTGTCACACCCATGGATGGCATGCAGGAACAAAACCATCTCTGGTGGACCCTGCATTTCTTCACATGCGAAGGAATTTGCTGGATATTGTGTGCACTCTGATCCACCTCTGCCGCCTATCTGGAAGTACATGTTCGTCTGTCCAGAGCTGAAGCCATTGAGGAGGACCAGTAGGGCGACGTCCTCCCAAATGATGCAAACATGGTATAACGATGAGCTCTTGGAGAGGGCAGTCCTCACTATATCAGCATCGGCGTCTTCGTGAGCTTGATATACCTCAATACCCTGTCTCTGAAATTCAGTATGCAATATGGTGATCAGTCGGCATTTTTTAGATTCATTGGAGAGCAATTTTCTTTGGGGCACTTTGATGGGTGTTGATTCAACACACAAAATGTCACTGCAGGAGCGAGAAGCAGAGCGCCGCAGGTGTTCAGCTGATTTAGTGCTGCTCAGAGCTGCATCTTGTGGATATACATCAAACACCACAGCTATGTTTTTACCACAGTGGTTGAACATGTCACTGCCGTATCCCGCCACAATGGCTCTGACTGAATCATTGCGATGCCAGATCACCTTCTGCAGGAGGTAATCACCCTCGACCACTGTGAACGCTCTGTTTCCTGGGATGATGTGTGTCGTGAGCGGTGTAAATGCTAAATCAAAGGAAGATTTCGTGTCCTTGCACATTCCTGCATCAGTGAACAAGGACAACGGATACGGTGCTAGCTCATACGCAAAATGCTGCTTCAATTGTTCATCTCATTGTATTGCAATGCAATACGATTTCTATAGCAGGGCACCAGTATAAAATTTTGTAACCTTTTTCACATAGGCATTGCACACAGTTCTTGGTTTCACTTCCACGGCTCCAAGTAATTCCGAGAGCCACAGAGAAAGGGGACCCATAGCGGTACTCGCCCGTATTATCGTTAGTTTTGCGACTCATTTATATTCTGTCTGTATTCATGTATTGTGTATATTGCAACGTATGATTGTATGTATGTTTCTTTGCAGCCATATTTTCCATCTCAAACGTTAACTTCGAAAACATGCAACAAGTGCCAGAATTTCGCAGTTTTTCGAGCACCATGGGAGTAGCACAGAGTTTTCAGAGTTGCAAACTTGGGTATCAACTACTCTCAAGGGTACTAACAACATAAAAAAATATCATAGTTACATGTGTGTTTGCAATGTTTGTCTTTTTTTGTGTCGATATTGACTGGCTTATTATTTTTGGTTAGGATTTCTTCGGGGGGAAGTCGCGCTCTCAGGAGTGAGACCTGGGAACCATAACTTCTCGCATCTTCTGAGTCTGTCATTGGTAGAATTTGGCTGGCTGATGAGTCCTAAAAAGGACGAAACGGTCCGTCCCAGTCTCTTCCCGGTGTCAGCTCACGGTGCGAATTCCTTCTTTTAGCGTTGTGCTTTCGTTTGTTACCTTTTTTTCTTGAATAAATTCATCATGTAGCATTTTCCTACTGATAGACAGTCACAGTACGACATTTCTTGAAACCTCAGAAAGAGGCAAAAGTCAAGATCTCAGACTTCCCGTGAATCTCAAAAAATCTCGTTTGTGAAGACTCAAACTATAAGTCCATTGATCAATGGAAGGATTTACATGTGAGCACTATTTCTTCTTTTGAGAAGGTTTTGTCACTGGACTGACACACTATGTAGCTCATATGCATTTCACTGTCTTTATCACTCAATGGAGTGCTCCAAAACCTACACATGACACTTACATGCCACTAACTTTCAGAATTACTAAATTGATATTAAATGTTTTATTGTTGTATTATCATAAGTACAAATTATAAAGGTAATAGTTCATTGTAGTTTAGTCTGTTATTCATTTCTCCATCCATTTTCATATTTTTTTTTATGTTGTACAGTGCCACAGTCTCTCTATCATGGTGAAGTTTTGAATTGTAAATATCCATAGTCCCACATGGGAGGCAGTCGAAGGGCAGGAGAGCCTGAATGAGACGCCAGTGATAGTGCACTGTGGCAGTTACCCTTCAATGGGCAGCCTATTGTGGATTTGGAGAGGGAAAGTTAATCATGGCTTGGTATTTTGGGAGGCCGTAGCGTGGATTCCTTCTGGGAAGGTGATAAAGCAGGCTTCAAACAAGATATCTTGACTCAAGATCATGGAGCTTGCCAACTTCCATTTGGGGAAAATCATTAGCAAAATAAAAACAACAGGGCTCTTGACTAGTGCTACCGCACATGGTGTGATGTCGACTTGTCTTCACTGTCACTGTTTTGCACACCTCTTTGTTCCTTTCAGCTTCAGGTGTTACTCTCCTCAGGAGGGGTTGGGAGGGTGTTTTATCCCAACAATAGCTTCTGGTCAGGAAGGTGCACAGTATTTGATGGAAGCTTCAGGAATGGCCATTCCTTTTGTCTTTCCTCCATCACAAGAGGGTCTCAGAAATAGTTGACAATGGGGGAGGGGGAAGTGTAATAGAGTCTTAAAGACTCTCACAACAGGGAAAACAACAGGATTTATGACCTTTGTAGAGTGTCCATTAACACTTTGAGCGCCATGCATAATTGACTGCTGTAAAACCTGATGGCCAAAGTTAACAACTTGGTCATATATTATTTTAAAAAAAAATATATACAAGGTGGCTGAAAATAGGACGCAGCGTTGAGCGCTTGCTGGCACTGTGCCAAGGGGTATTTTCGAAATGTTGCAAAACTTTTCGAAAGTCTGAAAGCTATATAAGGAGCTGCATGAGTCATTTTATCCATTGTTCATCCGAACTCTCGCTATGAAGGCTTCATCGCATTGCCCCATTATCGAGAAGCTGCTCAAGGACGAACTCCGGATTTGCGACATTGTGAAACGGCTCGGGATTCCCTCTTCTACGGTCTGGAATGTCTCCGTTGTTTTCAAGGCTCGAGGACACATCTCTGAGATGCCAAAGAGTGGACGACCGAGAACTGCGAACACTCGGAGGATTCGTGCAATAATGAAAAAGAGGATCATTCGCAACGATGGAGTCAGCATGAATCGCGTAGCTTCTGACCTCAGGATCAGCCGTCAATCCCTCCAGAAGATCGTGAAGAGCGAGTTCAATCTGAAGAGTTACAGGCTCTGTCGAGCCCAGTTTCTCTCGGAGCAATCCAAACCAAATCGACTGATAAAATCCAAAAAGCTTCTGCGTGAGCTCAATGTGCGCCGCATCTCTGATGTGATCTGGACTGACGAGAAGATTTTCACAGTTGAACCTCTTCCCAACCATCAAAACCAAAGACAGTTGTTGTCAAAAGCTGACAGCAAGTACCCAAAACGTCGTCTGGCTCATAACAGACTCTTTCCCAAAAGTGTTATGGTTTGGGCTGGGGTGACATCGGAAGATAAAACTCCGTTGGTCTTCATTGACAGAAATGTGAAAATCAAGTCGAAGGTCTACCAAAAGGGGGTGTTGATGGACAATCTGTTGCCCTGGGTCACTAAGCACTTTGGTCAGCGACCGTTTGTCCTCCAATAAGATTGGGCTCTGTCCCATGGCTCCAAATCAACCAAAGCTGTTCTGGACACGCACTTCCCGTACTGGGGCAAGGACTTGTGGCCTTCTTCCTCGCCGGACCTCAGCCCGATGGACTTCTGTGTGTGGGGACTTTTGGAGAGCAAGATCTCAGGACACTCCTACGGCTCAGTGGATGCTCTGAAGTTGGTGCTTCAGAAGGCGTGGGACAATATTGACGTCGACTACCTACGCGCACAGTTGATTCTGTCGTCAGATGTCTGAAGGCCTGTTTCAAAGCAAAAGGATCAAACTTCGAGCACCTTCTGTCCTAAGTGATCACATAGCTCAGTTTCATCTCTCAGTAAATTTGATCTGTTAATCTGGTCCCTATCTTGAAGTTTACACACAAATCAGCCACCCTGTATTTATATATATATGTATATATATATACACACACACACTCATTAACAAAAAAAACGACACACCTAGAAGGAGTTGTCTGATTGTAATGAAATTTCGTATGCAAAGACATTGGGACCGCCCATGCAAATGATTAAACTTTGGTGTCCAATGAATGAATAGCGAGAGCTACAGCGCATCGGAACTGCGCACTCAGCAGGTGTATATAAGAAGCGATTCTCAATCTGATGGTCAAACTTTCTGTTGCATTGCGCGTTAGGATACCTTTCAACGACTGAAAAAATGCCTCGCCACAGGATTTGAGCTCATTACGTGGAACTGTCAGAGTTTGAAAGAGGTCGTATCATTGGATTGAAAGAGGCAGGTTGGGCAAATCGGAGAATCGCTCATCATAACGGTCAAAGTGATGCGGCGATTAGAAGATGCTGGCAGGGATGGGTGGACAATGGCAGATTTCAGCGTCATGAAGGTAGTGGTCGACCTAGGGCCACAGCAGAGCGGGAGGATAGTGATTGTCAGATCAGCTGTCACAGCGCCTGAATCATCGTTATCAACCATCAGACGTGCGACCCGCACACGATTGTCCACCATGACCATTCACAGACTGCTGAGAGAGCGACATCTACGTTCGTACCGCTACGCCACCTGCCACTCACGTCTGCATGCCGTCGGGCCAGATTACAGTGGTGCTTGGCTCGATCCGGTTGGAATGATGCTGACTGGGGATGGCGACGAATCCCGCTTCCAACTGTGTCCTGACGATCGTCGCAAAAGTGTCTGGAGATGTCCAGGGCAGCGTGCCAATCCTGCTTTCATTATTGCATGCCACACAGGCCCTTAACCAGGAGTTATGGTCTGGGGTGCCATTTCCCTTGATAGCCAGACCCCTTTGGTCGTCATTCGCGGCACACTTACAGCACAGCGGTACATCAACGACATTCTGAGACCTGTTTTGCTACCCTTCCTTTTGAAGTACCCTAGCCTTATTTTTCAGCAAGATAATGCCAGACCACATACGGCACGTGTTGCTATGACCTGTCTTGCACCTTGTGAAACACTTCCTTGGCCAGCCAGATCCCCAGATCTCTCTCCAATCGAGCATATCTGGGATATAATGGGAAGGCGACTGCATCCACCAGGGAATGTGGATGACCTAGCCCGACAGTTGGAGCAAATTTGGCAAGAAATACCGCAGGAGACCATCAGGGAGCTTTATCACTCTATGCCACGTCGTGTGGCAGCTTGCATTCAGGGTAGAGGTGGGTCAACACCTTATTGGGCTCGTTACTTTGTAACTCTGTAACTCTGAAATAAATCATTCAATTTGTCTGAAATTTTAATCATTTTCTATTCTGTACATAATCTTCCTCTCCACCAATTTTTGTCTCCATCGGACAACTCCTTCTAGGTGCGTCGTTTTTTTTGTTAATTAGTTTATATTCAAGGTTTGATGTATAATATTTAATTTAATTAATTTAAATAAAAATATTAATAAGACTGCCGGCCGTCGTTTGGCCTGGTCGGAAACAACGATTATCAAATTCGACAATGAACTTTTTTTTAATTCAAAAAAGGCTATTACGACTGCCAGTCGTCGTATTCTGCACTAAAAACATTCACAGTAGGCATCACTAACATATAATACATATAAGTAAAGGGCTATGATAATTTTAAGCGCTTGGAACTAAAAGTCATTGTACGACGACTGGTTGTTGTATGGCACAATAAGTCAGAAATACAAATGACGAACGGCCGTCGTATGGAGCTTAAAGTGTTAATGCACTCTTGGACCACTCTTTAAGTTCATCAAATATTCAAGATATAGTTTCCTCAGCATCATTTTGGCTGGGAATGACAACTGAAGCTGGGTCACAAACCCTTCAGATAATAGAGAGTTTGGCACACAGAGAAGTGGGGAAAGTGAAAATAGGCAGATAAATAAGTGAAAGGTAAGCAAAAAGGAATGTGATACAGAAAGAAGGAAAGGGTTATAGAAACACAGCGCCAGGGCAGTAACAGAATTCATGACAAGTATTTTCAGAAACCTGTTGTTCATTTTGAGCACATTGAGTTAACCCCTGTGGAACAAGGCATGGTTCAGTGTAGCAGGGGTGTTTGTGCTCCGGGGAAACCCCGGAATTCCGGGGATTTTGAACTTCGATACCCGGAAATTCCGGGGATCGTCGTTCAAAAGGAAGTAGGAATAATAATGAATTATTTATTTTGATCTGGGTAATTTTGTTTGCTTTGAAAGCAGAAAACGCAAGGTCAGTGTGTGTGGTGAAAACTTTTCCTTTCTTTCTCCAAAGGCAGTGATAATGCGTGAAAAGGGGGAAAAAACTTCTTTTTTGTTCTTTCCTTATTGCGAGTTATGACTCATTCCCCCGGTTCTCGGACATTCTCTTCTGGATTCTTTTCGGCAAGTAGGCGCGGCAGAAAAAAAGGGAGAGACTTCGTTCGACCAGATGTGCGATCACGTGACTCCCCCCCCCCCCCTTCGCGAAACTCCAAAATGTCGGTAGTAAGTCCGTAAAAGTTTCAGGGGATTTTTTGGGGTCCCACAAACACCCCTGGTGTAGCCACCGTTCTCATGAACAAGAAATTGAATTCCTTACACATCATTCTCTATAGAAGAATGTAGCATATCAGCAGGAATGTTCATCACAGTCTGTGCTGCATTGTCCTTTAAGGTCGCCATGGTAGATGTTGGCCTTCAGGTAATCCTACAACCAAAAATCTCATCAGGGACCGAGGTGGCCATGCAACTGGAAAAAAGTGACTAATCACTGTCTTCTTTGAAGTGATGCTGTAGAAGCTGATGTACCGGTCATGCAATTTACTGAGGTACTCCATCTTGCATAAAAATAGTGTTGTTCACACATTGCCATTGCTGAAGTAGCGGAATGAAGAAACTGTTTGGAATATCGCAATATTTCCGTGCGAATATGGAAAGG
>JAFIDM010009631.1:129873385-129884365 GCA_023159025.1 Thereuonema tuberculata | reverse complement strand
GGACAGCCCCAAAAAGTGTTGTTTGTTTTGCTATTTATCTCTTCATCATATTTTTTAGTCAAATGTACAGCTTTTATTTAATATTATGATCAGTATATTTATTTTCTTTTTAACTTTACTATTCCTATTCAAAATCCTTGCTTTCAGTTGATTTGGATCTTTTAAAATTAAAAATCTTACATCTGTTTAATTTTTTTTTCCAACTAATTGCCTAGCCAGAGTTTTCTGAAAAAATTATAAAATAATATAAATATAAAAAATTATATTTTCTGATGCTTTTATAATCCTATCTGTTGGAAATTTCTTTTTATATTAATGCTTTGTTTTTTAATTTTTTTACAGTAATTTTCCCCATTTTGTTATTTCTTAAGATGTTCTGTTCTGCAATTTCTTAGCCGTTACCTTTTTTTTTATAAAAGGGACACTCCCGAAGTAATGCTCTATATACTTTTAAAAAAAGAGGTTTTCCTCAACAACTTTCTGATCTTCAGATTGTAAATACACCATTTAGGAAAAACTTGTATTTTTTTTCTGTTTAGTTCCCATCTCTTGCTGTTTTTTTTTTTTTTTTTTTTTTTTTACCAATTTTTGGTTGGGATTTGCAATGTTTTCTAAATGATGTCTCAAAGACTGTTCAGTTAATAGAAAAGATGGTATAGGAGAAGAGAACTATAGGATAAGTATGGAAATACAATCTAATTTGGATGATTGCTTCACTAAAGATTAAAGGAGAAGACCCATGGTCCATAGGCTTGCCCCCACCCACTTCTAGCCGTGGGGGGATTACAAAATTTACAGCAATTAATACCCTTATCAACAGCTACTTATAGCCGAAAAAATGAACCAATTCGACCACGTACTCTAGGAGATATTTTAACATGGGGTCCTATGGGAAAAACTGGTTTTTCCCCTTCCCTCCTAAGGAGACAAAAGACTGCAGGAATTTGATTACTGGGATTTATAGCCCTACCTAAGAGCTATCGAATGACACCTATCGAAAGTGCGGGAAAAAAAGATGAGTAAAAAACGAAGACAGGTCAAACTGGAAGTGGCCATTTTTTGGCTTCATATGAAGGATTAACCTGCTAGGTTTGCATCTAGAGGCAACCCGGTATATTTGATGATAGGACTTTTCTCTATTCTCTTTTGTCTTGGAATTGTGACGAAAGTGAAAAAAAAATTAAATAAATATAGCAATATAAAAACAATGCAGTGGAACAGTACATCTGTTGTCAGGTCGTCGAGACGAAAGACCCTCCCCCATCCCGATTCAAAGTAAAAAAAAAACCACACAAGTCCAAAGATAGAGGAATAGATGTATATTAATCTAAGACAAGAACAATGTAAGGATTATACAAAACAGCTAATGGAAGCTCGTACATGCACTAATTGTTCGTCCAATGAGATATCGACTGTGGAAACAGACGTGAATGCCGCATCCTGACGCTATCAGATAATAACATTAAGAAAGCCGACAATGCAGACTAAATCTATTTATCTTGATGTTATTAATCATTTGTTTTTTCAGTTTTCTTTCAGATCAGTCAATACTTCAACAGTGTGAAGATATCTGTGCAGTGACACTTTTATGACTATTTAATTGGTCCCACAAAGGACCAAGCCTTTGACCTATCCCCAAGAGAACCCTTTCCTAATATAATAATATAACTATCGTTTTATTATTGATTCGTCGTTTTCGGCGTGCTCTAACTGCTTAGTTATAGATTAGCAGAGATGCCAACTACTACGGATTTTCCGTAGTTTCTACGGTTTTCTCACATAAACTACGACAATACAGAAGCGACACTAATTATTACGGATTTTACGAATTCGAAATACTGTTTTAAAATTATTATTTTCCGTCTCCTGTGAACATAAAATATATATATTTCCTTGTGTCGGAGATCCACTCTCAAGAAAATAGTTCCTGAAAAAATAACGAGATGGCGATCTTTGACCATGAGCATAACATCGGACCGCTTACCCTGATGCAGGGGGGCAGGGTGTACTCAGCTGTGCGCAGACTGTTACTCATTTTGGTTGCTCCACGCACTACGTCACTGGGGAACATCAGACGGTGCAATTCTTGTTCCGTTTTGTACAAGTGATATGCGTCATCATCTACGTATTTCGTTGTGATTTGTGAAGGACTACAATAAATAAAATAAGATGTCAGGCAAACGTAAGAACAAAGAAGAGCCAAGTGCCGATGGACATAAGCGATCTGCAGCAAATGAGAAATACCGAAAGATATGCATGGAAGAGTTTCCATGCTTAGGACCATCGAAAATTTCACCTAACCACATGTTTTGTGAAACATGCAATTGCGATTTTTTGATTAAACATGGAGGACGCGATGACTGCCAACGCCATGTGACCTTTTTTTTTTTTTGGTTGTACCACCTGTTTTTAGATTCACACTACTGAATCTTTGAAGGTTGGCATCTCTGGATTAGATTAGATTAATTGAAAGTGGGTGGCATGATTGCCGAGCACGTCGACCTGAAAGATCTTTTGTACTTTCCCACAGAAAGAAGGACAGACGAAGAGAAAGACTGAGAAAGGATGGTGTGAGAAATGCAGGGGAAATGGGAGAATCCCGGGAAAACCTGCCCAGCGCGGATCGCCACCATCAACGAAACCCACTTGAGAACCGAACCCGGGACTCAGAGGTGAGAGGCCAGTGTCTTAGCGACATCGCCAACCATGCGGCCTAGTTATAGATACTTAGCCAGAGTTTTCATAGGGATGCATACCTAACAGGTTAATCCTTCATATGAAGCCAAAAAATGGCCACTTCCGGTTTGACCTTCGTTTTTTACTCATATCTTTATTTTCCTGCACTTTCCTCCACTTAAGATAGGTGTCATTCGATAGCTCTTAGGTAGGGCTATAAATCCCAGTAATCAAATTCCTGCAGTCTTTTGTCTCCTTAGGAGGGAAGGGGAAAAACCAGTTTTTCCCATAGGACCCCATGTTAAAATATCTCCTAGAGTACGTGGTCGAATTGGTTCATTTTTTCGGCTATAAGTAGCTGTTGATAAGGGTATTAATTGCTGTAAATTTTGTAATCCCCCCATGGCTAAAAGTGGGTGGGGGCAAATGCCCATAAGTCGTGGGTTTTCTTCTTTGATTGTTGTAAGTTTGCCTTGCTGACTTGATCTCAGTTGTGGATGTTTTCCACTGTCTTCTTTTTGCACACCAAACACTCAGTCCCAATATAATGGTTGTGACAGATGCCAATGTTAGTCCTCATTTAGAATGAATGTTATTTGTCAATGACTTGACTTGTGGAATTAATTAAACAATTACAAAAAGAAATGGAAAAGATATATCCATAATTCGTGAAAACAGGCAAGTTGTAGAGTAAAAGCTCTTTTTTAAAAAAATTAGGGTTTTACTTTTGGTGTGACCCTTGTATTATGCTTTGCTGTTATCCTTTTGCTCTGATATATTTTTGTGGTTTCATATATTTTATCTTATTCCAACCTTCATTGCAGTTTATTTTTATATTAATTGTTTTTACTTTCGTGTTCTGGTTTTCTTATAATTTGTTCTCTCTTAATATTTTGCTTCATATTTTATGACTTTTTTTTTTTTATTTTAATCCTTTATATTGCTTAATTTTTTTTTTTTTTTTTTTTTGTTATATCTTTCATGGCACAGCGTAGTCATGTACCTTTTGCACTACAAATCCAGCCAAACCAGCCTTCAAATTTTCAGCACCTGGAAAAATTTAAAAATAGTTCAAATCCACAAATTCTTACATTAAAATTGTCTCATTTAGTTTATTTTAATCAAAATACAAACAAATGCACGAACTGTATCCCTTGCTTTAAGTGCAACTAGAATATCATATATTACATAGTTGTCTATCAACTCCAATGAATTGTTTTACTTCCAGTGCTTTTCCTAGCAAACTATCTGAGGCAAAAAATTAAATGCAACAGTACAATTCAAAAATGGATAGTTGATACAGTGCTTATTTTAGTGACCTACATTGTGATCATATTCTAGTTTTAAATAGAGAAAGCAGAAACTTATTTTAAAATTATATTTTATTTATGAAATTTTCAAATTAAATAGGGTGGGGTCATTCCATATCAAATCATCCAGAAATTTTAGGAAATGTCACCCACCCTCACAGAAAACTTTGAAATTTTGTATAATTGAAGTTTACCTAGATATATGAACATTTCCAAAATTTAAATGTTGCAGGTTAAGTAATTTTTCAGTAATGGTCTCAAGAAGTTATATGGATCCAGGAACTCAGGTGTTCCATGGATGAGCTCCTTGATAATTTAAAAATGCAATAGTTCCTACAGTTTTTGCAGTAGAACCTTGATTTTTTTTTTAAATTAAAGAGGAATGTTTATATTTTTATGTTCATGCTCCTTTTATTGAATAATCATAAGTTTTTTTTAATAAAAAAAAATGTAAATATTTTTTTTCAAATAAATTCAATACATGGGCATTATATTTTTTTAAAGATATTGCTCCATCATAGATTCCTTTTAAAATTTTACAGTATTATTATGAATCTTTCTTTATGTCACACAAAAAAAATCAGTTTGTAAAAATGATGGGAAGTGTAGAAAAAACGCTATATTAAAAAAAAAATTAAATTGATAATTTCTGACTATCATGTCACCTGTAAATTGAGCACCATAAAAAATACATATGAACAGAAGTGTCTTGTTTTAAGTAATTTAGCTGAAATGTATTCTCTCTATAAAAAGAAGTATCCTGTAGACAAAGTAGGATTTTCAAAATTTGAATCTCTTCGACCGAAACAGTGCATACTCGTAGGATCATCAGGAACACCTACCGTATGTGTCTACACTTACAGTCAAAATGTTAATTGCTTCTAAATTCCATTTCTATTAAAGTAACATACCATGATCTAATGAAAACAGTAACGTGATATAAATAACCGAGCCTGTATGCTCCGTCTGTGCAAAAAATGCCCCATCCCCCCTGTTCTTTACTTCAAACACACTTAAAAAATGAAATAGAAGACTATGATCCTGATGAGATGAGTCAATGGGTATCAACAAATAGAATGACTTTAAATGTTCAAATCACCACTCTATCCGAATTCTGTGACTCACTAATAGTTAACAGTATTTCTATTAAGGATATTGTGGGAATGTTAATGGCTGAATGGAAATGTTCTCAAAATTCCCGATGAAAAATTTTTTTGTGAGTACCATTCATTTCTCAAAATTGATTTTTTTCTTTTTGATGCAAATTTACTATTTGCAGATCAGTTTCTAATTTTTTTCAATGATTTTCAGAGGGGAGGGCAAGTGTCCAATTTTTTTTTTTTAATTTAACAAAAAAAATTAATCAAAAAAATTTTACTTGGCCAATTCTTTCACGAATTGTTTTTTGAGAGTACCATTCATTTCTCAAAACTGATTTTTTTTTTTTGTGATGAAACTTTACTATTTGTAAATCACTTTCTAATTTTTTCAATGATTTTCAGAGGGGGGCAAGTGTCCAAATTTTTTTTTAATTTAACCAAAAAAAAAATTAATCTACAAAATTTTATATGGCCAACTCTTTCACAAATTTTTTTTGTGAGTACCATTCATTTCTCAAAATTGATTTTGTTTTGTGATGCAAATTTACTATTTGCAGAATAGTTTCTAATTATTTTCAGAGGGGAGGGTAAGTGTCCAAATTTTTTTTTTAATTTAACAAAAAAAATTAATCTACAAAATTTTATATGGCCAATTCTTTCACGAATTTTTTTTTTTTTTTGAGAGTACCATTCATTTCTCAAAACTGATTTTTTTTTAGATGAAACTTTACTATTTGTAGATCACTTTCTAATTTTTTCAAGGATTTTCAGAGTGGAGCAAGTGTCCAAATATTTTTTTTAAATAAACCAAAAAAAAGACAATTAAAACAAAATTTTATATGGCCAATTCTTTTATGTTTTCGTAAACTACATGTCAGAATGCATATTCAGAGAAAAAATTGTCAGCCTACTTGTTTCCATTTAAAAACTGCAGCCAATTTTCAAATTTTCACAATTCGCTTTGAAGTACCACATTGCATCAAACTTTCTGCTATTATTACCAACAGAATGTATATAAAGCAATAAAAATTGGCAAAAGTTCATGAAATTAAGTATAATAGCATTACACAAAATCTCAGTTCTCAACTAGGTAGTGGGTGACATGGCCTGGATGACTTGACGTGGAATGACCCGGTGATTAGGCAAAATTTAAAGCCCCCCCCCCCCCCCTTGATGTATAATCATCTTGCACATTTTCATTTACATTTGTGAGTTTGAGTTAAAACCCTTCCCATGTTCATTTTCTTTTCTTTGCATTGTTCAGAATTGTTCTTATCATTTCTCTTGTAACTTTTTATTTATACCTCATGTCTGTAAGTCTTCCCCTTTTCTACTTTGATAATACATTTGCAGTGTGATGGTATTCCATGATTTCTTTGATGTCTGTTTAAGCATCAAATTGAAATACAGTGAAACTTGGATAATTCGAAGCTGAAGGGACCAGAGAAAAAGTTTGAATTATCCAAAAATTCGAATTGCATATATTCTCTCAAAAAGAAGAGATAAATAAAAAAGATTAACTCCATGATCAAAGATTTAACACATAAACTTCATCTAAGAATACTGCTACATTTTTTCTTCATTAAATCAAACATTTTTTACTAACTTAACTATTCATCACTTTCCAAAACAAAGGCAGGTATTTTTAATTGCTTCATTGAATGCAATCTTTGTTTCCTAGCATACGAATCCAACCTCTGGGTTGCCAGGTCCTCTCGTTCTTTTTCTATTTTTCCATTGCCATTTTTGCTGCTGAAGATCTTTGTTCTTCAGATATGTCGATAATGTGTTGGATGGAATTCCAAATTCCTTGGCGATTTCTGATTTCTTTTTAAGGCCTTTTTCCACTTCCTTAATCATGGCTACCTTTTCAGCTAATGTTAATGACTTATAAGGAACTTAAGCTTTTGATAATGGCATAGTAAGAGCATAGAAACAATACTTTTAAAGCACAAGCACAAAAACTAAAAATGTATATAATCGCATTAAATCATTCACAGGAAGCGCACGTGACTCTAAGACCGAAAGGGCGGGGGAGGGTAACAACACAGGGTGGACAGAAATATCCTCAGAAATCCCCACATAGTGACATTCCAACCCTCGCTTTTGTTTTCCTTAGAAAGACTGTTAAAATAAATAATGTATCTTAGCTGAGAAAAGTCTCAGGAACAGTTTTTACCGTAATATTTTAAGGACACCCGTACCAAAAATTCAAATTATCCAAAATAAAATTCGAATTATCCACGATTTTTTAACATTATATTAATACAGAACTTGTCGGCTACCAGTCGCTTCGCTCCAGAAGCCTCGCTAATGTAACGGAAAACAACTTTTTATTTATTAAAAAAAACAAACACACACACACACACCCAAATTACATCAAGGAAACTAAAAAAATTTTAAAGTTTTTTTGTTTTTTTTTAAATTTTATTTTTGATGTCTATATTCTCTCAATCTATGATTGCTTTTAGAACCAGCATGTAAATCATATATCTATGATATATTTTTATTTTTTATAAAGATTAGAATGTAGGCCTCGTGGTCTAATGGCTAAGATGTCTAACTTCTGAGCAGTATTCTACCTAACAGAAATAGTGCATCTTTCTTTATTGACTCTCTTTTTTTTTTTATTCCTATTGATGCTTTTCAGTGGTTTTCGAGTTAGAAATAGTGATGGTTTTTGAGTTCCAAATAGTGATTTTTCAGTATTTTACCTAATAGAAATAGTGCTTCTTTCTTTCTTGACTCTCTTTTTTTATTCCAATTGATACTTTTCAGTGTTTTTAAGTTACAAATAGTGATTTTTCAGTATTCTACCTAATGAAATAGTGCTTCTTAATTTCTTGACTTTTTTTTTTTTATTCCAATTGATACTTTTCAGTGGTTTCTGAGTTACAATAGTGTTCAGTATTCTACCTAATAGAAATACTGCTTCTTTTTTTTTTTAGTCTCGTTTTTATTCTAATTGTCACTTTTCAGTGGCTTTTGTGTTCCAAATATTGATGGTTTCTGAGTTACAAATAGTGATTTTTCAGTATTCTACCTAATAGAAGTACTGCTTCTTTCTTATTTGACTCTCATTTTAATTGTAATTGTCACTTTTCAGTGGCATTTGAGTTACAAATATTGATGGTTTTTGAGTTACAAATAGTGATTTTTTCGGTATTCCACCTCAAAAAAAAAAAAAAAAAAGAGTGCTTCTTTCTTTCTTGACTCTGTTTTCTTTACTCCAACATCTGCCATGTACACGCACTTATTTTTCAATATCACATAGAATTTGGTCAAGTAAGAATATTTAAAATATTGCAACGTTTCGGTAATTATAGTTCTAATTGTCAGTTTCGAATTACAAATAAACTGATAGATGGGAAATAAATAAACAATCTTGACATTCAAAAAAAAAGGTTGAATACATTCCTTATTGATGGGGGAAAAGGAAAGGAGATATAAGTCAAAAAACAATATGAAGAGAGTTGTAGTCCCTATGGCCTAATGGATAAGACGTCTGACTTCGGATCAGAAGGTTGCAGGTTCGATTCCTGTCGCGGATGTTTCATTGTAAAAGTTATTTCTATTTTCCATTCTCACAGAAAATTGCGCCGGACAGACAGACACACAGAGAAATAAAAGATTTTAGTAATGTAGATTCTAGGGACCGAGCAAAAAATTTGAATTATCCAGAATTTCGAATTAAACAAGTTCGAATTATCCAAGTTTCACTGTATTTGACAAATGTACAATTTACAAAATTGCAGGAGTTAGGGTCAAAGATGATAATATTAATCTTGATATTGATAAGATTTGACCTTTCTTGCTCAGTATGTGTATGCTGGATTCCTCAACAAAGGGATTTTACTGAAACATCTAGCACATTAATTCCAAACTCCAAAGAATAATTGTACTTTGGGATGTTTTAGGAAAATTTTAATGAGATCAGGTTCAATATGTTAGTAATTAAAAGAAGAAAGCATCAGTGCTTTTAATATATTTTTTTTTTATTTTCAAAAGCTAATTATGCCAGAATGGCTAGTATAGTTTTTTGAACCAGTTTGAGAATAACAACATTTTTCTTCAAATTCTTTCTTTCCTTTAAATATTGAGCAATTGCATATTGCTAAATTAGTTTTGAACAACTGTTTTCATTTCAGAGCAGAATTTACTTAAACTACTAATCATTATTTAAAATTCAGTATATTTATCTGGAACATCTATTTTTTGTTTTACTTGTTTATTTTGTTTTATTTTTGTTTTTTTATTTACTTAATTTTTTTTTTTTTATTTCTAAATAGATGAATCAAAGAAGAGAATTATAATTCTTCCTGACAAATTTGCAGATGAAGATAGGCTTATAATAAAGAATATATTTAAGGATATATCAGTAAATCAGAAAAGACATAATTTGTTTGCTGAATTAGATGTAAAATCCGCTAATGCACTCTTAGTTGGATCCACTCCTCATGAAAAAAAGAAGTAGCATAAATGCTAAATGCATTCCAAAAGATACAGTGTCAGACAAAAAGCTTTCCCTCCTATATCTTACAAGATGCCAGTATTGCCATTGAGTAACAGTTGATTTTTTTTTACCTATGAAAACTACCAGGTCTTATATACCACGTTTATCACCAAGTTTGGTTGGTTTTGTGTGTTAATATACAGGTTGCTGTGATTTCTTACTGATCTTTTTCTTATTTCAAAGTCCCGAATTATTTGCTTTTATGAGACTTACTTTCAGAATAGCTCTTCTTGATTAGTTGAAATAAGAATTGTGAAGAACTTAGTCAAGATCAGTCAATCATCAACTAACATTTCCAAGTTAAAAATGAAAATGATCTATGTTGGGATTGCAACTCGGTATAAAGTGGAATTTTTTATAAACTTGAGCAACCATTTTATATACTGTTATATATACATGTTGTTTACATGAAAAGAACAGAGCAGTGGAAAGCTTTTTGTACAATAGGATTAACTGTATCTGATAAACCAAAAAAAAGTGTTTCATTTCAATCAAATTAAGGATCATGGGATCTCCAATTTTCTTGTTTTTTTTTTATTTTTTATAATTTTAACAATATATTTTATCTTGCAGCAGTTACATTATTAACCCTTCACTTCAAAATCTTGAATTTCAGTTATTTTGCAAATTTTATTGCTAGTAATTATTGTTATAATTAGAAGTGTATAAATGGCATCAGTAACTTGTTGGTTTTTTTTAAGAGGGGGAAAAAAAAAATACCTTAAAATTCTGAACAAAATTTTTCTTCAGTTTTTTTGTTATATTAAACTTTCTTATAGGACACCATTATTATATTCCAGTTCATTTCTTAAGTTGATTAAATTAGTATAAAAAAGAAGCCATAGTAAAGGATACTCAAGCTTTTTTTTTTTTTTTGCTTTTATAAAACCATTATTGTAATTCTAATTTTTAAAATAGAAATCTTCAACAAAGTACAAGTATATTTCCACCTCTTAATCTGATGTAAATTCTGCCATTTTTTTTATCCTCAGAAGTTTTGAGTCTGAAAGTCATCATGTACTATTAAAAAAAACTGAAATCCTGAACCCCACTTTATTAATCACCAATTTAGAGGCTTTTTATATATCTATAAATATACAAACGTTTATTTCTCAAGAACTTAAATCATAATAATATTGATTTTTTACAAGTTTAATGAACTAATGTGTAAAAATTTGACTGTCGTTATCAATTGACTACTTTTTACTGTAAAATATTTAAGTTTTCTGGAAACAGAATGTACAGTTCTTTTATATTAATATAAACAAGAAACTCACAATTCCATGATTCTGAGAATTAATATAAAATGACTTGTTAGGAAAATTAGTAATACTAAGTTGTCCACAGATAAATTTTAGTTTTAACCTCTAACTTCAAATGA
>JAFIDM010009631.1:129839862-129868206 GCA_023159025.1 Thereuonema tuberculata | reverse complement strand
TTCAAGAAAGCCCAATATTTTCTTTTTTAAAAGATTTGATTAATAATTTTGCTGTTGCATGATAGGAAACATTAGCACATCAGTTTTCATCATACCAATATATATATATATATTAATGTTGGGTCTCTTTACCAACCTTTTCTTTATTATTAAGTGTTCATCATTATATGTTTTAAATCATTTTTGTTCATTCATCCTAGAATTATTTAAAGCCTGCATTTCAATTATATTTGCTTATGGTCATTATATGTCACTTTTTAAGATAATAAAATAATCATATTAACCCCTTGTATTGCCGCTTTATCTAATTTAATGTTAAAATACATTTTGAATCTCAACTTAAAACATGAAGGATACCATAAAAATCCAATTTTCAAGATAAAGCCAACAACAAATATTAATTAATTAATTAATAAGAAGTTACTACGCAAACTTAACATGTTTTAGAATATTGTCATTAAACCCTGCAAGCTTTTTATTTTATCCTTTTCAACCTGGTGATACTCTCTTGGCCTTTTTTTTTTTTTTTTTAATTATGTCAAGTTTTTAGTTCATTTTAATCAATTCATTTAAGGGCCAATACAAATTACATGATATAGAATTAGAGATAACACTGCATTCCTGTGATTATTACTATTATCATAATAAGCATTGTTGATTGAATATAGAAATATATATTCAGCATCTTTAAGGAAGTGCAGGAAACCATTGGCTAAAGTGCCCAGGAGAAGATATTCAGAGAAGAGAAATTGGGGAATATAAAGTTATTTATTCATAGAGGTGAGTTGAGAAATTGCTACTGATAAGAAACTACATATTTGGGAAAAGATTTTTTAAGCCCTCTTAAAGTGGTACATAGTAATAGACAAGAGAGTAGATATATAATCAAAATACACTATATGGCCAAAAGTATCCGAACACCCTTCCAACGAAGTGGATTGGGCAGGTCAGGAGGTTTGATGTGTCATCAGACGCTATAAAAGCGTTGATGGGGGCTTGGGTGGTCATAATTCTGCTTTCCCAATAAAATGAGTAAGTCAGACAAGCTCAGTGGCGTTCGAACGTGGCGTGATAATCAGATGCCATCGTTGTAAGAAAGCTGTTCGTGAAATTGCAGACATGCTGCATGTGCCGAAATCAACTGTGAGTGATGTAATTGTAAAATGGAGACGTCGAGGCAGTGAAACGACATCTGCATGAAGTGGTAGACTCAGAAAACTGAGTGACTGTAGCCGTCAAACCCTGAAGAAGGTAGTGATGACAACGGAGTTCCAACATGCGTCTGGCGTTTTTCACCGAGAGCTAAACTATTTGGTGGGCCCGGTAGCCGAGTGGGTAAGGCGCTTGGCTGCGGGTTGGAGGCCGCGGGTTCGATTCCCGGTCTCGGCGGAGACGGGAATTTTTCCACGCTCCATTCTCCTCCAAACGGGTCCTAGGGTCTACCCAGCCCTCTGTAGAATGGGTACCGGGTTTCTTTACCGGGAGTTTAAGGCGGGCGGGCGTCGGGCTGACCTCCCGACCTCAACCTAGTCCCGTTGGTCAAGTAACGCCGGGACCTTCCCTCCCGCGAGCCCTTGGGCCTGCATAGGCCTGTCGTGGCATCCTTTAACTTAACTTAAGCTAAACTATTTGGATTTCCATGGTCGTGCAGCCGCTCACAAGCTGAACATCTCCGCCATCAATGCGAATCATCGTTTGCAGAGCTCACCGCCATTGGACTGTGGAGGAGTGGAAGAACGTTCTGTGGAGTGATGAATCTCACTTCACGATCTGGCAAGTCCGATGGATGCATGTTGGTTTGGCGGATATCCGGCAAACGCTTCTTATCCAACTGCATTGCGCCAACTGTTAAGTTTGGTGGCGGCAGCATAATAGTGTGGGGATGTTTTTCATTGTTTGGCCTGGGTCCCTTAGTTCCTCTGATGGGCAACATGAACTCTGCGATGTATTGGGCCATTCGTGGACAACACTGCCCTCCCAACTCTGTGGCAACAGTTTGGGGAAGGCTCGTTTCTCTTCCAGCAGGATAACTGTCCTGTACACACATAGAAGCTTGTGCGGCCGTGGTTTGACGACATAGGTGTTCCACAACTTGACTGGCCGTCTCAGAGCCCTGATCTCAATCCCATTGAACAATTGTGGGACGAAATAAAAGACAGATTACGTGCCCACCCACATCTCCCATCTTCCGTGGCCGGACTCACTTCAGCTGTCATGGCCGCCTAGAAGACAGTTCCTGCGACCACCTATCAAAACCTGGTGGAAATGTCTTCCCAGACGTTTACAGACTGTCATTGATGCAAAAGAGGGACCAACATCATATTAATACTGCCTCGGTAGCCTTCGCGTCCCGACCATGGGGTGTCCGGATACTTTTAACCATATAGTGTACCTCTTTGCCTATAATCAATATACTTATCTGCATTTATCAACTATTATTTTTCCTCTTAAAATTTGTTAGCATTTTACATAAAGTGATGATAATTATTATTATTATTTGAAATTTGCTTTTCATTTCTCATGAAAGTAGTAATGTTTCTGTTTTTGCTTTTATTTATATATAAATATACTTTGTCCAAAGACTGGTGAGCTTTGGAGAGGGGAGAGCACAATTAACCCACCCTCGCACCGCCACGCCCACACGCGCTCCCGTTTTACCTGTGGGCATGGTTCTTCCTTGTGTGTCTATTGGGCCTTTTTCTACAAAACTACGTTTTTTTAAACTGTTACTTATACTTAATTTTTATTACAATAAATTCTACATATTAATCCTTGCAAAAAGAATCCAAACATGGGGCAATTGTGATACTTCTAAGCATATTAATGGTCGTTTATATTTTTTAACCCAATGACCATTAAAATGCTTAAAAGTATCACAATTGCATAGTGTTTGGATTCTTTTTGCAATGATTAATATGTAGAATTTATTAATTGTAATAAAAATTCAGTAAAGGTAACAGTTTAAAAAAACGTAGTTTTGTAGAAAAAGGCCCAATAGACACTCAAGGAAGAACCATGCCCACAGGTAAAACGAAAGCGCGTGTGGGCGTGGCGTGCGAGGATGGGTTAATTGTGCTCTCCCCTCTCCAGAGCTCACCAGTCTTTGGACAGAGTATAAATGGAAAGGTTTTTTGACATAATTCTGAAACTGAATTTACAGGTTAAATTTTGATAGAATAATGATGATTAAATCTGATAAAAAGCAGTATTCCCATATAGCATTTCTAAAATGGCACAAATTCTAACACTATCTCATTTGATGCAATTTCAAAGTGAAATTTATTTAACTGAATTACCAGAAAAACTTGACAGTTGCTTCCATTTCCATTAAATGTCACCACACCACTGCATTAAATATTATCTTCCACATTTGAAGTTCTGTATATAAAAAAAGTGAACATCTCTGCAATGACTGCGTAATGGCTTTGTGGAAACTGGGAGGAGACCCTTTAATTCCTTTTTAAGGCTTATACGGAGGGTTGATTCCTTTACAACCTGACAAATTCAATTGTCCGTAGCTTCACCAAAATCCCTTCTTCCACTACCTATTATGCTTAATGTGGCCACTAGCATTTCGGACAGTGGCCCTACAATGTAACTTCCATTGCAGGAGTGAATGCTTCAAGATACAGTGGCCCAAAAGTAGGTTTACAGTTAATTTTACAGTTAAAGCAGACCTTTTATAATTTTTTTCATTCCCTAGGTGATGGTAAACAACCCTCAATGAAGAACAAAGGAAATGGATATTGAAGCAGTATTGGAAGTCTGAAAATGCTGAGAAAGTATATACAGCATGGCAAGAAGCTTTCTTGGCGTGACATCTCCACCGTCACGCCAACCAATTCATTGCATAAGGAAGAAATTTGATGAAATTAGTTCAGTGAGTAATGCACCGAAATCTGGACGTCCCAAGACTTCTGTTACTGAGGAAAATGAGATGTTAGTGGCTATGACATTTGTGAACAGTCCAAAGAAATCCACTCGTCGTGGGTCTGCAGAACTATCCATACCAAGAACATCATTGCAATGCTTATTGCATAAATTGAAATTAAAACCTTACCGACCACGACTAGTACATGGTCTTTTGGAGGACGACGCAGATTGCCAGTTGCAATTTTACGAAATGATGCGTCAGCAATTTGCTGGAGAACAATCAGACGCTTTGGATAAGATTATCTGGTCATGTGAACAGGCATAACTATGTGAGCTGGGCTGATGAAAATCCCCATTTGACCATAGAAACCGAAATAAACCAACCTGGCGTTCGTAGAAATTGATGAAAATCGAACTTTATGCTAAACTGTGTGTTGGAGTGTCCTGAAAAGGTGAAGAATGTTGCAGTGTTGAAGGAGGACATTTTGAACATCTGAGAGATTAAATAGTTGCTGTTTAATGCTTCAAACATACTAATATTTTGAAATCAATTGTCTACGTATACCTGATACTTTAACTGTAAACCTACATTTGGGCCACCCTGTATACAGGGAGGTATTTAGTCCCACTCCTCTCTATATACTTTCCATAGTCCATTAACTGTTGTGCACATCTGTTCTTAGTTCACGTTTTAATAGTCCAAAGCCATAAAAATCCATTGGGCTGGCATCAGGGGACTTTACTGCAATATCACTGAATGGCATTGCACTTACTTCTGTTCTAGCTTCCATTTCTTGATAGAATCTCGGGGATGATTTGACCTAATGGCTGGAGGCCTTATCCTGATGAATGAATGGCGACCTTTGTTATGTCAGGACCATACAGAACAGGTTAACTCTTGAGTGTAGATTGGTGTTAGAACATGTTGATAAGTATTTCGTTTAGGAATTCCATTTGAAGTGTTCTATGAATGACTGCTGACTGTATCCTTGCGGATTGAAACTCCATGCTCTTTACATTGTTTCACTGTCACTGAATATGAAAACTTCACATGAAAAAGTGTGACAGTGTAACCTTTCCCAAAACTATTTATTTTTGGAGCCATATCAGAAAGACTATATTATTGCTAGCATAAAATGATATATTTGATATAGAGGCATGCGGCTAAGATGCTACAGCACGTTTCATTTTGAATAGGGGACTACGAAATCATGTTGAATTTGACAGGTTGTAAAGGAATCAACTGTAGGAATAGACTGGGACAATAGCCTAGTGTTCATTCCCTAACTTCACTCTGTAGTAGCCATGTAAGAACAGGGTGAAAGATTTGGGATGGACTACTCACGAACATGTACTGACCATAAGTGAAGGAAATTACAGGAGTTGGAGGAAGAGCTTAACAACATCAAATGGGATGTCATGGGGCTTAGTGAACTCAGAAGTAAAGGAGAAAAGTTGTTGGAACTAAGGAGTGGACATCTGTTCTACTGTAGGGTACAAAAAATGGAAGAAATGGAGTCAGTTTCATAATTAATCAGCGGCAAAAAATAATGTCAGTTGACAGTAATTCAAATAGTAGCAACTCTTATTTTGCAACTGTCAAAGAGATATCAGCTTAAGATAATTCATGTTTTTGCTCTAACAACTAGTCATTCTGAAGTTTAAGATTTTTATGAAGAGATACAAAAACGCTAACACTCCAGAATTATTATGAGTGATTTAAATGCAAGAATTAATAAACAATAGAAAAACGTTCAGTTAGTAGGCTTGGATATGGAGAAAGAAATGAACGAGGAAATTGGTTAGTTGAATTTACAAGAAATGAGAATCAGCTTTTTTATGAACTCCTTAAGATAAAACCTAATAGAAAGTGGACATGAAGAAGTCCATCTGGAAGCCTTGCAGAACTGGACTACATTATGGCTAGCAAAAAGTATCCTCTGCTTAATCATTTTAATACTGGATGTGACTTATCAATTCATAAGATGCAAGTTACACCTGAACATCAAGCTGTAAAGACAGAAACTAGTAAGAAATCCAAGGAAATGATTAATTTAATGGGTTTTATGGGAATATTATCTGAATTTAAGATATGATTGAGACATCGTTTCACTGCATTGCAGAATATTGCTGAAGAAGACATTTTGAATTAAATGGTAAATTAACTAAAACCATTATCGAACATCTTTAAGTATTGGAGGATCTAAGAACAAAATATCTAATAATACTAAACAGCTAATGATCAAAAGAAGAGAAACAAAAGACGAACAAGGATTTTGTATGCAAATAAAATATGCTGAGTTTTTGTAAAACAGTTTGTAAACACTACTCGGATATTGTTGTGTTGTTCTTACATCGTGAATAACAAGAATACCACGGTTAAATAGTAAACACATCTGACTTTATTTGCAATAACGGGTTTATATACAGTTACAATGGATTCCCAGCTTGCCCGCTAATTTCATCCACATCCTTCTGTGCCAGAGAGCTAATCAGAGGAGACTGCAATTCTAGGAACAGACACCAATCTAGGATGCTTAGCCCTTGAAGCTCACACCATAGCTCCCTCCTCGAGTTTCAACGTATCATTGAAGAGGGGATAATAATAAAAAAATACATTATATTGAGTCTGGATATCAGCATTTAGTCATGGTTTTTGTTCGGGTTGACTAGCTGCACTGTGTTTCAACAGTCCTCTTTTGATTGAGGTCTAGGTAGCAGCAATTCGGGTCTACGTAGCGACAGTTAGGTCTTTTTAACAGCAGTTTGAGTCTGTGGCAGCATTGGTAGTTGATGGTTGGCATAGGTAAGGGATAGCAGTTCTTACATTGGATAAGGGATTAGGAGCATCGTCAGGTTAGAGGTTCTAGCCCATGCCGTCTAAAACATTTCAGAAATGGGGCTGAGAAGGCTGTGTTGGCGGCTGGGCAGGCATGTCTGCTTTGCCGGTAGTTAAAACAGATGGGTTGATGTCAGGGGTGCGCCATTCGTAGGGAAGGTGGCATGCCCAGAAGTTGATCAGGTATAATGGGCGGCTCTTACATCATAGTCCATGTTCAGTGGGTTTAGAGGGCAGCCAGTGTTCTGATGAATTCTGGGGCGATCGATGACTGGGTATTGGCCTCATGGCCTGTGGGTCAGCGGGCTTCGGCACCAATGTTGTGTTGTTCTTATGGTCCATAAATAACAGGAATAGACATGGTTAAACAGTTAACACACCTGACTTTATTTACAATAACATGGGTTTATATGCAGTTATGAACGGATTCGCAGCTTGCCTGCCAACTTCTTCCAGGTCCGACTGTGCAGAAGAGCCAATTAGATGAGGTCTTAACAAGCCAGTCAAAGGAGACCTCAATTCCAGGAATGGATACTAAGTCCTAGGATGCTTAGCTAATCCCCTTAATCCCTTGTCCTTGAACCATGCATCTTTACCACGAAGTACAATTGAATGAGTGAGTTGAAAAAGGTACATATTCCACAAAATTGACAAACTACACTGAGATATATTTTCATAGTTTTATGCTACAAAAAGTTATATATCTATATATTTACAAAGCACAATGAATTCACTTCACTTAAAGGTATAAATCGATAATAGAAATTTTTTTTATAAAAAAAATTAGTTTTCTTAAAAAACAGTTTTTTTTTAGTTTTCCAAAAGTTTACATTTGTGGAATATGTACCTTTTTCAACTCACCCATTCAAATGTGAACTGTAAGGAAAGCAGTAGAGGAAAATAAAATCCTTAACCCGTTCCGTGCCAGCCCCGAGTTATCTCGTCCTAGTGACTGACCGCTGTGTGCCACACCCGAGTATACTCTTTGTAAGGTAACGAATATTTTCTAACAGATCGTGCTAATTGTTTTAGTTTTCTTGGAAACATAATATTGTCACCTGTATTATGAATTGTTTTAGCCACTAAAAGGCACTTCAAATTAGTTCTTTGAACATGAGCAGTATTTTAAAATCACAAATATCTGCTGGCTTTTGAGTCTATTAAAAAATGCCATCGAAAAAAAAAAAAAAAAAAGGCTTGAATTTCAGTGAATTATAATTTATTTCCTTGTATTTAAGAATTTTTATTCCAAGATGATTCAAATTTTTTTTTATTCTCACTAAAAACTAAAACATTGTTAGCGTTTTTTTTTTTGTTAACATTTTGTAAACATTGTTACTATCAGTTTTAATCTTTGACTGTTTTTCTTTAAAAAATTATAATTATTGTCAAACTGTGTTTAAACTGTTCATTAATATTTTCATGTATATGTAAAACTAAACAACTAATCATTTCGGAGTGAAAAACAATCGAAATTAACTAACGAAAGACACATTTGAATATGTTAGGCTTAACTCGCTAAAAAACTCGGTGCACACAGCACCCCACCACCTCGGACAACCCAACAGTGAATGGGCTAAAACTGTTATTAAACATTTTTAATGCACCACTAAGAACTCTGTGACACTTCTCAGAAACGAAGTACTATTAGTAATTATGATGAAATTATGAAGTGTATTGAAAAATTTTACAGCAATTTATATGGAACTAGTAAAGACATGAAATGGCATGTAGGACTGTAACTGAAGTACCTCCAGTATTGAAAAGGGAAGTTAAATATGCCATGAAATGCATGAAGAAAAGGAAAGCACCAGGATATGACAGAATCACAGCAGATATTCTCAAAGAAGCAGAAGAAATGGAAGGAATTCTGGCCACTCATTTTATTAAATGTTTGAACTTTAGGGATGTACCAGAAAATTGAAAGAATACAGTGGCCGAAATGTGGTCGCATAAAATCATCTCAAATGTGCCACAAAGGTTTTTTTTATTATTATTATTATTATTTAAATTTACATTACAGTCCCGCTAGAGAGATATACATTCAATATATAAAATAAAAATCCCTCTGATAGCAGGTTCTGAAAATTGGTTATAATTTGTGATAAACAGTATCTTATTACACAATAAATTATTTATTATTATTTTCGCATGTTAAACTTGTTGTGATAAGTATCTTATTATATTTTAATTAAGAATTTATTACAATTTAATACATTTAGTAAAATCGTTTTAATTATACATACACACACCTATATATATATACACAGTACCGGTCAAAAGTGAATACCCCTTCACATTTTTGGCCATAACTTCCTTCATAGTTATTCAAATCGATCAGAATTTGTTTTGTTTAAAAGTTCAATAAGTGGACAGTTAAGCAGTAATATCTGGGCCGAGATGTTTCTCGCCACTTCCTAAAATTTTGGAAAACATTGCAAACGCGCCTGTCAAATGTGAATACCCTTTTACTTTGTGGCGTATTTTTTTTTTATTTATTTGGTAAGCTTTTCTTGTTAATTATTATATTATTTGTTAAATTTGTAATTGTTTTATTCATTTTAGAGATGCGACCGCACCAAGAATATCCTTTAGATCTCAAGAAACGGGTCATTACTTTCCTTGAATCTGGGACAAACAATTCGTGAATCTTCAGCCACAATCTCCGTCCACATCAACACAATCAAATTATGGAAAAACAACGTGAAGAAGTGTAAGACTCTTGAGAATAAACCGCGATTGGGTCGACCAAAAAAGACCAACAATTTTCAAGATAAATCAATTTGCAGCGGCTCTCACAGTCAAATCCAAGACTTACTGCTCATCAAGTTCTTCAAGGAGTTCAAGTCAATGGAGACCCTAATGTAAGTATCCGCACTGTTCGCAGAAGGCTAACTGAGTTTGGACATCATGGAGTCCGGAAGCCTCTAATCTCCATGAAGAACAAGACCGATCGATTAACCTGGGCGAAGGAACACGAGAAGTGGACGAAGGAGCAATGGGCAAAAATTCTTTGGAGCGATGAAAGCAAGTTCAATTTGTTTTCTTCTGATGGGATTACATGGGTGTGCCGTCCTGCAGGCAAAAGATTCGATCCGCTATACCAAACACCCACTGTTAAACATGGGGGTGGCAGTGTCATGGTTTGGGGATGTTGCAGTGACTCGGGCGTAGGTCCGTTAGTGCGCATCCAAGGGAACATGGATTCTGATATGTATCGTAATATACTATCGAACCATATGCTTCCATTTGCTAGGTCTAATTTGCATTCTGGATGGATATTTCAGCACGATAATGACCCAAAGCATAAATCACGCGCCGTTCAAGGTTGGTTAAAGGCTCAAAAAGTGAAGGTAATGTAATGGCCTTCACTAAGCCCTGACTTAAATCCAATTGAACACCTATGGGAACTGGATCGTCGCACTAAGCACATCAAAGTGCAAAATGCTGCCGAAAAATTCCAAGTTTTGGCAAGGGGATGGCATAGCATCGACCAGGCAACGATTGATTGCTTGATCAACTCGACAATGGTAAGTCGTTGCAAAGCGATTCGCAAGGCTAAGAGGTTCTCTACTCGTTATTGATTTTGTTTTATAGATTATTAGGTTGTTAGAATTCTAGTCTTCCGATTTATTGATCTTAAATCCTTAAGGGTAGTCACTTTTGTCCCCGGTCAATTTAATTTTTCATTTTATACTAATTCAGTAATTTGAAACATTAATATCATATTTGTTTGTTCTATTTGTTACCTTTTTTAATTAATTTTAAAAAAAATAATCGATTTGAATAACTATGAAGGAAGTTATGGCCAAAAATGTGAAGGGGTATTCACTTTTGACAGGTACTCTCTCTCTATATATATACATACATACAGGGTGTCCCAAATTGAAGTATACACTCTTTGAAACGTTATAACTCAGCAATGAAATGAGATAGAAATATAAGGTGTGTTGTGTGTGATCCAGACGGCGCTGGAAAAGCATAGCAACACGCTCATTGTTGTTTATTTGTTTAGAAACCAAAATGGCGGTAAGACTTTCATTCGATGATCGTAAGTGGATACTGAAGTGTTATTGGAAAGTGGAGAATGGTGTTGAGGTTCAATGTTGGAGGGTTGAATTTGGTACACCAACGCCAACAAGGGTAACAATAACAAAACTCCGAGACAAGTTTGAAGCCAAAGGAACGGTGAAAAGATGTGTTGAAAGGTCGGTGCGGGAGAAAGAGAAGTTCCACTGATAACGAGAGTGCTGATGCCATCATAGAGGTTTTTGCACAATCTCCAAAGAAGTCACTGAGGCAATGCTGTCATGAAATTGACATTGCCAACTCCAGTGTTCATCGAATTTTGCGAGGTCAAAAATGGAATTTTATGTTGTATTGGGTTGGCCAAAACGTTCATTCGTTTTTTTACGTAAGTTGGCTCTAGTAGCTCTTAGGTATCTTTAACGTCGTTATACACCATTTTGTTAGATTGTATTGTGACAGCTGTCATATCAGCATGCATTTACAACAAAAACTGATCAAAATTAGTGAATTTTGTGTCGCCAATTTAATATTGAAGATGGAAGACAATAAGCACGCAAGACCGCATTTTTTTGATGACCAGGTAAAAACTGTTACAGCTTGACTGGGAAGTTCTGATTCAACTGCCATATCGCCAGATGTTGCCCCTTCGGATTTCCATTTATTTCGGTCTTTACAAAATTCTCTGAATGGAAAAAAAAAATTCAATTCCCTGGAAGACAACAAAGGCATCCGGAACATTTTTTTCCTCAAAAAGATAAAAAGTTTTGGGAAGATGGAATTATGAAGTTGCCTGAAAGATGGCAGAAGATAGTGGAACAAACTGCTGAATACGTTGTTCAATAAAATTACTGGTGAAAATGAAAAATATGTCTTTCATTTTTACTTAAAAACAGAACGAACTTTTTTGCCAACCCAATATTTTAAAAACTTCAAATTATAATTACAATATCAGGTTTAAAAATAATTTAACAGAATGCATGTTAAAAATTAAAGTGTAGATCTTTTTATTTTTCAGGATTTTATTTAGACTTTTTCTTTTTGTATGTTGTATAATATATTTGTAGAGTTAATAGTTACAATGTTATGAAAGGGGGGAAAAAAATGTAACATAAAAATGCCTCGGCGTTTCGCAGCTATTATTGTTTGCTTCGAGTTTAATCTTCCTCGATGTTTCGGGGCAAATCACTAATAAAATTGTAAAAGAGATATTTCTTCGCCTATGATTCAAGCAAGAATGACTGAAATAAGACCACATAGATCAGAGTCATGTATTAGGGAGAATAATAGACAATAATTATCTCTGCTGCTTCAGTATGTTATTGATTAACGTGGTGTCGCTTGTTTAGCCGATGCCATTTTGAATCCTTTTCGCCAGACTTGCATACGCCTGTTACTGGTACATAATTTGTTCATTTTTCAATTATAAGTTTAGTTACAGCAATGCAAAAAAATTCAATTTAATGTCGTATAAAAAAAAAAAATATAAACTTTTATTTTCTTTAATTAAATGTGAATTTCATTTCCTCACATGTAATTCCTCAAACCAAAGGATAGAAAATTCTAGAAAGTTGAATTAGGATAGAGAATAGTTATAATAATAATAGTTATAATTTAAAAGCGATCCATGTATCCTCCATGGGCCTGATGTTCAGGCTATAAAATTCTTGAAATTGAGATCGCTGCTTTGATTTACAGTATGGATCAAGATTTTTCCAGACTTGTTTCATGATAGATGTACTATTGCGTTAGCTGAAATAAAATGGAAACTAAGGTAGATGTTGGACTGGTCCTGATATCATCCAGTCTCATTTACATTTTGGTTGAGCCATGGATACATCCTACTACCACTGATACCTTTTTAGGCCTTTCTACAAGCCCTGTTAATTTTTAAAGATAGTTATTTGAAGATGATCTTGTCTTCATTAGCATCGCTCTCCCTCTCCTTAATTGCGAGGGTGAATCAAAAAGTAACCTGAATATGGCCATAAAAATTTAAAATCTCATAGTAGAGGATTCTAATACGGATATGTTATGTCTTGCCACTTGAGGAACTTGTGTGCGCATTTACTTTGGCCTATGTACCGACTGTAACGTCAGCAGATCAAAGCCAAGATGGCCACGCAGTTAGAAGGATGCTCCAAAGAGGAGCAGCGTGCAGTTATCTGGTTTTAGGGCAGTAAAGGTGAAAAACTGGCAGACATTCATCACAAGATGCAAAGACAATACGGGGATAGTTGTCTGTCGCTTCAGCAAGTTTACGAACGGCACAGTAAGTTTAAAAGTGGGGTGTCAAGTACGATTGATACAGATCGCTCTGGCCGGCGTCACACTACGACTGTGGCTGACATTATCACTGCAGTAGAACGATTGATATGGGAAAACCGGCGAATAACAATTAACGAAATGGCTGAAATAATGTTCATTAGTCGTGGCTTGGCATACCACATCATTCACGATATGCTGAAGTACAGCAAAGTCTCCTCTATGTGGGTACCAAGACAACTTGCCTCCAAAATCGAAGAACTTCATGTGGATGTTTGTGAAATGCTATTGCGACATTATGAAGTTGATAGGGATGACTTTTTACGATATATCGTCATCGGTGACGAATGCTGGGTCCAATATAACCAGCCAGAGACTAAGCGAGCAAGCAAGGAGTGGTGACATTCGTCATCGCCAAAACCAAAAACATTGTGCTCAATTCCGTCGCCTGGCAAACTGATACTCAAGCTCTTCTGGGACTGTAAAGGTCCAATCCTGGATTATTACATGACCAAGCAATTTACTGTGAACAGTGAATTGTATTGTGATCTGCTTCAGAGCCATTTGAAACCCACAATCAAGTCAAAATGTTGTAGTTTGCTCCGTTTTGGTGTGCTGTTGCAGCAGGATAATGCTCAGCGGCATACCGCTCGTGCGATGGTAGAAAAACTAACAGATCTGCATTTCGAGTGTCTTCCACATCCTCCATATTCACCAGACCTTGCACCGAGTAACTATCTTGTGTTTGGACCCTCAACGAGGCACTAAGTTTCACACGAAGTTTTGCACGGATGATGAGATGAAAGACGCGTTGCATACTCGGCTTCACAGTCAACCAAAAGATTTTTTTTCTTGTGGAATTCAGATTCTACTAAAGTGCTGGCGCATCTTTATTGAATGTAAAGGGGGCTATATTAAAAAGTGATGAGGTGTTTTTGTTTGTATGTGTGTATATTTTGTCAATAAAAAATAATTAAGGTTACTTTTTGACTCACCCTCATATCAATCTTCCAGCCTTTACTGTACTGACATTCTGGTTCATTCAGACATTGCTCTGCTGTAATCTAATTTAACCATCTTGGAATCATATGCTCTTTCAGTTTCTTTTAGGTTAACTTGCATCTCTGCCAGTTGACCATTTATATATATTTTTGTTCTTTCTGCCTTCACTTTCCACGGGCTAATATCAATTAATGAAGGTTTTCCATTTAATGAAGTTTTACTGGTATTATCGATTTAAAAAAAAAAAAAAAAAAAAAAAAACCTCTCCAGATGTAGATTTTTTTATTTATATATAGATCACAGTATCAGACACATAGGCCTATTGTCTACATTTATTCTGTGTTTCCAACAGAATTAAATGTTGAACTACTAGTCTTCAGTTCTTCTCAATCTCCTGTCAAATTTTTCTGTTTTGACATCTAAACTTATCCTTACAATAGTTCTTGTCATAATCTGATTCAGTATCTTTGATTTCACTTACGGGTTGTTATTTGTTTTGGATATGAATTTTCGAATGCATTTCCCCATGACTTGTAAAAGGACAAATGGAAAGTATGGTTTCATTGCTGCCACCTGTAGGAGAAAACAGAATGTGTACATATTCTGGAATCTTTTTCCAGAATTATGTTGCTTGAATATCATCATTTATCTTATTTGAGAGAGACTATTATTTTTCAGTGGATAGTGCATCTGAAGTCTTCAAATTGCATTTATGTATATCCTTATGAGAAAATTATACATTGATTCACTGATACAGTAAAATTAATTGCCCAGTATATATTAATTGTAAGTTATGCTTCCTAATTATTGTTTAATAATTACAATCTTAAACCAATTTTAGTATATATATCTCATAACAGGGTGTAAAGTCCAACTCCTCCTCCTTGTGGTGCACCCTGAAGCATCAGGGTCATTTGACCATTTAATGGTCCGGACCTGATGATGCAAACGGAGCTCTGGTGAACACAACACTTCAGAACCTTGGTCAGGAGAAGTGTTTTATGATCACAGCAAGATGCAAGCACAACTAAAACCATTGCCCCGAGTCCTGCGCAGCCCACGTCTGCCTGTACCTGGTGGCGCAGGAGAAACAGACGGGGTCAGGGATGCTAAGAATCACGCAGTAGTGACCAGGCCACCAATGAGATACACGACAATGGCTATCGGATCTTTCAACACTCGAACTCTGGCCCAGGACTACCGAGTTGACTTCCTTTTGGGGGAGATTGATAAAATAAAAGTGGATGTCCTTTTGGGTAAATGAAACAAAAAGAATGAACGAATTAACAGCAAATGGAGAGATGGTTCACAGGTTTTCTTGGGAGCATCGTCTAATGATGCAAGAGTCGGGAGAGTGGGATTCATTGTGAGGCCCACTCTTACGGACAGAATTCTATTGTGTTCGTTTCTCTCTGAGAGGGTGGGCATGCTTACTCTTGAACTAGCAAAAGACATCACCCTTAAGCTAATATCATGTTATGCACCGACATCCCTGGCTGAATTTCATGAGGTGGAGAACTTCTACAGACAGTTGGAAGACATGCTCTCTCTCAAAACAACCTACACCATGGTGTGTGGAGACTTCAATGCAAAGATTGGAGTTGGAGAACAGGGTGACAAATTTATTGGCCCTTACGGTATGGGCAATCGAAACAGCAGAGGTGAAAGACTGTTGGAATTTGCTGTTGCGGAAGGACTCTACATCATGAATAGCTTTTATAAGAAATGCCCCGGAAGAAGATGGACCTGGCAATCCCCAAACGGAGACATAAAAAATGAAATTGACTTTATTTTGACTGATTGCAGAAGACTGATACAAGATGTCCGTACAATTGGCCGAACCTATTTTGACGTTGACTCTGATCACAGGTTGCTTAGGGCTAAACTAAGAATCAACTTCAGAAAAGAAATAGAAATCAGAGCTATATCAAATCATAAATATCAACCCAAAATGACAGATATTCCAAAGTTTAGAGAGTACATAGAAAATACCGACTGGTCAATAGGGAACTTTGACATTGACGATGATTACGAGATATTTATCAAAAAATTAAACTACTGCAAGAAAAACTCTGAAATTCTTCAGCAACCAACCAAGCGGGATCGCCTTACACCTCAAACTCTAGAGCTTTTGAAAAGGAGAAGAGAGCTGAAAGACTCTCAGGAAAACCATCTGGAATATAAGATCATCTGTAAAATGCTAAGGAAAAAGATACCAGAAGATTACAGAATATTTCACGAGACAAAACTGAGGGAAGCAGCTCAGGCTAGAACAAGCATAAGGAGAGTTGAAAAAGAAATAAATCTTATTCAGATGATCCCCTCCTCTCTCCGAGAACATGGATACAGTCAAACTAACAGGAAAGAAATAAAAAGGATTATTCAAAATTACTACAATGAACTCTATTCTTCTAGAGGCCAATTGCCTGAACCAACTGTTCCAAGTCAAAATGTTATCCCTGAGGTCCTAAAGACAGAGGTGGAACACGCAATTAAGAAGATGAGGCTGGATAGGGCTCCGGGTCTGCACGGAATGAGGGTTGAGGATTTTAAATATGGAGGACCTGCGTTGATCAAAGCTCTGGCTAGCAGATACACATGGTACCTAATGAGAGGACAAATCCCTAGTGAATGGAAAACTTCTAAAACAATACTACTATTTAAAAAGGGAGACAGAGAGGATGTGGGGAATTACCGCCCTATTAGTCTACTTTCTCACATTTACAAAATATTTACTCGAATAATCTTGAATAGAATCCAAACTATCCTAGAAGAAAATACCAGCCGAGAGCAAGCGGGATTTAGAAAAGGTTTCTCCACAATAGATCATATTCATGTTATAAATCAGTTAACTGAAAAATGTCGAGAATATCGGATGCCCCTTTGCTTCCTTTTTATAGATTTCAGGAAGGCATTTGATATACAATAAACCACAATGCAATCATTAATGCTTGAACAAAATGTAGACACAGTATACATTCAAATAATTAGGGAAATAAACAGAGATCAAACAACAAAAATAACACTTTTTGATCAGCCTGTACAGATTGACATAAATCGAGGAGTCCGACAGGGCGATGTTATTTCACCAAACCTCTTCACAAGCACTCTGGAATATATTCTTAGAAAATCTGAATTGAGAGGAGGAATCAATATCGATGGTGAAACTCTCAATATCCTCCTGTTCGCAGACGACGTTGTTTTGGTCTCCCAAGACCCCAAGGAGCTGGAGGAAATGGCACAAGAAATCCATGAAAACTGCAGTAAGATAGGACTTGAAATAAATGTCGAGAAGACAAAATGGATTAAAAATTCTCAAACAAGTGACTATACAATGCACCTCGATGGCACCATTGTTGATTGTGTTGATAGATATAAATATCTTGGCCAAGTCATCACAATGACAAATGATCTCTCGGCAGAATTAGCTCAAAGAAAAAGATCAGCCTGGTTGTCTTACAATCGTCTCAGAACTTCCATCACAGATCAAAGGCTTGACATAAAAACTAGAGCAGATATTTTTAACAGCAATATACTACCCTCATTGTTGTATGGTTCTGAGACCTGGAACACAACAAAGAGAGAAGAAAAAGGCCTCAGGGTGACCCAGCGTGCTATGGAGAGAAAAATTTGTGGTGTGAGCAAACTAGATCATGTCAGAAATTCGGATTTGCGTGAAAGAACTGGCTTGAAGGATGTTGTCGAGCAGATATATAACAACAAGAGGAGATGGGCTGGACATGTGGCGAGATTGAAGGATGATAGATGGACTTACAGGATCACCAACTGGATACCTAGAACAAGGAGAAAACGTGGAAGACCACCGACGAGATGGGAGGATCCCTTGGTCAAGATGTTGGGAAGAACCTCGAGGAGGTAGGCACAGGACAGGGTGTTAAGCTATGGCGCTTTAGTGCAATGTTTATGTAATTAGTCATAGCGTTTTTGTTTAATGTAATTCTTATGTTCATTAAAAGAGGGAGCCACTTGCTGTTGTGTGTTACCCGATTTTACCAAGCAATGTGTTCGGATGTTTCCTTTTAGTTACACATAAAGTCAGGTTTAAAACAATGTTTCCGGCTAAAATTCACACTGCGCCAACTGTTGGAGGCATCTCTGCGACCTGCATCTGTGGAGAAATCCTAGATGAAACTACGGGTTCATCAAAGAATGTCTCATAACCGAATCTTGACATCATTTTGTAGACATGAAATATAAATTCTTTCAGGAAGTGCATACAAGACTGAACTAAACTAAAATTTCAAAATTTTCTAATATGTAAATGTAAAATCCTTTCTTTTATACGTGTAAAATCAATTACTACATATAGATTGCAATAACTTAATCAGAAAGAGACAAAAGTTGTTTGTCACCACCAACTGATTCATTACCATAATTAGGGAAAGTTAATGGATAGACAGTGCATTCGTTATGGCATTTGTAAACATTGGTGTGCATTGCATTTTTTTTTTGTTCATTTCTAAAATATTTTTATCACATCTTAGTAAATGCACAAAATTGCCTATGAATAATGGCTATTGGCATTTGACTGACAGTGATTAGAACCATGCATTACAGAGTACGGGACAATGATAATCTGTACCCCTTCAGTAGTATACAAGGTGATTCTAATTAGATCCCTATACAGAGCACTCTGGAGAAAGAACCAGTGCGCAAAACAACGTCAGACTTGGACTGGATACATTCCAGATATGGCGAAAAGATTTCTGCAGTAACAAAATAGGTTCAAAAACTGACCGAGAGGGGGAAATATGGCGCTGCCTGAGATTATCAATTAAGGCCCCTACACACTAGGCTAGTATTTTGTCGAGTGGCGAGTAATTTAGGAACTAAAATACTCGCTACTGCTCAAAAAATCGTTCATACCACGGTCGAGTACAGTACACAAGTGAGTGGTGTTTTGCAAGATGAACAGGCTGCTACGCAATAAAATGAATAAGCTAATAAAGCTTATGGTAATGGCTATTTTAGAAAAGTGGAAGAAGAAATTTGTGGAAAAAACAAAAACTATGGATACGAAAATATGATATGTCATTGTATTTTCCAACTCCATGTATACAGATTGCTTCATTTGTTTGTTTTTATATTGTGGGGACTTAATATTCCAGAGGCACTCAATCTGTAAATACTTCGACACAAATTTCATAGGTGTTTCCTCGCTCCAGCGAAACGCCATTGTTACGATAGCTAATGAACTTGCTTAAAACGGGACGTTCGGACTTGTTTAGTCGATGAACAAGTGAGTAGTGACGAGTGGAGAGGGGTGCTACTCGCCTGAAAAAAATAGAGAGTACCACTAAATCGTTTGACAATCTCTTACTAAACTACTCGACTAAATTATTGCTGTTCAGACATCTTTAATTACTAAATTCCTCGCTACTCCACTAAATTACTAGCCTAGTGTGTAGGGGCCTTTACAGTGGCCAACCACCAGCGTCCGCCATGTTTTTCCCAACTGAATACAAGGTTATATCAGCCACAGAAGGAATTTTCACATTTTAACTAAATTGCTTTGACTCTCAGTTGTTCTACTGCCTTTGATTGTATTTAATGTGAATTATAGAAACACAAAAACATTTTTCTTTCCATTTTACATCCTAAAAAATCAGTAAAATATATATTACATATAACTTATTTTTTCGTAAAAACAAGAATTTAAGTTGTTACCAATCCAAAAAAAACATATCTTTTAATCTTTTTTTTTTTTTTTTTTTTTTTTTTAAAAATTAAATAAAAAATATTTAAGAGAAAATAAAAATCAATTTAAGAAAAAAAAAAAAAAAACCTTATTTTTTGTGCAAAAATACGCCTTTTTTTTTTTTTTTTTGTGCCATTCATATTTCTTTTATTACCACCCGTACAAAATACTATCAGTTATTATCAGTTATTTGTTATATAAAGACAATAAATAAATAAATATCTCTTTGATATTGTTGAATTTTAATAGGGGGAATGGTGGGAATAAATAAAGGGATATAAAGTCCTAAAAAAAAAGGATTTCAGAAAAAATATTAATCATTTACTACAAAATAACCTAATTATATACCTTATAATATAAGTTAACATAAAACTAGAGTATCTAACAATACATATACAACAATGAACAAACAATAGATTTATATACAACAAGAATAAACAAACAATACATCAAACAACTTAGACTACAAATACTTCAAGTATAAATGCATAGACTTACTGCTAAAAGCTTTCCCCTTGTTTGCTTTTTTTTTTTTTGCCGAATGAATTTTTAGTGTAAATCAACTTATATAATTGGCTAAGTTCGTCTGTCTGTCTGTCCGTAACTCGATATAATTTTGTTATCACTGCACCGATTTTAATGAAATTTGGCATACTTACTCAGTTTTTTACTCTGATTTTGAAACTCAAAACCATTTTTGCCGTAGAAGCTTCGTTCACAAGTAAGCGCAGTATTTAGATTATACAAAGGTGAGTTTGGTTGCTACAGTCATTAATAGGAAACAATATGACATTACATTATTTAATATTGTAATGGAACAATGCATTATTATTAAATTACTTGAAGAAAGATAATTAAAAAATCTATAAATTGTCAGAGAATTAAAGCACATTAAGCTGTCTGTAACTCGAATAATTAAGCTATTAAGATAGATCCACCGGTTCTCAATGATACCATTGAATCAAGGGTACCGGTACTCAAATTGGATGAAAATATTAGTTCATTGTGTCATTCCATGTTGTTTCCATGAAACAACAATTTGTTTATTCTTAAGAACTGAAATTTTATTCTTGGAAACTGCCCTCGACAACTGAAATTCTAACAAAACATACGTTCAAAACCAAATAATTTTGTTACCACTGCATCCATTTTAATGAAATTTGGCATACTTACTCAGTTGTTTACGCTGATTTCGAAACTCAAAACCATTTTTGCAGTAGAAGCTTCGTTCACAAGTTAGCGCAGTATTTAGATTACATTTACTTTATATTTGATAGTTGATAATAAAATGATTTTTCAGATTTTTTTAGGCCTGTCGTCTGACAGGCTTTGCTGCTAGTATTACATATATCTATTAAGTAAGACCTTCAAATTGTGACAGGTTTCAAAGTGCTCTGCTTCTATATGGGTAGTTCTACAAGAATTGGGTAACTTTTTGGAGGAAAATGTGCCAATTCTTTTTTTATTTTAAATAATGTGTTTTAACATAGAGTAGGTGGGAAATATAATCAATGTACTGTTCCAGAAAGGAACAGTCACTTTATTCAGTATTTTCGAAGTTATTTCAGTTTTTCTGAAAATTGCCTCCAGGGAACTGACGGGTAGACCAGGGGACTGACGAAAAAATACGTTTTATTGAAAATAGAAATGCTTTAAATCATTAAAATCATTAAAATCCTGAAATTCATTAAAACAACATCATAATCAGTAATTTTTGGTACATAAAATAACTTTGTCTCTTACATATTTAAAAAAAAAAAGTTTAAAAACAATCACGTGAAGTTCGTCAGAACAATTACAAATAATTAAGAACATTGGCATTCGCACTTGTACTAAAAGATTAAAAATAGAATTAGATTGTCAATAGTAATAATAATAATAACTGCATGAATAACTGCAAGCTTTGATATAATGGAAATTTATGTTACCAAAAAATAAAGAATACCTGTAGTATAGGTGCCAGTGGCGAATATAGAATATATTTTTTTTGGGGCGGGCGGGGGGGGGGCCCACCCCAAGATTAATGTAAGGTTAAGTTAGTAATTTTAAGTAGACACCCCATGGAAACCTATCTGTTAAAAAAAAAAAAAAAAATTAGGGGCGATATACCTTCATTATTTCGGGGGGGGGGCCTTATATACGTCCCTGATTAATTTATAATTATTAACTGTAGATTAATTAACTTTGTTAATTACCTAATACAAAAGAAACTTAACAAAAGTTAAAAGTTAAAAATTTAGAGTAACATTCTCGTCAATTACGATTAATAAAGTTTTTAGTGTTTCAGAATTATATTTTTCCCAATTAATTTAACTGAATAATTTATATTTTACATAGTTTTCCAATCTTAGACCAAAATTATTATTCAATTTAATGATTTGAAAGATTTTTAACCAATTGTATCTAGTTATTTTTTCATTATTTTGAAAAAATATCCCCTTTCTTGCCAGGGGACTGACGAATTCAGTAAAAAATAAATATATCTTTCAAACGATTACAGATATCAGCTTGATTGCTTGTCACATTAGAACATTTCACGATAATCTTTTAGGCATAAAAATATTAAAAAAAATTAGTTGTAAATAACCGTGAAGTTACTTGCCAGTGGACTGACATTTTGACTGTCTCCGACATGCGTTCACACCACAACCACGCCGCTGTCACTGATTCCAAAAGGGCTACCCTGTAGCAAGCAGTTCTGTAGTTAATTTCACGGGTAATGTTTAAAAGCAGATTGGTCTCAACTTTGAAGTGCTATTAAATACTCCGATTTTTGGAATTTCAATAACGCCAGGGGACTGACGAGCGAAACTGAGCACGCGGGTTTAAGTAAAGATTTAGGAATGTTTTTTACTTATTTTTACTAATCATTTCATTTAGTAATATTTTAAAAGTATCTTATAACTTATTTAAAGATAATAAAGTAAGTTATTTTAAATAATTTCGAAAATATAAACATCGATGTCCTGATTTTCGTAGTGGCTTCACGCCAGGGAACTGACGTTTTACGTAAAAAGTGGAGATTTTAACAATATTATTTTATAAGAAACTATTTTTAACTTATATAATCAAAAAGAAAGGACAGTTATCTTTTTAATTTAATAATGAATAACTTACAATGTCAGTTTTTAGATTAGTTAATGCTAGGCTTCATCAAGTTACCCAATTCTTGTAGAACTACCCATATGTTTCATTTTATTAACAAGAAACTGTTTTACATCCCCTTCCTCATTTTCAATCAAACCAATATAATTCTGAAAAATTTATTCGAGTTTTAGGATGTAATTAAAAGATTCTTTTTTACAAAAAAATAAACTTTTATCGTTAAAGCTCTTAATCTGTGTAAGTCTTTCGTATTCAAGGTTGTAAGGCAAATGACCACCAACGCTGGCAACACATTTCGAGCTGTGTTTATTTGTTTATAGGTAATAATGTATACTTGGTGAATAGATATCTGAAAGATACTTACTTTCAAAGGTTAAATCTTAGATTCTCCACAGGCACAACTTATCTTTATTTATTTTTTCTTAAATTGGTTTTTATTTTGTCTCATATTTTTTATTTAATTTTTGCAAAACAAAAAAAAAAGGATTAAAAGATATGTCTTTTTTGGATTGGTAACAACTTAAATTCTTATTTTTATGAAAAAATATATGTATATTTTAGTGATTTTTTTAGGGTGCAAAATGGAAAGAAAAATGTTGTTGTGTTTCTGTAATTCACATTAAATACAATCAAAGGCAGTAGAACAATAGTGAGTCAAAAAATTTAGTTAAAATGTGAAAATTCCTTTTGTGGCTGATATAAACTTGTGCTCCAGTTGGGAAAAACATGGCGGCGGAAGCGTTAGCCAATAGAAAAGAAGACCTCTATTGGCCACAAGTCAGGCCTATTCTGTAAATTCTCGTTATCCTTACTCGTAACGAGAATCGTTAAGATATGTAACGAGTGTCATAGCGACATCGTTAAATGTTGGTAGTCTGTAGAGATGGGCAAAGTCGTTCTTTTTACTGAACTAGTTCTTTTGAGATAGTTCTTTTTATTGAACTAGTTCAATGAACTAGTTCAAATGAACTAAGTCGTTCTTTTTACGGAACTGTTCCTTTTGAGATAGTTCTTTTTATTGAACTAGTGGCAATAAAAGTAGCCCAATTTTTTTTACCGAATTTTTACCTTTAACAACCAAAAAAAGAAAGGGTCTCAAATACTTTTACAACCAAAAAAAAAGGTTCTCAAATACTTAATATAAAACGAAATAAACCAATTCCAATAGCCAATAGTGGAGTGGTAAAAGAACGATAGTTCACTAAAACGAAGACCGCTCCGTATAGTTCTTTTCATGAACTAGTTCATTTGAACTAGGTCGTTCGCGAACTATAGTTCTTTTCGTGAACTAGTTCATTTGAACTAGGTCGTTCATGAACTATAGTTCTTTTATACGAACTAGTTCAATGAACTAGTTCGTTCACGAACTACCCATCCCTAGTAGTCTATAACGTGACTCGTTATAGTTTTTCGATTGTCATTTCGGAAATTTACGTAATGCGCATGCGTAGAAACATCACGATGAATGATCATAACATAAAAATGTCCCAAGAACGAAAAAGAGCGTTGAAAACCAGCCCAGATTAGTATAAAATGTATATTAATTTTCTGAATACCCATGAAATGTTTAAAAGTGGACGTCTGACGCCAGACAAAGATGTAAAAGAAGTTGACAACCTTTGGAAGGAGTTAGTTCAGCAATTAAATAGTTGTGGAATTGGACCACAAAAAGATATGAAGGGCTGGAAAACAGAAGTTACATTCAATTTTTTTATTTAAATGCTAATAAAAAAACAGAATATGAATAATATAAATATTAAAATTTACGTGCAGTATCAGATCATAGAGCCTTAAGATGCGTAAACGTAATTAAATATGTAGGACTAATATATGCTTAACGAAATATTACATCAAAATAATTCATTTATTCGTTTTCAATTTGAATTGGTGAAAAATTAAAAAAAATTATATATAGATCATAAAACATTTCATCGATTATGTACAGGTAACCCCCGAACAGCACGATACTTGAAGAACACGAGTTGCGATGAACACTGATACCTTCCACCGAATTACACGGTTTCAAACTACACGATTTTCGAGTAATTTGTTTTAAAAAGAATAAAATAAATACAATATTTGATATAAAATTACTGTAGTTAGAAATTTAGCATAATATTCTCATTAATACGTCAGCGATTAATGAAGTTTTACCTTTTCAATACTTTTAGTGTTTTAAAATTATATTTTTCCTAAATAATTTATATTTCATATAGTTCTCCAATGTTAAAATAAAATTATTATTCAAATTACTGATATGTAAGATTTTTAACCAATTGTATCGAGTTACTTAATGATTATTTTGATTATATTTTACCCTATTGGTATTACAAATGTTATTCATAATTATTTTAGAAATAATTTTTATTTAATATTAAGTATTTTAAATTTTTAAAAATAAAAATTTTCATTTTTATATTTAACAAAAAAAACAAAAAAAAACATAACGTTTCTTTTTTATTTCCACACTTCAAACGGAATATCGTTTTCTGTAGTCTCGAACAACACGGTATCAAAGAACACGGAACCAATTAATCCTCAAGACTATATGCGTTCTGTTTGTCATCATCGCATCTACCTTGGTGGAAGACTCTATACTGTATACAGTAGAGCCCCGATTATCCGCGAATGCCGCGAAAAACTTTTTAATTACGAACCTCAAAAAAACCAATTTTAATCCAAGCCAACAACAGGGAAAATACAGTAGACCCTACAGTGCGAAGGTCGAAAATTACCGACAGGTTTATTGTGCATCGTGATCCTATAGATCCTCTCGGAATTTGTGGATGCAAACATAGAGCAAAGGTTTCTGCTTTACTGTGCATATTTTAAAAGTTTTACATATTATGTTTTTTTGTACAATAAAATGTAGTTTTTAATGGTGAAATATTTTTTTTCGTGTTTACACCTCATTTTTAGTCTTTTTTCGGGTTATCCGCGATTTTCGTTATCCGCGAAGCCCTTGCCACTCAATCCCGCGGATAATCGGGGCTCTACTGTACTTCTGTATTGTATACTTCTACGTTTAATTAATTTGGCTTTAAACTAAGGTGACCAGATTTTAATATTGGTAAAGCGGGACACCATTGACTGGGGGGGGGGGGAAAAAAAAAAAAGAAACACCAGTTAAAAAAAAAAAAAAAAAAAAACGAAACCCCAAGTTAAAAAACCAAAAAAAAAAAATAATAAAAAAACGGAATCTCCAGTTCAACAACCAAAACAAACAAACAAACAACAAAAAAAAAAAAACCGGAATCTCCAGTTCAACGACCAAAAACAAAAAAATCGGGACTTTTTTAAAACGCCCCGGTCGCCCCGCCCACGCGACGGCCCTGTTCTAATTGTAAATTCACAGCATGGTTTTACATTCAATGCTGTGTTTTGGATTCAATTTGAAGGCTGTATTGCTAACGCATCAGATTGCATCGCGGGTTTCTGACTTGGATAAATCACCTCTTTTGGGAAAATACCATAGTTTCATTTAAAGCAAATTTAACGTCCATAATAATATATAAGTATAGAGAAAAAATCACAACTGGACAGTAAATATGCCTTCGCACACTGAGCCAAGATCAACGGGAATTCTGAACAGCTGTTTCATCCTTATTAGGAATCATCAGCAGAACTTACCCTTGATGTTTGGCTCAGTTGCGCGAAAGCTAAGCTAAAGGCATATGTGCGAAGGCATATTTACTGTCCAGTTGTGATTCTCTCTCTCTCTCTCTCTCTCTCTCTCTCTCTCTCTATATATATATATATATATATTTTCTGTGTATATATGGGAAATGGATGATTTTTCTATGTATGTGTGTAAAATGAATAATTTTTTTATGTATGTATGTAAAATGAATAATTTTTTAAATTGTAAAATGAATAGTTTTTTTTTCTGTATGTGTATAAAACAAATAATTTTTATATGTATATATATGTGAGAGATTTTTATACATATAGGCAAAAAAAGCATATAATTTAAAAGATAATTTAAAAAAAAAAAAATATTAAAAAAGAGAGCAATCTTCTTATAATAAAGCGTTTTTATGTGATTTCTAAAAAATTTTTTTTTAGCTTAGTTTCAAAATTCAACACCAGGTGCCGCTGATGACGTGTATGTATATTCGAATGTTAATACTTACACAGAAACAGCTTTTTGAAATTAATTTGGTTTTTAAATTTCAGAAAGCTGTCCGGCAAATTTTATATATTTAATTTAAATTTTATAGACAATAATTTTTATATGTATATATATGTGAGAGATTTTTATACATATTATTATGTAATTATTGGCCTTTGAATATCAATTTTGTATTGAATTCCCTTTCCAATTTAAAATTTTTAGATATATAGACGATTTAATTATTTTTAATACTAAATTTAATATTAATTATATAGAAGATAAAATTTATAATAATATTATTAACTTACAGCAAACCAATATTCATGCTGAATTTGTGGATTTTTTGGATTTGAGAATATATTTCAATCAACAAATGCCTCATATACAATTATTTAATAAAACATTTTTGTTTCCTTTTAAAATAAACAGATTTCACAAATTTACAAGTAATGTTAGTTTTAATTTATTTCAAAATATCTTTTTACAAGAGTTAAGAAGATATCTTACCATTAACTCTAAAATAGATGATTTTTTGAATAATTTGAATTATCTCATTAATGAATTTAAAAATAATAATTTTCCTAACAAAGTTTTAAATACTTATATTATTCGATTTCAAAAGAAATTTAAATTTCAAATCTACAAAAAAATATAAAATTAAATATATTCATTATTTTATTTAATCATTAATCTTCTAAACAGGACTTGTTAAATTTTGATCATTCAAGTTATCTCATGACAACTTAGAATTAAATCCTCTATTTGAGGAAGTTTTAAGTTTGAATTGATAACTGTCATCTTTTGCTCTTAATATTTTGTTGTATGTTTTAAGAAATTTTCTGTGTATGTATGGGAAATGGATAATTTTTCTATGTATGTGTGTTAAATGAATAAATTTTTTATGTATGTATGTAAAATGAATAATTTTTTTGTATGTATATAAAACAAATAATTTTTATATGTATATATATGTGAGAGATTTTTATACATATAAGCAAAAAAAGCATATAATTTAAAAGATAATTTAAAAAAATAAAATAAATCTAAAAAACCTAAAAAAAATATTAAAAAAGAGAGCAATTTTCTTATAATAAAGCGCTTTTATGTGATTTCTAAAATATTTTTTAGCTTAGTTTCAAAATTCAACACCAGGTGCCGCTGATGACGTGTATGTATATTCGAAACTTAATACTTACACAGAAACAGCTTTTTGAAATTAATTTGGTTTTTAAATTTCAGAAAGCTGTCCGGCAAATTTTATATGTTTAGTAATGTAAGTTAATTTTATTCTTATATTCTTTACATTCTGAATTTTAAATTGCAAATCATTGAATGAAATATTTGCATCACGAAACTTGAAAAAATGGCGATTCAAGTTTTGTCTATTGGATTTATATATAT
>JAFIDM010009631.1:129801721-129831126 GCA_023159025.1 Thereuonema tuberculata | reverse complement strand
GTACAATCTGATTTAACATCTTGAACTTTTATTACTTATAATTTATATCTTCTCTCACTAAAATTTTGTTTGTTTGTTTGACTACGGAAATAATTTTTTATACAACTATTCATGAATGGATACCCTGAAAGATCTATATTCAGATATTGTATTCTCATAAATGTGAGAAATTTAAAAAGGACTATTCCAGCTGCTTGTTTTATCCAATGCTTTGTAGAGACAATCGACATCATTTGCATCTCTGGTATGTCAAACTTACTTGTGATATTTGCTGAAATGGTCCTACCATCCTTTCATTTGCAATGGATCATTTTTCACCTGTAAGTTTTTTTTTTTTTGTTGGATGTTTTACTAGCCTCTGTTGACTCACTTACCAAAATTCCTATCAGAATATCTTCTTTTAAAGCGATGGCCGCCTTCAAATTGTTCTCACCCTTTCAATTTGCCTGTATAATGAAATGAAAGCCACACTCAACATGCTGATCCCTCTCATTCGTATCAATTTACCCTCTATACACCATTCGTTGTTGAAAACTGCACTGTACAGATCTCATGGTTGCTACAGATTGTCAAGTTCAAAATTTCCTGACTTTTCAAGGACCTATTTGACTATTTAGTAATGTTTATTATTATACTCATTAGAAATTACCAAACCAAAGTTGAAGTTTTAAAAAATATTAGATAATAAATGTTATGTCGATAGTGGGTAAAAATAAAATAAAATTAAGTTATTTATATATATATACATTTAAAATTGTTTGATATACCGATATACATTGTTATATTTAATACCTCATCATCCAATAATTGTATTTCTTAGGTGCCTTTGTCCATTACTCTCCTCTTTTTTTGCTTTAAGCTCATTTAATTTTTCCTTGGCTTTTTCTCTTGCATTCAATCTTCCATTTTTCTTTTTCGATCTTATTGAGCTTTTGACGATTTAGCTCTTCTTGATATCTTGCTCATGATTTTTCTGTTAGTATCATATTTTGCTTAATTTCAATTCCTCTCACACGTAAAGCTCCTTCCCATACAAGATGCTGAGCTTTTACTGATTTCTCAGACAGATTTTCAATCGAACATTCTTTGCTCTCTGGAAATCCCCCGTTCAACATTAGCACCGCCAAGGGACATAACTACGTTTCTTAAAAAGGACCCCAATTAAGATGAAACAATTCATCTAATCCACAGGTTCCCAAACTTATTTGGCCCACCACCCCTTTTCAGAAAAAAGTTACTCCGTGAATTTCAAAATTTTCTTATCTTCTCTTCTTTATACCCCCCCCCCCCATTCTAAACGAGGCTATTACCGCCCCCCTGGATCATTCCAGCGCCCCCCAAGGGGTGGTATCGCCCACTTTGGGAAACTGCTCTAATCCAGTAATGAGACACAAACACCTCCAACACGACTGAGGCATTTTTATAAGCAATTTTCTCACTCTTAGCGATAATTTCAGGGTTTCAGAAAGATAGATCTTGGTCAGAATATAATGAATAGGTGACACTATATTGCCAGACTGACCAAATTTCTTGATCAATGAGCTTGTTCACACAACGAAAATTTAACCTAGCCTCATGACCCCAATTAACAGCAGTTGCAGCATATTTTGTTGAGCTTTGGTTAAGTCTATACTACACATTGACGTCACTTTATTCAAGACCTCATCTTTAACAAATCTATTCATCATACAATTTCATAAACGGAATGTACTCATGTTGAATATTGTAAGTTATAACAAACTGCAGGTGTCTAATAATTCAACAAAATAACTAGAAGACACAAAGTAACCAAAAAGAATTCGCACCTCAAGCTGTCACTGGGGAGTGTCTGGGAGGCCATTTCGTCCTCTTCAGGATTTATCAGCCAGCTAAAGTCCACCAATTGAAGGCTCAGAAGGTACCAACATATACGAATCTCTCTCGCTCCCAGAAACAGGATCCCCACAAAAGCAATAATTCATTTTTTATTCTATACATTTTGGTTATGTTTTGCTTTTGTAGGGTCCCGCTTCTGGGAGTGAGTGGGATTCGTAGAGTTCGCACCTTCATTGGCTCAGCCTGTCTCGCTGATGAGTCCTAAGAGGATGAAATGGACATCCCAGATTTCTCCCGTGATAGTTCGAGGTGCGAAATTTTTTTGGTTTCTTAGCGTCTTCTAGTTATCATTTTGTTGAATTATTAAGACACGTAAAATTTGTTATAACTTAAACTGGTTAGATTGAAAGCTTTGTTTTTTGCTTTATACAAATTCTTTTTGAGCTTAGTAGAACGCAGGCCAAAGATTTAACATTTTTTCTATTTTTGTGTATTTTTGGTTGTTTTGATTTTGTGGGATTCATATACATTCACAACTTATCAGTGGAATTTGTCTGGCAGATGAGTCCTAAGAGGATGAAATGGCAGTCCCAGACTCTCCCGTGACAACTTGCGGTGCGAATTCTTCTCGATTCCTTTGTGTCTTCCATAGTTTTGTTGAATATATACTACATCTGATTATATACAGTATTTCTGCTGCACTGTAAACTCAGCCTTCAGGTATCTTTTGAGTCTTATTTACATTTTGAAATCTATTTACAACACAAGATAATAAAGTTCAATTGTAAAACGCTACCAAATTCATAAATCTGCAACACAAGATAATAAATTTTGTTTAGAATCAAAGATGACAAAGCACGTCTTATATAGAAGTGTGCATGATCCATTCATTTAAATTTATCAACAAATACAAAGGATTACTTGTAAATATTCCAAAAATATTGTTTATAATATAACAAATTAAGCTTTGTTTATTATCTCAATGTTGCAGATTTCAGAATGTGTTACCACCGTTCTGATTGTTAACTACTGAACTTTGTTATTATCATCTTGTGCTGTAATTTCAAAATGTAAATAAGGCCGATTACAGCGTAGCCGAAATATTGTATTGTATTATACTGTAGAAAGTTAAAAACGAAGAGTATAAATTAAGATATTCATCATGTATGTTACCACTTTACTGCTCAGGATACAGGTAGGGGACCATAGACTGTAATCTCTCTAAGCAGTGAGAAATAATGTTTCAGCAGCAACAGTATGAAAGAATTCTAATTTAGGTCCAAGTAATTTGTCTTTCATAGCTTTTTTTTTTTTTTTTTTTTACAAACTCGTAAAGGGAAGGGCTTCATCTAATAGTTAATAATACATTATTTCACAAATAATCAATTTTCCTTTTCATACAGAATTGATATTCTGCATATTTTTTTATTATGTCTAAGTATTTTACAAACAAAAGATACAAATTTAGCAAATGAATAAACAAAACATACAAATAAAACAAAACATAATTAAAGAATTCAATCAACAGTTTGTTGATTTTTAACAATTTATGCATCACTAAAACTATAAAAATGATCTCATTTTGTTGTACACTGAAATCCTTACTTTTAACTCAAGCTACAGATAAGTTCTGTAAATAAATATCAGTTTTAAAAGAATATTTCCCAAGAATACAATTTTATATTTTGTATAATGAAAAAAAAAAAATAAATAAAAAAATAAATAAATGATCACAATACAAAAGTTAAGTAGGCCAGAAAGGACAATCTCAAACCTTTATGGAAATTAAATCTCAGTATACAGATGCTTCAGCTAAGAAATTTATGAAACCAATGAAGTTTTCATTCTTCCTTAGCCACCCATAAACCTATTTGGCTTGCGTGGTGGGTGATAAGATTAAAATTTTCCTACTAAGGGTAAGGACTCTGCAGGCATGATAAATATACCTTAATGAAATGGTATAATTATTCTACTCTGAGAATTAAAATTAACTCTAATCAAATAATAACACTAGCACTTATCTACGTTATAGATAATATGCTTTGGTGAACATGTAGTATTCCAGCTTACTGCAATTCTTAATATAAATTGCAGAGAATACATTAACAAAATCTGTTTTAAGAAAAAAAATTATTTCAAAAACTAAGTTAGTTTTGAATTCAAATTATACATAATATATAAAAATATATTAAAAAAACTATATTATTAACCAATAAAGCAATCAACTTCTTAAAATCTATTATTAAGTCAAGTTTAGTATTAGCACACAATCATTTCTTCAAACTATTTTGCTCTGTATAAAAAGCAATGGACGTATGAAGATTATTCACTAGAACAGAAATTAGTAACTAAGTTCTAATACTTAAATGCAAAAGTTTTGAATATTGTGCCTTTAAGTTCAGTAAAAAAAAGCTGTTTTCAAATGCTTAATTTGTAGCAGCCATAAAATCTAATGCAAATTAAATCTAAAATTAATATTTTGTTTACATCAGATAAAATAGTGAAGAAAATCACTACGGCAATTTTACTAACTTAAATGATACTAATATGACTCTAATCAAATCAATAATTTGTGTGTATTTTCTGCATCTATATGTTATTTAATAATACTGAATTAACTTCTACATTAATTTTGAATGCATAAGCTTCCATTTTACTTCATATAAAATCTTCATTATTTTATTACAAAATTTCTATTCATAATTTTGCATAAATCTTAATTGTCACAGATGGTTTGAAAAAGGGATTGAAATACATTTTCAATTAAAAATAAGCAATTAGTTTTAACAAAGATTTCAAACAAATGATGCTGTAACCAAGGAAACAATGTTAAAAACTCAATTTTAGCACTAACTTTTAAAGAAACTTCATGAATATGATATAGAAGTGTTAACAAAGAAATTAATATTTAAAAAACTGGTAAATACCTGGAACAACTAACACACTCCACTAAGTAAGTATAAAACATTGATCAGGCAAGAACTGATTTAACCACTGTGATAATGATACAATGAGAGGTTAATTTAAATCACAAGTTTAATGGAGGAATTCTGAAATCATCTTTGATCACTTTGTGTAGACTTAACCAAAATAGAATTGGCAGTCTTTGCGTCAAGCTCTACCAACAAATTACTACACCTTTGACTCAAACTAATATCTTTAAATATATTCTTGATGATCATTCTGTCTTCATCATTAAATTTCTCAGGAAGAATGACGATCCTCTTCTTTGATTCATCTGTAAGAAAGACAAATTTAATAAAGATGTCATTAACAATGGCAAGAGGTTAACTGGCAATGAATTAAAAATTCAAATTTAAGATTAAAAAGAAACTTCCCTCCCTCTCTTACTAGTGATGAAACTTACTCAAACTGCATCAAATTCCAAACTGCAATAGTAATATTACTCATTACACATTTGCTAACCACTTTTAATAAATATATACACTATATAGCCAAACGTATCCAGACACACCGGAGGCACGTATTAATATGTCGGTCTTCCTTTTGCATAGATGACAGCCTGTACATGTCTGGGAAGACTTTCCACCAGGTTTTGATAGGTGGTCGCAGGAACTGACTTCCAGGTGGCCACGACAGCTGATGTGAGTTCGGCCACGGAAGATGGGCGATGTGGGTGGGTGGGCATGTAATCTGCGTTTTATTTCATCCCACAGATGTTCAATGTTTTTGAGATCGGGGCTCACAATTCAGTCGGAAAAGAAGTGTTCACCACCCATCTGTCAAACTCATATGCATCCATTGGACTGCCAGATCGTGAAGGGAGATTCATCACTCTACAGAACGTTTCTCCACAGTTCAACAGTGGTGAGCTCTGCACCTTCGCAACCGACACTTCGCATTGACTACAGAGATGTTCGGCTTGTAAGCAGCCACATGGCCATGGAAACCCAAATAGTTTAACTCTCGGCGAACTCTCAGCTGCTAGTGACAACGTCCGAAGCATGTTGGAACTCCGTCTTCATCACTATCAAGAGAGACTTGCGATTTTGCTTCCCTATTCTCTTCAGGGTTCAACACTACGGTCAGTCAGTTTTCTCGGTCTACCACTTTATGCAGCTATCGTTACACAACCTCGACATCTCCATTTTATAATTACATTACTCACTGTTGATTTTGGCACGTGCAGTATGTCCGCAATTTCACTAAACGATTTCCTATAATGGTGGCATCCGATCATTATGGCACGTTCGAAATCACTGAGCTCGCCTGAATTACTCATTTTATCGGGAACGCAGAATTATGACCGCCCAAGCCCCCACCAATGCTTTTATAGCATTCGATGACTCATCAAACCTCCTGACCTGCCCGATCCACTTCGTCAGAAGGGTGTCTGGATACTTTTGGCCATCTAGTGTATACACAAAGAACCTACAGTTAATACTGCTTTATTCAGGATTTTGTGAGAAAGCACTTAAATTTTGGGTAAGAAGTATGAACCATGCTGTGCTATATAAATGAATGCAAATCAAATTATTTTCCAGATATGATACATTCTATACAAAACCTAGAATAAAATATTCTGATAATGCATGGAGAAAAAATATAAAATGAAAATACAGAATTAGAAGTTAGTTATCTTTTAAACTATTATTTTATTTTATTTTTTTTACCTAATTTCACTTTTTAAAGAAGAAAACAAATCTTACTTTTTATTCATCTTTTATAATGCCAGTTTCCTTTTCCCTAAATGGGCTCATCAAATTATATTCCTCTGATATCAAAATATACTATTCTATTGGCCCAGAGTAAATTAATTCATAAATACATTTCAAAAATTACATATGTATACTCAGGTAAAAGTGTCAGATATACGTGTGTTGTGAATACACAACTGACTAAAGCATACAGCAAAAGCTTACTTGATCTAGTTGCAAGAAATTATTTAAAACCTAATAATGTATTAACAGTGAAAAAATTAACTTGGCTGATCACCAGTATACAACACCAGGCAAATTTTTGATCTCCTGAACTTGAACAATGTAATTCAAACACAGTCTTAATGATCTAATGGTAGAAGGTATCAATCTGGTTGATCACGGTTTATAAAGCCATCTCTGATTCACTTCTTCAAACTAAATTAAGAGACTAGGCCTACAATTTTTTTGGAAACTTGGAAAATCTGCAGCTTAACAAATGACATATTTTGAGAAAGTAGATTAAATCAATGATAATTTTCCTTTGTTATTTTGGAGTTTTATAATGAGGGAGTTTTTTTTATGAAGATATATTTACTTGTACATTTGATAGAAGTTTGACAGCATTTGTTCTTACATGAATTCGTAAGTAAAAGGTTTCAGTATAAAAAAGATGGATCTGCAAAACATCACAGATAGTCTTTTCTAAATTACTTCCTGTCTAGTGAATTTTCTTGCAAAGAATTAGTCTTAAGATTTATTTATAAAGAAAAGGACCGTTTTTGAAAATAAAAACATCTGGTTTATGAATGATTGTTATCCTGTTTATCCAACTATTCCTACTAATTATATATTAATTTTATTTCATATTTGTTAAAAACGACTACGATCTCAAGCAAAAAATTTTTTTTAAGTATTTTTTTTCATGTTTAATATGCATGAACGTGTTTTCATTAGTGACACCATATTTTTCAGAAGTTGGGAGCACAAATCTGGTTACCAGGATCATATGAATTAAATTCTACTGTTTTCCTAAATAAGATAAATAAAAATAAAACTGTGGCTACATAATGAAACTGCATTTACAGTCGGCGACACAGTAACTTCCAAGCATTGCCAGGAGTGTGTGCGACGGTTTGTCACTACGCATCAGAAAAGAATCCCTAACAAAAATCTTAATTTAAATAAATATCAAGATATTAATAATAACTTTATTTAGTGAATTTTAATATAAAAGTGATATAATTATAACATTATGTTGTATGTGAATTAATATCAGATAGAAATTTAGATAATGATCAGAAAGGATGTGCAGTAAGCAATTTAACGGATTCAATCATGGTGGTGTGTCCCCGTCATTGACGTCCCGGTCAAGGGAAATCTTTGAACAGTTAAGCGAAGCAAATCTTATTGAATGTTTATTGCAAACTGCATACTGATAATCCTTCGCATTCCATTCGGGCCATCGTGGAGCTAGAGCAGTTTTACTGGAGTAAATTCTTTTAAAATTTTTGCGATCAGCTGAAAATCACACTTTCTAGTTGAGCAATGTTGAAACACTTGCCCACACAGCTGTCACAATAATTTCAGCGCAACATTGGACAAATTATGTGGCACACATTAAGAAAGTAGAAGAAAAACTATGGAATGTTGAAAAGGTAATCATACACTTGAATAATAACTCAAGTACTTCCGATTCAGATGAAGAACTGAGCGGCGAAGATTAAGAAGATGATTTTTTTTCTCTGCAATTCATTAATGATAACTTTATAATAACAATGATCATAAGTAAAATATATTATTAAGAACTTATTTAACTATAAAATTGATATATTCACTGAACATGAATTAGAATATCAACTTTTCTTAAATATTTTCAATAATATTATTCAGTATTTAGCATTGAAATTAACAAATAGTATGGATCTTAAATATTTAAAAAATAAACCATTGGCTCCCTTGCAATTAACGGATTAAATCTAAGCTGTTAGCTTCCCCCATATGGAGTTTAAATCAGCCCACCGCGTAGGAATACTTTTTTCCTTTCTGTGATGCGGCGCTACCACTTGTAATGCTTAGAAGTTACCGTGGCGCCGACCATAATTTATATGATTCACCCCTACCCATTCCTCTGCCTTATTATTATTTTTTACCTTATTAATATCAATATCCCTGCCAAGGTTATTATAAAGCTTCCTGATATATGGCAATATTATTAAAACAATCTATGGTGTTACCCGTCCTCCAGTCAGATTACTCTTCACTTCATTGTCTTTCACTGTAACTCTCCTTAGTAATGCAGGTAACAGTTGTGATGACCAGCATTGCAAGAATGCTAAAGTATGACTCACTCACTAGTCTGTGGTTGTTACTACTTTACTAATTTTGGTTTTTTTTTTTTTTGTTCTTCTTTATGTACAACTGAAATCTGAAATTTCTTGTCCCAATGAAACAAAAACAATTCTATAGGGTTTCTGCAAGTTACTTTTCATGTGAGATTTTATTACAATTTGCCAGTACTACTAATTTTATGAATCTCGCTCCTGCTAGTTCTTTGGCAGGGCAGTTATTTTGTTCCTTCTAAGAATTCCGAAAATATGAGAAATCTTCTAGCTTAATGTCTATTCACTTCAGGTCTTGCCACCTTAACTCTTCAATACTAGCCTACATGTTAAATATTTCTGTTCACATAGCTACATTCATTCAAATTGCCTATCGTGCAAAGGAACTTACCAACAAAAATAAAAATTTTAAAAATAGATTCATCACATGTAAATGCATATGATTGAAATTCTTATACAGTGAAGTCTCACTTATATGAAACATTCAATTATACGGAGAATTTCTCATTCCCGGCAAAACCCCAAAGTCCTATATGTAATTCACTTACACGAAATATTCACTTAAACGAATAATTTTTGGTTCCCCCTCATATTTGTATAAGTGAGACTTCACTGTAATCAGCAAGTGATTATGTCACTAAGCATCTACAAACAATGAAGAAACCGAAATAATTAACACCTACTTACTAGAATCAGAGATGCTTTTGAACAATTATAGCATATTGGTTAAAATAAACATATTATAGATCTTTTGAGCTCTTTTCGACTTGTGAAACTTTTGCATATTTACAGTGGTTATTGTAAACAAAGCCTGTTTGAATCTGAGAAAAAGGTAGAAGTTTTCTATTTCATAATGCAGCAGTCCTACTATAGAATAAATATTTAAGAAATTTCATAGGATCTTTTTTCAACAAAATAAAAGATCAAGAATAAAAGACCAGGGAACAATAATTCAGATCATGAACAGAACAATCATGCAAAATCTAAAAAATATTGTGATAATATATTCTCAATTTAAAGGGATTCTTGTTTGAATCAACACTGCCAGTGGATCTCTTGAGAGTATTTTTTTTTTTATCAGTGTTGTGACCAAAGTCACTAGGAAATCTGAGAAATGCCACATAATTCAATGCATTCCACCCACTACCCGTTTTTTACTGTAATTTAAACTCATCAAGTCAGCATATGAACTTCAAATGGAGTAGCAACTTGCACAGTTATATTTTTATTAGCCCAGAACCTACTAAACAGTAGGAGCCTAAAATCTAAAATAACTGTAAAAGATGTTTTTTTTTTTTTTTTTTTTAAATCAATGAATGATAAACATTATTTATATGTTTAACAAATAGGTTTTTTTTTTTTTTTTTTGTTCAATCTGAAACAGGGTTTTAAACTGAAAATCATTTTTAAAACCAAATTAAAAGATGACACGAATTTATAAGTATTTTCACTTTTGAATACCCTATCCCAGAAGTTCACCATAGTTTCAGAAAGTCAAGAAATTAATTTCTTCACAGATTCTAGTACAAGGAGAAAACTTGAAACTGAAGAAGGCAATGGTTTGTTAACTATGCAAGTTAAAATTGCTCTTTTATATTTTGATAAAAATAGAAAATTACTGATGATTAAAAAAAAAAAGGAAAAGAAAAAAAAAAAAACAACTTCATAATGTATTAGATTACATTAGTTTCAATCTTTGGGTCAAATATAAGAAAAAAAAAAAAAAAGCTAATTTTTTTTCTTCAAATTTTTCAGATAACGGGAATAGTTTAAAAAACATGAATATGCATTCTTACCAAACTGTTATTTAGTTTATTAAATAATAATAAATTACCTTCACTATCAGGATCAAATGCTTCACCTCCAAATTTCTTACAAATTTCTTCTTTGAAGCGATTATTTGTATAAACATACATGACAGGAAGGGAACGGCCAAAATGACACGAAACTCCAATTATCATTTTTGTAGGAATTAAAAGGTTGAAACCACTTCCATTTACTTCTGGAACAAAATAATTATCAATGTGTTATTATACAGTAAAGTAAAATATTATTTATGAAAATCTTACAGGCTTTAATAAAGTTGTATGAAGAAACTGGATCAAACAATATTCTATAGAAATTAACAATTTATTAAATTCCAATCTTTCAGCAAAACTAAATTTACACAATACATTAAAGTTCACTTATAATGCAGGTCTTGATAGTTGAAGTTTATACCCATGTTATTATGGGAGGGATTCCAAACAATCTGAATCTTTTTTTTTTTTTGGTGGGGGGGGGGGGGGGGGCATGGCACAACCAGCAGTATAATTGAAACCATGTTTAAATAAGGTGAGTTATAATCAAATTTTACTATACGCAAGGTTGCTAATATTACATTAAATATCCTCTACATAGAGGGCTCTGGAATGAATTCTAAGGCTCCAAATGGAAAGAAATTTGGACAACAGATACTTTAAACAATGTGCTCACCGTTTACTAAAAAAAAAAAAAAAAAAAAGTACAAAAATATGGCCAATAGATGATGCTGTAGCAATACAAATCACTTGAATAGCATTTGTTCAATGCATCCAACATTTTTGTCAACGTTTTCCATTTGCAAAACAGCATTTTCTACTGCATAACGCAATACATCTGCTGGAATTGATAGAACACTAAGCTTAATGCTGTCCTTCAGATCTGACAAAGTTTGACATCTTTCACGATACATCTGATTCTTCAAAAAAACAAAAACATTAACAACCAAAAGCCACATGGCGTGAGATCACATGGGTGATCGGGAAGGCCAAGTTGTTTGGAAATGACTGATAACCCATTCATTTGTAAAATGCTGCCTTAAACATTTTTTGAACACAACGTGTGATGTGGGGTGGTGTACCGTTTTGCATGAATATGGTTTTCTGAAGGCACTAGCGTAGTTGAAGCTCTGGAATCACAAAATTCACTAACATGTCAAAATACCACTGTTCAGTTATGGAACAGGTGCAGGGCCCATCGTAAATCCTTACCACACATCGTAAATCCTTTGGAGAATGCAATGGGACCCCTTGGATAACAAGAGGGATTTCTGTTGCCCATATCAGACAGTTGTGATATTCACTTGCCCATTTATTAAGTAGAATTGGGCTTCATCATTCCAAAGAATGTTTCATGGCCAAGTGCTATCAACTGTCATTCTCACCAGAAACAGAATTGCAAATGTTACACAAATTTCTGCGTCACCGTGCTGTAAACTCTTAATCTTATACGGATAGTACCACAATATCTGATGCATCACTAGTCTTACAGTGCATAGGGCATGTACAATGCACAGGCAACAGCTGGCACACTTATGGAGATTGAGACAAATCCACGACAGCCGTAGCCACATCTTCAATGCAAGAAGAGTCCACTGGTTTTCTACCTCTACCTCGTACAACGCCAAGTTATCCTTGCTTCAGATTTTGCAATCATTTTGTGAACAGAACGAGTAGACATTGGTCCATGCCTTACATGCTTCTGAGACCCGAATTCTCTTAACAGCCACAGCTGCACTGTTATTGTTTTAATAGAACAATTTCAGCAATAGCACATTTTCCTGCAACAGTGGCATTGTTTAAGTGCCAGTAAGCATTTAATGCTTTAGAAGAGCTTTCTTTCCTTTTATGCTGGGAGTCAACATCATGCAGGACTGTGCTGTGACCTCCAATCAGAAACTTTTTGCTTCACCCTCGGCACATGGAGCGGAACTTTAAACTAGTCGAATTTGAGGGAATTGCTTTTTGTCTTTCATTAGTTCTTGTGTTACTTTGTAGTACAGTATCTGCATTATTTAAGTTATGTTTTTAGAGTAGCATATGGCTATTGCTTTTATGGTTTGCTATTGCTACAGCACCATCTATTGACCTTTTTTTTTGTACTCCCCCCCACCCCCTCGATAAATGGAGCGCATCGTTTGAGGTACCCAATTGGCAAAGTATAATTTATCCTTAATTAAAAATGGTGGAAACTCAATAATAAAAACTGAAAAGGAATATGTGTGTGTGTGTACATACATACATACATACAGTGAAACTTGGATAATTTGAAGCTGAAGGGACCAGCGAAAAAGTTCGAATTATCCAAAAATTCGAATTACATATATTCTCTCAAGCAGAAGAGATAAATAAAAAAGATTAACTCCACGATCAAACATTAAACTTTAGCTAAGAATACTGCTACATTTTTTTTCATTAAATCAAACATTTTTTACTAGCTTAATTATTCATCACTTTTTTTTAAAAAAAAAGGCAGATATTTTTAATTGCTTCATTGTGTCCTAGCATATGATTCCAACCTCAGGGTTGCCAGGTCCTCTCGTTCTTTTTCTATTTTTTCCATTGCCATTCTTGCTGCACAAGATTCTATCTTTGTTCTTCAAATATGTCAATAACGTGTTGGATAGAATTCCCAATTCCTTGGCAATTTCCGATTTCTTTTTAAGGCTTTTTTCCACTTCCTTAATAACTGCTACCTTTTCAGTTAATGTTAATGACTTATAAGGAGCTTAAGCTTTTGACAATGGCATAGTAACAGCATATAAACAATACTTAAAGCGCAAGCACAAAAACTAAAAATGTATATAACCACATTAAATCATTCACAGGAAGCGCACGTGACTAAGACCTAAGGGGTGTGGGAGGGTAACAACAGAGGGTGTACAGAAAAATCCTCGGAAATCCCCACGTAGTGACATTCCAACCCTTAGTTTTCCTTAGAAAGACGGTTAAAATAAATAATGTATCTTAGCTGAGAATAGTCTCAGGAACAATTTTTACCTTGATATTTTAAGGACAATCGTACGAAAAATTTGAAGTATCCAAAATAAAATTCGAATTATCCACGATTTGTTTAACATTTTAATATAGAATTCTAGGGACCGAGCCAAAAATTCGAATTATCCAGAATTTTGAATTAAACAAGTTTGAATTATTCAAGTTTCAGTGTATATATATATGAAATGGCTAATTCAAATTTTTGTTACATACACTATATGGCCAAAGTATCTGGACACACGGTGGTTTGGATGAGGAAGCTCCTGAAGCAAGTATTAATATGATGTATGTCCTCCTTTTGCATTGATGACAGCCTGTACATGTCTGGGAAGACTTTCCACCATGCTCTGATATGTGATTGTAGGAACTGACTTCCAGGTGGCCATGACAGCTGAAGTGAGTACGGCCACGGAAGTTGGGCATGTAATCTTTATTTTAGTTTTATTTCGTCCCACAGATGTTCAATGGGGTTGGAATCGGAGCTCTGAGACAGCCAGTAAAGTTGTGGAACACCAGTCATCAAACCACAGCCGCGCAAGCTTCGATGTGTGTACGGGATAGTTATCCTGCTAGAAGAGAAACGGGCCTTTCCCTAACTGTTGCCACAGAGTTGGGAGGGCAGCGTTGTCCAGAATGGCCTGCTACAGCGCAAAGTTCATGTTGCCCATCACAGAACCAAGGGACCCAGACCGAACCATGAAAAAAAACCCCACCACTTATGCTATCGCCACTGGACTTAACAGTTGGCACAATGCAATCGGATAAGAAGAGTTCGCTGGGCATCCGCCAAACCCACTTGCGTCCATCAGACTGCCAAATAGTAAAGCGAGATTCATCATTCCACAATGTTTTTCCACTCCTCTATTGCCACCGACACTTTGCATTGATGGCAGAGATGTTCGGCTTGTGAGCGGACGCACGGCCATAGAAACCCAAGTAGTTTAACTCTCGGCGAACAGTCCTGCTGCTACCAACAGTGCCGATGCATGTTGGAACTCAGTAGTCATCACTACCAATGGAGACTTGGGATCTTAATTCCCTACTCTTTTTAGGGTTCGACGGCTACAGTCATGCAGTTTTCTCGGTCTACCATTTCTTCAGCTGTTGTTTCACTGCCTCTATATCTCTATTTTACAATTACATCACTCATTGTTGATTTCAGCACATGAAGCATGTCCACAATTACACTAAGTGATTTCCTACAACGATGGCATCCGATTATCACGCCACGTTCAAAGTCACAGAGTTCGCCTGTCTTACTCACTATCAGAATTATGACTGTCCAAGCCCCCACCAATGCTTTTATAGTATCTGATGACACATCGAATGTCCTGACCTGCTCGATCCACTTCGTCGGAAGGGTGTCCGGATACTTTTGGCCATATAGTGTAGCACTATCCCTAAGAAAATCTTCACTTAATTTCCCTTTTCTAAAATGGAAAAATGAGATTTCTTTTTATGATCTTTGCTTTTAAAATTGTTCTACAATCATACAATCATTCTACAATTAGATCTCTTGGATTTTTATTTCTACCAATTTTTAAATTCACTTTACTTTGCAATCATTTTTTTCTTTTTTTGCATTTAATAAGTAGACTGATATTTACGACAATAAGTCCTAAGTTCTGGCAGTTGAAATCTGATGTTTTTAACTTATGAACAAATACCAGCAAACTACCTCCATATCTAATTTTAGTATTATTTTTCTGTTAAGTCTATTCTAGAAGCAATTCTTGCTAGCTCAAACAATAAAATCTACACAATAATATGAACACCCACATGAAAATGGGCCATACTTCATTTGAATAGGAGAGCCCCACCATCTAGAATTGACATATCACCTAGTGGCTATGAAGGCAGAGGTATCAGTTGATCAGCAGCAGTTGTAAGGGTTGCATGTGAAACTTGTGCTAGCAGCGAAAAGCTGTTAAGTCCGACCTCTCCAACTTCGAAAAAGGCATGATCATTGAAGCGTGCCTCGCTGAAGCTTCAATGACGAAAACAGCCAACCTTGTGGGTGTTGCAAGAAACACTGTCAACTGTTATGACAGCCTACACACAACATGGTAAGATGTCATCTGCAAAGCAGAACAGTGAGCAAAAGTCAAAGCTCACCGACAGGGATAGACGGGTGTTGAAGTGGATAGTAACTGACAGTTTAAGTCAATGGTGTCCCAGAAAACCTCCAGAGATGAACACCCATCTCCACGACACCATATCAACCAAAACTATCCGATGGGAAGTGGATGTTAAGAATGGCAGAATGGCTATTCCAAAACCATGGGTGACACCGTATAATGCATTAAAGAGACAGTAAGGGTGCCCTGAGCACAGAAACAGGACACAACAGCAATGAGGAAACGTCATTTGGTCTGACGAATCTTCCTTTTCAGATTACTGGATGTGTTTATGTGTGGAGAACGCCCATAGAAGCCCTTCATGTTGATTGCCTCCTTCCTATGTTAAGCATGGTGGGGGCATTGTGATGGTGTGCGGTGAGACATCTTGGCGTGGTCAGGGACTACTTGTAAACGTGCATGGGAAGATTTATCTCAGAATTCTGGGCGATCATCTCCCACATGCTGCAGACTGTGTTCCATGGCAAATGACTTCTATTCCAAGACAACATCCCCATTCACACTGCTCGGTGTCCAAGCATGGTTCAGCAAGCATGAATATGAGTGGAACATCTCGTCTGGCCTCCCCAGTCTCCTGATAATATAATCGAATCTTTGTGAGGTATTTTGGAGGCCAAAATGTGTGCTAGGTTTCCACCTCCCTCCACACTTTGTGAACTATAGATAGCTCTGCATGAGGAATGGCTGAATTTTCCCTTGAACATGGGATGGAAAAATATAGGTCATGCACTATGTCGGATACAAGCTGTAATTCAGGCAAAGGGTGGGTCAACACCCTACTAATAAAGATTTTGTGTCATTTCACAGGTGTTCATATTTTTTTGTCCATCCCTGTACCTACCTCCATGCCGTTTAACTTCATTCATCCCTAGTTCATATTTATGCTACTGTGAGCAAATCTCTGAGAGAGCTAACTGCACATCAAATCTTAAAATTCCAAAAGGTAGAGATCCATATCACAATATTCCTTTCCTAGGATCACCATTATATAGCTCTGAAGTAGTCTTCAGCAGATCCGCATTAAAATGGATAGACTGTGGCATGAGATTGTGGCAGCCAAATCAAAATGTGACACCGTGAAAGCTGGCTTGAATTCTCTGGATGCTCTGTTGCTGAGTGTGACTACACTTATGCAGACTGCTGCCGCCGGAGCTTTACAGGCTGGTTGCGATTTTCTCAACTGTATGGCTACTGAGAGGTTGAATGGAAAGATCCGCATTAAACCAAATCTCAAATGTTGGGCTGTCTCGTTCCCAAGACAAAAGTTGAAAGGGGAACAGGACTACACACATGACACTTTCAATGTACAAGTTTCTTTATAAGAGCCTAAATATTAGAAGAGGAATTAAAAACTTTTTATTAAACCTAAGTAATTTTTTTAAAAACCTACCTTGGGGAGTTTTGACAACCATTCCAATGCCGTCAACAGATATATCAATTTTAGACAGCGGAAGTGTTTTCAGAGACCCAATTCTTACACTTCGACATGTCAGCATCAACTGTCTTAAGTCATTTAAATTACTTAGATCCATACGAGAAGAGGATTGTGATCCACTTGGACCAGGAGTTGCCAGATCCTATTTAATTTAAAAAGATTTCTGGATTAAATCATACAAATTATAAAATTATTTTAACATGCTAATTTGTGTTTTCATTCCATTAAATTTTTCATGAAATACATTCAAAACATAGGTTTATGTACAATCATTCCTTCAAATGCAAAAATTATGTGATACACTAGACTTCAAAAGTTAATGGAAGCCGAAACTTCAATATTTTTAAGACACTAGGATGGATGATGATGGATGTGGCCAGTACTAAGATCAACTATCTTTAAAATCCAGTAATAACTCAGTTTCCAGCATTTAGAGGACCAGAGAATCCAGGAATATATTTGAATATGAAATTAAATCCATAAAAATCTTTGATCTTGGCCAAAGATCAATCTGAAAACCTTTGGCCACTGGAAAAATATTTCTGCTGCTTGAGCCAACAGGCTCTTATGGTTTTCCCTATGTTCAAATACATGCTGAATCACTATTTCAGCAAAAAATAACTGAGTGGAGAAAGAATTTATTTGACATTTTGTAACAAATTAAATGGAAACAATAATTTAATGATAAGTCATGAAATATTAATATTAAATTACTGTTGTTAAGAGGAATTAATTCACAATTGCATTTTATTGCCTATGCCAGTGTTTCTGCAGCCTTTATCGAGTCCCGACCCACCCCTTTTCTTATAGACAAGTAAAAGCTGCTACACCTGCCACATTTGCATAAAAAGGGCATTAATAGGGTAAGGAAAACACATTAAAAATAGATTCTTTAGAATATAATTCCCATCTAGTATTTAATTAACACCGAGCCACGATAAAAATGAATTTTGATATAGAATTTTACATCATAGTGAATATTTTTTTTTAGTTTACTCTTTGTAACATACAATTTTATTCTAATGATAACATTGCATTTGTATATTTTTTAGGGAGTGAATCAAGAACTGGAAATTTGAAAGAATTTTAATGATCCGCCATACCAAATAATAAAAATAATTTATAAATGCTTAATATGTATGATCATGACTAACTTTTAAAAATTTTTAAGTATCTGCTGCAGCGGACATTTAAGTCATTTCTTTTCGGTTATCAAAAATCAGTCTTGCAACCATTAATAGAATATTGCAGTTTCATTCTATACATAAATTCTATATGCGACTCAGTTAAAAATTGCTCTATTTATATTTACACGGATGATATACTACTTCTGAGTAGTAACAAAGATAAACAAGTACTTATATAGATCTTGAAAAAGATCTAAATAATATCTCATAATGGGCTTCTTAAAACAAAATAAGAAAATAAAAATTATGATAATGAAAACTAAAAAAAAGAAACTAGATTTAACCTTATCTTTTAAATTACATAATAATTTTTGTAATAATTTAACTAATAGTAATAATAATATATCAAATAATTGTGATTGTAATGTTATTGACTGTATAAAAAATTATGAATATTTAGGGATTTATATTGATGATAATTACACGTGGTGTAAACAATATAATTATATCACCAATAGATTACACATTTAAATATATATGTTTTATTATTTAATACATATATAAGAACTCTAAACAAAAGCTTATTATTTGCAAATCATTAGTTTAGTCTCTTAAATTATGGTTTGGAATGTTGGTGTTTCCTAACTAAACACCAGTTAAATAATATAAATAAATTGATATACAAAATTATTAACAATATTTTTCTTAATTATAAGTACCAAACTATGGAAAATAAATTAAAAATAAGAACCAAAAATAAAATTTTAAATACTGAAGAAAAGTTTATTTATAAAATTATTCTGAAAAAAATTTATAAATATAAAAATATAAAAGAAAATTATATCTCAAATAGTTCTACTAGATCAAATTGGTTTAAAGTTGTTAAAATACTTAAAATTAAAAATAATTTTGGTTTTAGAATAAATGAATAAATTACTCCTGTATTGTAGGTGCTGGAAATTTGATGTATGTCATTAAGATTACTACAAAGAAAATTATTAATTAAAAAAAAGTAATTTACAAAGTTTTAATCTCTTATCTAACAAAGAATTCATATATATATATATTTGTATGTATGTATTAATATTTTATTAAAATATTAGAAATTCTTTTCCATTTTATTATTTATTACATCATAAACCAGTTAATTTTTTATTTGTTTTATGCTACCACTATCATAATTATCCCAATTTAGCTGACCAATATATAGATGAATTCTTTGTTAGATAAGAGATTAAAACTTTGTAAATTACTTTTTTTTTATTAATAATTTTCTTTGTAGTAATCTTAATGACATACATCAAATTTCCAGCACCTACAATACAGGAGTAATTAGATAATTACACCTAATAGAACTGGAGAACATTAAAAAAAAAAATCCATCTTGAAATAGTGTTGAAACCCTTAGGTTGAGTTTCCTATAAAAATAATTGCAACTAAAAATAACCAAGGCGACCCTCCCAAAAACATTTTGTGACTCTTTGGGAACCTGGTACCTGTGCAATATAAGAACTGCAAGTACTTTGATGTTCTTTATTTAGAAAGTCAATCTCTTTTAGAGAATGTCTGCACGATAGAATGTACATACTGTACACAATATACACTTAACATGCACATATATACACTACTGTGTGAAAATTGCAACACCATGAAGGACATATTAGCTTGAAACCTGTATAATGTATACATCAGGTTGGTATATGCAAATGATTATAATGCCAGTGAAATTGCTTATGTGGTTTTGGGTATAAATAGGTGGTTCAAATGATATGTTGCAATCAGTGAGCCAACATTGGGTCAAAAGAGTGTTTCTTGTGGCTCACTATGCCCTGTCATCGAAGAAGGTCACACTATGAACACCTGACTGACTTTGAGTGGGAAAGGATTGTCAAGATGAGAGAAGCTAGATTTTTTTTTTTTAACTGCAAAACTTTTATTGGATGAAATGCCAGTACAATGATGCAAAAGTGGCATCAATGGACCCATGAGACTCGTGGATCACGAAATTGCATGATAGCATGGAATCACAAATACCTTTACAGCATTGCAGTGATCAATTGCACAGCCGTTAGCCGGCAGTGGATCACTTCAACAGGCCAGACTTTGTTCTCCAGCAAGCTTGATGTCGTTTTTTACTCTGACACTGAATTCCTTTGATCCTCAACTACATACACCTCAGGCTGCAATGGGATTGCGAACAGACATTGGAGTGCTGATTGGCAACATGTTGTATTTTCTGACTGAATAATGATTCAAATAGCTGTACCATGATGGTTGCATACGTGTTTGAAGGCATTTTGGTGAACGTCAGCTTGCAACATGCATGTTGGAGTGTTATACTGATCCAACTCCATGTGTCAAGGTTTTGAATGCCATTTGGTTCAATTTATGATCTTGCCCGATATGAATTCAGGGAACCCTCAACAGGCAGTGATAAATCAGGGATGTTTTAGAGGCAGAAGTGATACTCTTCCTTCAGAGTTGCTGGTATGTTCATTCCTGCTCACCCATCTGTCCCAGAATGTTCAATACCTCTTCCATACAGAGCAGATACTGCTTCTTCCGTGGCCTGCATGTTCACCTGATATGTCCCCAACTGAACATTTGGGGCAGGATAGATAAGCAACTGGCGAGTCAAGCACCTCCACCATAAATGAACTCTGGATTCGCCTAGAAGCAGCCTGGCAGGACAATAACAAAAACTCTACTATTGAATGCCACACCATATAGAATCTGTCGTCGCTGCTCAAGGTGGCTTCACACAATATTAATTTTGAAGCAAGAAAACCTTATATAGCTCTGCAAATGTAATCAATCAAGTTACTAATGAGGGTAGATCCGAAAAAAATTAACACTAGAAATTAAATTTATGAGTGCTATAATGCCAGTTGTTGAAATATTTGATAGAAGGCTGTAATGCTCAATGCCTCATGGTCTATTTTTTGTGTGTAATTGGAGGTGCGAGCTATCATTTCAAAATGCCAATCCAGCTTGGATAACTGGTCTCCTATTGAAACCTTAAAGAAACTGCACAACAATGGTGTGATCTTTCTTCATACCAGTGCCCAACCACATGTCGCACAGAACTTGCTGCACAGTTTCCACTGAGAAATTTTGGGACATTTGCCATACAGTCTGGATGTGGCTCCCAGTGATTTTCATGGACGAACAACTTTCAGGTGTGTTCATTTAAAAAGTATTTATTTAAATAGTTTCTAGATGTTCATTGTTAAAATAAAAATTGATAAATAAATTAGCCTTTTCTTTCGTAAACTTCTCAATATGTTAAGGATTAAGTTGTCATCAGTGGACGTCATCAAATATTAAGTCTTATTCTATAGTATTGTCCCTAATCTTTTAAATAACATTGCATGTATGTGCTACTTTGAAGCACTTTTCACAAAAAAATCTTTTTGTCAGGTAGTAGTACAGCGCAATCAAATCGCACAGCTATAGTGACAAGAAAAGAACTGTTTTGTGTGTTACAAACAGACGATATTTCCTTTATATCTACTTCCCAGTGCATTGAACACTTAGTTATATTACAAGCAAATTTAGTTTAGATCAAATCAGTAGTTTGAGTGAAGAATTCCAGTGCAATCTCCGAAGCACTTTGGATATTTCTGTTAAGAACTTAAAGATGAGATGGATTAGAAGTAAAAGAATTAAAATGAAGTTTATTGCAAAATATGCTCAGTAGCTTCAGCACCAATATGAGATTCCCATTGAAATTAGCTTAAGACGTGGAAGGCCGAAAAAGCTTTTCTCCGAGAGCTCCGACAAAACAAAAAGAGATAAATCTGTTTCTCTTTTAGTTACATCAGCGAATTGCAAAAAACTTTCATATGCAACTCAGAAGTCTTTGCACTCAGCGGGAAAGAGGAAAGCTGCAGAAGTAGTTAAACTAGTGACAACTGCTACACCTAAAAGTCTATAAAGAATGGAAAGAGCATTCTCGTCAACCCCCCAACAATCAACACATGCCATACACACTGGAGAAGTCTTTAGCTCTCATGATCGACCTTAATTTAAGCAAAAAACAATACTGTACATAACAATGCAGGAGGGTGCTAAACAGAGAGCAGCTAATATTTATGCAGCTTACTCACCAATCGCTGAAGGAAAAAAGCAAAGTTACCCAGATAACGATTGTGTTACAGTGACCGAGACTGAAGCTAATATAAAGCTACAAAGTCTTGTAGACCTCACTACAAGAAGGTTAGTTCAAGTACAGAAGGAAGTTTTCGAGCGAATTCCACCCGATACTGAAATTGATTTAATATATAAATGGGGAATAGATGGGAGTGGGGGGCATAGCGTCTACAAACAAGCTTTTATAGATGCAAACATTCACCATGAAGACTAACATCGATTTTTCTAACCTTGTTCCCCTTGAAATGTCCGGGCCTACCTTGGATTCAGGGAGTAAGCAGAAGTACTGGAAAAATGTGCATACCTCAAGTTACCAGATATTGCAGGCCAATTAAATTTGTATTGCAGAAAGAAATGAAAGAAAACAGGGCCGTAGCTACCACCGGGGCAGCCGGGGGAATGCCCCGGGGCCCCCGAGCAAAGGGGCCCCCGAACAATGTCGTTTTTTTTTTTTTTTCTTGGTTGTTAAAATAGATTGTCGTTTTTTTGGTTGTCAAGGGCCCCGCACCCTCCGGCTCTGCCCCGGGGCCACCAGTCCTCTAGCTACGGCCCTGAAAGAAAATGTGATACAACACTACAATGAAATAAAAGCCGTAATTAATGATCTTTTGCCAACTGAAGTTTTCGTCAATGGAAGGCTGATTTTGGTCAATCACATTTTGTTAAGCACAATGTTAACGGGAAAATATTAAATATTTTGTCCAACAATTCAGCAAGCCAGAGGTGTTACATATGCAAAATCTTGCCAAAAGATATGAATAATCTTGAAAAGGTCTTGGCAATGGAACGCAATGAAAATTATTATGAATTCAGTCTTTTGGGTCTGCATTGCTACATTGGAACTTTTGAATTTTTCCTTCATATAGCCTACAAAAAAGAATTAAGAGAATGGCAAGCTAGAGGATCAGAAGAGCAGAGAATTGTGAAACAAAGAAAAAAAAATATTTCCCAGAAATTTTATGAAGAGATGGGGCTTACGATTGATATGCCAAAGCAAGGAGAAGGAAACTCAAATGACGGCAATACAGCCCAAAGATTTTTTTTCAGATCTTGAAAGGGTTGCCATCATAACAGGATTAGATTATAATCTTCTTCGAAGATTTTCAACTGTACTTAGCACCCTTGCAAGCGGATATGAGATCGATGTACCCAAGTTCCAAAAATATTGCTTAGACACTGCTGAATCATATCTTCATCTTTACAGCTGGTATCCCATGAATGTAAACTGTATACTAAGTCCTGATTCATAGTGCTAACATCATTGAAAAAATAATTTTGCCCATTGGTCAGCTTTCGGAAGACGTGCAGGAATCCCAGCAAAAAGACTGGAAGAACATTAGACTCCAACATACCAGAAAGACATCTAGGGTCAACACTAACAGACATCATCAATTGTTTCCTCATCTCGCAGATCTTGTGGTAACTAATGTTAGAAAACTCCCGTGCAGGAAGACAACTCCTTTTGAAAAAGAAGTCCTGGAATTACTGAAGGGCCCAGATCAGTGTTTTTCAACCTTTTTCATTGAGTGGCACCCCAGATTGAAAAATAAAAAATCATGACACCCTTGCCCAGCAGCGAATCTAGAATCTGAATGGGGAAGGGGGCTAATGGGGCAGATGAATTTTTTGCGTACATGTCGTGCGTACACGTAGCGTAGAACATTACATTAACATGCGATTAGTCATCGCTTCTTTGCTTACTAGATATCCCGTAGGAAAATAGAACTGACAATGAGTTATCTTTAACTACACTTAGGTAAATTTTCAAGAAAATGCCTAAACTTTGCGGCACCCAAACCAAGGTGCCGCGGCACCCCGGTTGAAAAACACTGGCCCAGATAATTAGCAATTGACAATGTTTGAAGAAGATGATGATAGCAGCAGAGACGATTAAATGTAATAATAACTAAGTAACCGATTAAAAATAATAATAACTGTAATTAAACTCTATAATGTTATGACAAAAAGTGCTTTTTCTTTTGTATATTTTTGTTCATTTTTTGGTATATAGATGTAATAGAAAGATTAGAAATTATAGATATAATACACAAGCTGTATATTCAGGCTACGTATTATGATTATATCTACATAATCTGTCAATGTGCACACATAAAGAGAAAAAAAAGGGTGAAAATATTTTTGTCCACCTAAATCATAGAAAATGCCGTATGTGCGTAGTGGCATGCTCTGCACCAGTTTCTGATAGCAAGCAACAGGTATTTTTGCCCACTCCTCCTTCAAAGCCTGAACAAGTTGGATGTGCATTTGCAGTCACATCAGAGGAGCACGAATCTGGCACTCCAATTCATCCCACAGATGTTTAATAGGGTTGAGGTCAGAACTCTGGGCAGGACACTGAAGTTCCTAAACATTATTCTCCAGAAACCAGGCGCTGACAACACGGGCCTTATGGCACGGTGCATTGTCATGCTGGAACACAAATAGCCCTTCACCGAACTGAGACTACAACTTAAGAAGCATAGAATTGTCTAGAACATCCAGATACTGTGTGGGTACCATGTTCCCCTTGATCACAACCAACGGACAACGTCCAAAACAGGAGAAACACGACCACACCATCACCACCAAACTTCACTGTTGGGATGACACACTCAGGTAGCAGCAGCTCCCCTGGCAAATGCCACACCCAGATGCATCCATCCGATCGGTGGTGTGAGAAGCGTGATTCGTCGCTCCACATATGCTCTTCCAGCGATCCATGATATATAAGCAAGGTGAAATTAGAAATCACAAGAGAATCAATCTTTGGGAGAAAAAGTCCAGCAATATCAGCTGAGCCCAAGAAAACATAATAAAAATACTCATTAAGTGTCCTTCGTGAAGAAATCAGGCATTGGATTACCCATAAAATAAAATTACAAAATGTAGTACAGAAACAAAATAAAATAAATCAAAAGAATTACAGAAGTTCATCTGTATTACTTTTTTATTTTTCTTATTTAATATTTCTAATTTTTTTATATATTAATATTTATTCTTTGTTCATTCACAAGGCAGTTAGCTTTAGTTAACTTTATATACAGGGTATTACAAATTGAAATATAACATTATATGAAACGTTATAACACGGCAACGAAATGAGATAGAAATATAAGATGTGTTGTGTATCCAGACGGCGCTGGAATAGCAAAGCAACACGCTCGTTGTTGTTTATTTGTTTAGAAACCAAAATGGTGGTAAGACTTTCATTTGATGAATTAAGTGGATACTGAAGTGCTATTGGAAAGTGGAGAATGTTGTTGATATTCAACGAAGTTGGAGGGTTGAATTTGGTACACCACCGCCAACAAGGGTAACAATAACAAAACTCCGAGACAAGTTTGAAGCCGAATTCCACTGATAACGAGAGTGCTGATGCTGTCATGGAGGTTTTTGCACGATCCCCAAAGTCAGTGAGGCAATGCTCTCGTGAAATTGGTATCGCCAAATCCAGTATTCATTGAATTTTGCAAGGTCAAAAATGGAAGCCTTACATTGCACGACCTGTCCACGCACTAAAAGACGACCCAGATAGGCAACTGCAATTTTGTGAGTGATCCTGCACAAGTGTGACAAAAGGGAGGATTTTCAAGACTTAATTGTTTGGTCAGATGAAGCAACATTTAAACTTAATGGCACAATTAAGTGTCATAATTGTATGTACTGGGCTAAAGAAAACCCAAACATCATTGAAGGCCCCGATAGAGGATTACTTGGGCCGTACATTTTCAAACATACTGACAAGGGTCAGACTTACCTGCAGATGTTGGAACTCATGATTCCAAGTCTTAATGATCTCTTCGAGAATGGAAATGAGGTTTACTTCCAACAAGACAGGGCTCCACCTCACTTTCATATCGATGTGAGAACTTTATCACACATTCAATCACAGATGGATAGGACGAAGAGGAAGTACCTTTGGGGAACTTTTAAGAACATGCTGTATGCCAAACACTGACGGAATTAAGAGATCAGATTGAACATTCCATCAATGACATTCCATTGGCTACAATCCAGTTGGTATGTCGCTGTTTGTCGTTGGTGTTGGGAGTGTACTGTGGCAGAAGGTGGACATTTTGAACACGTACGGGCTTAAGGAAGTTTACGGAATAAAATACAATACACCTTATATTTCTATCTCATTTCGTTGCTGAGTTATAACGTCTCAAAGAGTGTAAACTTCAATTTGGGACAACCTTTATATTACCACAAATGTTAACCTTAAACTTTTCTCCCTACCTTACGAAAATACAAATAAGATATTCAGTTAATTTTTTCCAGATGTGGTCACCAATCCCCTCACCAATGAAAATGGACTTGCTCACTTAAAAATATTAAAAAAAGATGTTGTCAGTAGACAATGACAACAATGTGTTTTAAGAGGTTTTAAATAGATTTTTTTTTACTTTTAATTCAATTAAAATCAAGCAACCCCCCAAAAAAAATCTGCTAATTAATCAAATGTTGCTTTATTAGTTCAACATTTTAATGGATTTACAGCAACTGACCCTTCAAATGATGTTCAGCTTTTATTCAGGGAATTTTTCAATACCATCGAAAGGTGCAGTAAATTGCCTGAATGTCAAATGAATGATTATGAATTAATGCTTGAAGATTTTGACATGGATTCAACTAATTACGTAAAAAACAAAGGTGATGAAGAATGAGAAGAAACGCAGGAAATGCAAATATGATCAGAACAAAATTCAAGTGCTGGTGAAAACAATGCTTCTCCAACTAAGTAAGCAGAAACATCAGTAGATAATGAGTATCTACATCAAGCCCTTGAATATCGTTTTTAATGTTCCTAAAAAAAAAAAAAAAAAAAAAAAAAAAAAAAAAAAAAAAAGAAAGAAAGAAAGAAAGAACCAGATCATTTACTTATGTTAAATCAAAGTTTAGAAAATTACCAAGTTTATCTCAATTATTAAAATTTGAAAAAAAAGAATGAATCAGCCTGCAAATAGAAGAGACATAATTAAGGAGATTAAAGAAAGAAATCACAAAGATTCATGGATGCAGTTTATGGACAAAAAGTTATTGACAACGAAGACTCGAAAAGATGGTCTTTTCAAATAAATAGAAGATTAGATGGCAACTTTTAAGTCATCTGATGCTTTTAAATTTAGGATAAAAGTAAGTATCGAATTGTCTCAAGAAAAAAATCCTTCAGAGAAATCAAATACTGAACATGAATCAAAATTACTTGCTTAATACATTTATACTAAAGACAAAAGACAAAAAAATTAATGACAGAATCTTTAAGACAGATCAATCTGGTTCTAAAAAAGAATTGCACTCCGGAAGGATTTAACATTTAGAGGTAGAATCTCTGGTTCATTCATTATCAGCTACTCAGTTATACCATTCAACCTGTATTATCTGAAGAAGGAAAATAATTGTCTCCAATTTGCTTATAAGAATGGAAAATTCCCTAAAAAAAAAATCCCATAATATATAAATCTTTATCTTTAGAATATATAAAATGATATACACACACATTAACTTTGGTATTTATTTTGGTTTATTTATTTGTCAATTAAATTACCAGATCAGAAACAAAATAACTCAAATCAGAAAAATTTTCAATCTTAAAAATTGAGGATTGGCGTTATTTTCTAAAGATTTATTTTTCTTTAAGTTATTTGGTAGTCTATTTTTATTTTATTTTTCAATAATTTGATAATAAATTTCATATTTCCCTGCTAGATACCCAGTAATTTTCTTTATCTGCAATTTATTTTTGTTTGTGCTGTGAATTCAAACTTCAGAAGTAAATGAAATTTATCACGACGACTAAATATTATGAATTATTAAATGAAATAAATCTGTAATTAATTTTATATATTATCATAAAAGTACCAGTTAAAATCTTTAGCACAAAGCCATATATTCATCCAGACAACCATTGTGGAAATACGGAGAGATTAAGTTAGCAGAAGGAACAAACATTACGTTTTGTTTTTTTGTTTTTTTCTGTTTCGATTTTGCACCTGAGATTTTGGTAATTTAATTAGGACAACTTTAGATATTAATTCTACTAATTTTCATTAAAATTGGCCATATGAATGTTAGAGAGGTTTCCTTGTGAAATCCATCAATGAAGCTAGACTTTTTATAATGCCAATGAAATGAGTAAAGAATAGTATGAAAAATAACTTGAGAAAATATTATATGGAATGCAAATTATGACAGATGGCAGTACTATCTAAATGGTAGGGTTAGGTATTACAGTGCTGCAAGCACCAACTATTATATCACTAAGTTTTCTTTTTAAATCAATATTTATCTATTTTGAAATATTTGAGATCCAAATCCAAGCTACTGTTGAAATGCAATTGTGAAAAGATTTGGATTACAAAACGTTAACAGTTTCAATAAAGCCATCATAAAAACAGCATTTTGTTGACATGAAATTTTACTATGTTTAGCAAATGGGAAATGCATCTCCTTTTCATTAAAAAATACAATAAATCTAAAAATTCCAGTAATAATATTTATGTCTAACCAAAAAAAAAACCTTGTTTTTAAAGGTACTATTAAAGGTACAATATAAATTTACAAATACCTGGGATGCCACTTTGGCAGCTGGAGTACTTCTGCAAGAAACAGCTTTCTGTTGCCTTCCCCGACTTCTTTTTGTTGGAGATGTTGATTTGGGTCCTGTAGAAGAGGACCTTTTACAACCTCGTTTGGGCAGTTTCTTAGTTTTTAAATCTTCATCTTCTGAGCTTGATACAATCAAGCTGCTGCTATCATTTCGGTTTTCTTCAATTTCATCACAACCATCATCGACATAAGGAACTGCAGATTTTTTTCCTTTTTGTGAAGATCTTGAAAAAATGGTTTTTGGTTTTTTTCCCGTTTTGTCCGAGGCTTCCACCATTTCTTCAACAGCTACGTGTCCCTTGGAAGTAGATGGAGCTACGTGTCCCTTGGAAG
>JAFIDM010009631.1:129769945-129801711 GCA_023159025.1 Thereuonema tuberculata | reverse complement strand
GTCCCTTGGAAGTAGATGGAGCTACGTGTCCCTTGGAAGTAGATGGAAGACTAAGGTCCTGAACAGTATTCACACTACTTCTCCTGCTTTTCAAATTCAATGTATGTTCATTGGTATGCCGACTTATACTTGAAAATGTTGTTGAATCTTCATCCATGTGTCTCTCTTTCACTGGATCCGAATGAACTAAAAAATATTAAATTTTATTAAGCATATAATTAAAATTAATATAAACAATCTAATGTATCACTTGAGGTTCATATCTCTACTTAACTTCTATATCAAGTAATTAATGCGAGAAAGTTTGAGAGAAATTACAAAAATTATTGCAATTAATTAAAGAATAACTCCACCCACTAAATTATCTCGTAAGTTCTTCCTTCTTAATGAAGTTAATTGTTTGACTGAAAGCTTAAATCAACCCAGGGGATGATATAATTGTGGGGAGAGATAGCCCGTTTCTAGGAACAAACTTGCATAGAATTGGGATGCTTTTCGTTACGTCAACTGTCGCATAATGTAGGCCCTCCAATGCCTTCTAGCAGATATTTCATGACATCATTTGCTTTATTTTCAAATTCCTTCAAAATAACTTAATTGTTTAATTAAAAATAAGATGTAATTTCAAGATTTCGGAACTAAAGATAAGTTAGATTTTAATGTAAAATCTGACTTAGAAAGCCAAAAGAATGATTTCAAACCAGCAGTTTGCTCTAATATGAGATTATCCCTTTTAAAATTTCTTTACTTATTCAATTTTATAATATAAATTTATTACTTTATGGATTCACTTATCTTTCATTTTGCTATACAGTATATATGCTGTTATTATACATGGAATTTTTATAGATAACAAACCAAAAGCCAGAAGTCCTTACAAAGCAGATTTTTTTTTTTTTTTTTTTTGCAACATTATAACTATTAAAAATCGGAATCAATGTGGTGCCAGCAGAAGTTAAATATTTTCATTAATGTGATTAAAAATATCTGTTTACTATGTTTCCTGCTTTTAAATTTCTATATTTTTGGAAAGATTTTTTTTTTTTTTTTTTTGAAATTACAAAAAATGTTTCATTTAGTAGTATGTCTCCATATATTTGTTTTTTTTTTCCTTCCCCCATTTTCATTTATGATTTAAAGTTTGATATTTAGTGCAATAACATTTTTATAAATATCAAAATGCAGGGATTTAAATAGATTTTAATAACTTCTTAATTCTAGGCCAGGAGAAAAACAAAAATAAGGGAAATGGAGGAAGGGTATAGATTACATTAATGAACCCTTAAAACACACATTTACTAAATCTTGCTATAAAAAAATACACAATTTCAGATGCCAACAAAAAAGGAAGCAAGGGAGAAAATACGTAAAAAATTAAAACGACCGTACACGGAGAGGGTGCAAACAAATAACCCCAGTAAAGGAGACTACACACAGCTCGGGAGAGTACACCACCACCATCCCCGAAATAACAGCCCAACATCTACGCCCTAGAAAAGGGGGCAATGACACCACAACCGAAAAGTTTGCAAAAGACCCACCGCAACCGGATCGGCGACAAGAACAATATTCCCAATAGAATAAGACTGTCATAATTATTTCTATATCTGTACACATTTATTAGCTTTCCATATATATATATGTATGACCAAATACTTCTGTAAAACTTAAAAATGAGCTCCACAAAAGCAGTTCGAAATCTCCAGAGCATGTATGTATGGTTTCAATTTTTAATTTACTTTATGTCTTGGCTGTAAGTTATTTCTTCACTATGAATTACTGAGCGCACACAAAAACTTTTCCTTCAAAATGTAGGGAGAAAATTTTTTATATATATTTAAACAATTCCGATAATCCTTATCTCCGATAGAAAAAAATAGACCTATATCATAATTTATTGCAGTACTGAGAAAATTAAAAGCAAAAGCCTTGAATACTAATTATTTCCCTTCTGAGATTACATCCTATTTTTTAAGTTCTAAAGATGCATTTATACACACTCGTTAACAAAAAAAACATAACAAAATTAACATACGTGCTGTATGTGGTCTGGCATTATCTTGCTGAAAAATAAGGCAGGGTACCGCAAAAGTAAGGGTAGCAAAACAGGTCTTACAATGTCGTCGACGTACCTGTGTGCTGTAAGTGTGCCGCGATTGACGACCAAAGGGGTCCGGCTATCAAGGGAAATGGCACCCCAGACCATAACTCCTGGTTGAGGGCCTGTGTGGCGTGCAATAGTGAAAGCAGGATCGGCAGGCTGCCCTGGGTGTCTCCAGACACGTCTGCGACGATCGTCAGGACACATTTGGAAGCGGGATTCGTCGCTAAACACTATACGTCCCCAGTCAGCATCATTCCAACCGGATCGAGCCAAGCACCACTGTAATCTGGCCCCATTGGTGTGCAGACGTGAGTGGCAGATGGCGTAGCGGTCTGTACGAGCTGTTCTCGTTACTTTGTAACTCTGTAACTCTGAAATAAATCATTCAATTTGTCTGAAATTTTAATCGTTTTCTATTCTGTACATAATCTTCCTCTCCACCAATTTTTGTCTCCATCGGGTCTCCATTGTCTCCAACTCCTTCTAGGTGCGTCGTTTTTTTTTGTTAATGAGTGTACGATTATTATACCAGCAAATTATTGGGAGAGTGCAAAAGTTCTACCCGTTTTTATTACCCACAAAGAGGAGCAAATAAACGCAAAATGAACAGTACCTATTATTGTGCATAATCCCCATTGCTATCTAGGACCTCTTGCCATCTTTCTGGTAGAAGATGAATCCCACGGCGGTAAAATTCCGGCGGTTTCGAGTCAAAAAAGTCCTGGATTGCAGTTTTCACGGCATCAAGATCAAAGATTTTCTGACTGAAGGAATTGTTCAACGCATGAAATAGGCGATAGTCAGTTGGTGCCAAGTCAGGAGAATAGGGAGGGTGGGGGTAAAAACTCCCAACCAAAGCCCAGTAACTTTTGGCGAGTGATGACAGCAGCATGTGGCCTGGCGTTATCGTGATGAAGGATAACACCGCGACGATTGACGAGACCTGGCCGCTTTGCAACCAAATTTGAATGCAGCCTGTCAAACTGTAGATAGTAGAAGGCAGCATTGATGGTTTGGTTGAGTGGCAGGATCTCCCAGTGAATTATTCCCTGCACATCCCACCACACACTCAATAACACCTTCTTGGGATGAAGTTCAGCTTTCGAAGTCGATGCAGGCGGATCAGAAGGGCGACCCAGTCCTACGATGCTTTACGTTATGGTACATAACCCACTTCTCATCTCCTGTCACAATTCGTGTCAGGAATGGGTCATTTTTGTACCGGGAAAGCAAGGAAAGAGGTGGCGATTCGGTCATTCCGTTGCTTAGCTGTCAGGTTATGTGGAACCCAACGATCCAACTTTCTCGTAAAACCCAACTTAACCAGCCGTCTCTCGACTGTTGTCCGGTGTACGTTGAAGGTCTCCGCTAATTCTTGCACGGTTGGGTTTGGGCTGTTCCTTATGGCTTGGTAAATATCGTCCTCTCCAACATGTGATGGCAGTCTACTCCTAGCCTGATATTGGCAGCTTCAGTCTCCTTCCCTAAATTTACAAAACCATCGACGACAAATGCTTTCGTCTATTGCATCCTACCCATAAACTTGACAAACATTGCGACATGCTACGGCTGCCGTACTCTTTTTATCGAACTCGTATAACAAACAATGTCTTATATGCTCCTTCTCGCGTTCCATGTTACACCCTCTGATATTTTTTTTGAGATGATTAACTTTGTGTGACACGATGCATTCATATGTGAGGCATCCACACATTTGATTGTAATGACGCAAATCGTCTGCCAATGTCATGTGTGAGGGCAATTCCATTGCAAATTTTCATATATAAAAACAGGGAGAACTTTTGCACTCACCCAATACTCATTAATTTTGCAAGTTTTTAACCTTGAAATTTCAATTTAAATAAATTAATTAATAATATGGTCTTCCATATTTCTTACAACATTAGGGCCATGTCGGCTTTTCGAATGTTGAAATCACAATGAGGGAACCTCCTGTGGTTGAAAACTTCTCGAAAAGTAACCCGAGGCACGTGTTTCGTAAGGATAGAAGTCCCTTACACCTCAAAACGTTATTTTCTAGTTTCTTTATTTTCTAGCAGTAATTAACAATAGGCTGTTATTTGTAATTTCATTCAATTCTGAAATAGATTTTAATATTTCATTGGTTTATATTTTTATGTGATAGAATAAAAACATTTATTTAAAAATAAACTTTGTCAAGTTTTAAACATTCTTTTTAATTTGATGAGCTTGTATAATTTTATTAATACATTATGAAACTTTAACTGTTATATATTTTTCTCTATGTAGTAGTTCTTCAAAGAACAGCCGAATTTCCTGAAATTCGCATTCCATAAATTTTTTTTTGTTTTTCTTTCTTTTCTATTGTTTTTTTTTTTTGAAAGCCTTGAAAACTACACAACTGGAACATCTCCATTTTTAATTTTTTTTCAATTATATTTGAGGAGTACAAACACTAGAACATCATTTTAAGGGAGGAAAAAAAAAAGGTTTGAATCTACATTATTTACTTTAATTTTCTTTAAAATCGAATAATTTTAGTCATATCAAGAAAGATTAAAATCCTTTAACAAAATAAACAACTTAATATTTATTGCCAGATATGTATTCTGTCCATATCCTTCTATTATTCTTCTACGGGAATTGTTACCTTTGATAATTTCTCGACAAGGACTTAAAAAGAAAAAAAGAAATGAAAATAAGAAAGTTAGTCTTCTTGCCCTTGTTAATTTGGGGGGGCACAAAAAAACACATGGTAAAACACCACTGACTGTTTTTAGCTTACAGGCTAATCAAATCTGTGAAACTACCTTTTTTAATTCAATTCTATATTAAACTTATATTTCTTTTAGATTTCCCTTTTCTAAAAAATAATTTTTCTAGCAGTAATAAACAAATAGGCTGTTATTTATAATTTCATCCAATTCTGAAATAGATTTTAATATTTCTTTTTAGGCTTCTGATACCGTGAAGCCTTATAGCCCCGGTTTGTCTGTCTGTCGGTGGACAAGTATCAATTCAGCAACCACGAGGGCTAGAGACTTGATTAGGGTGTCATTGAAAAGGTCTTGCCAAGAGTAGTTCAGAGCCGTAGAGACTGTCTCTAGCTGGACGGGCTCCAAGGTAGCGATAGCGATTACAAAACCAATCACAATGCTTCCCAACGGCTTCTTTACATTATTGCAGTTTGAGGGTAGTTAGGAAATTATAACCGCTGCTGTTGGAGAGTTAGGGTAGGATCACAAAGTTGTTGATTGTCAAAGTCGGCGACAGCCGAAAATACCAAATAAATACAGTCGGACCTCTATTTTGCAAACTTTACTTTGGAACCAAGAATATTTTGCTAATTTCTTCGTAAAATAACCTCCAAATAGCGAAGTGCATTTTATATTTAACGAACTTTTTCGTGGTATCTATTTTTTTTTTCTCCTTGAAATGTTTTTGTTATTAATATTTCCTTAGAGGAAATGAAAGAAATGTGGATACAGCTGAGAGAAAAAGAAGAAATTAACGATGATATGCTGATTGATGATTATCTTTCACTTCATTTTGAAGTTGAGACCTCGTAAACACTATCTGAATCGGATATTTTGGACAGTGTGAAAAATAAAAATACAACTATGAATTGCGATGAAGATGATGAAAATGGAAATGATCATGATGCAGAAATAAAAAAAAACCTTCGTATGATGAAATGCTAAAATCATTTGAAACAATCCAATGCGGATTACAATTTGAAGAAAATACTGAAGGGGTTTTTGGTGCATTGCAAAGATGCGAGACATACTATGAGCTAAAACATTTTTCAAAAAAAAAAAAAAAAATCAAGACAAAATTAACAGACTTGATTAGTCTTAGACTTAGTAAAAGTTAAGTACGCATGTGATAATGTATGCTTTACGTCATTAAAATTATTACTTTTTTTAATAATATTTCTTGTTTATGTATTTTAAAATAATTTTAAAAGGTGAATCTCTATTTAATGAATTTTCCATGTAACGAACTATTTTTTGGGATTTAGCAACTTCGTTAAATAGAGGTCCGACTGTATATTTTAATTTGCATGCAAACGACTTTTCACTCCGCTTATTTGTAAGTAGGCGTTTATTAACTTTTGAATAATTTTCTTCATTCAAGTATCAGAAGCCATTGTGAAGCATTGTGATTGGTTTATTAATAGCCATCACCACCTTGATTATGCTTTCTTATCATTTTGTCCTACATTTATGTTTAGAATTTGTGATCTTCGTTGCTAATCATCCATTGTTCCCTTTCAAATACCATTTTAAAAGATGAATAGTTGCCCAGAGGCTATTTGGCAAAAGGGTTTAAAGAGGGGATCATCCCTTCCCTTGAGAGGTACTGGGTGAGGGCAAAGTCAATAAATCAATGATTTTTGACACCTTCAAGTTGCCTGCCATGAATTGGCAAAAAATAAAAAAAATTAAAATTGATAAAAAAAATGCTTTTAACATTTATTTTTGGTAACCAATAACATCAAATGAATTTGTACCATATATTGAAAGTTGTTAATGAAAACATTTATTGGCATTACTTGATAGTCCGGTAAAAAAAAAAAAAAAATATTTTTTTTAAAAATTAATTATTGCACTAATAAGTATTTTTGCATACAAAGCATTATTTCTTGAATTTTTTTTTTTCATTTGAGGTTTTCGTTTTTTTTATTAAGGTTTTAAAAAACCCATTTAAACCAAAAGTTTGACTTTTTAAATTTTACTGTAATTAATTACAGAAAATGTTTCTTTTTGATTTTTTTTATCATCGTAAATTAAGATATCCAACAACTTAGGACGACATTGTAAATACAGTATTTATAGTTAATCCATTTAAAAAGTTTTGTATTGTTAATTGTTTTTACTTTGTGGTGTGTCATATTTAAAATATTGTAATTTGATTATCATGCTAAGTAGTTAAGGGGAGGCAGGAGTCAGTTTTGGACTATTTGGAAGTCTAAGTTCAAATCGTTCTGTAAGTGTTAAAGATACAACTTAAAATCTGAAAATTTAAAATATGACAGTTTAAACATAAAAGAATCATATTGTCCTATTCTTGATTTTTGTACATTACATTTATGCTCAAAACCGGTTTTTTTTTGCAAGAATTTGTATTTTATTAAATTATTTTAGCTTAAAAAAGTTCCCATTTCTGGATTCTATGGGGACTAAAACCTAGTGTAGTCTTATTGGATTTACACAATGGTTATTATACCCTTTATACTTTATGCATCCATAGTCTGGTGGACTAAAGATAAACTGGTAACAACCAGAAACAAATTGAACACCTTAGAAAGGCTAGCATGTGTGGGATCACCGGGGCAATGAAAACAACCCATACTGCCAGTATGGAGGTCCTTCTTGATTTACACCCTCTTCACTTGGCACTTGAAGCAGAGGCAAGAGCGACCATACATAGAATAAAAATTAATAATCTATAGATACCACATTATTGTAATTTGGACATGCAGTTATAGCTAGGGACATTTCTAAAGATCCATTTTTGCAAATGGTTTGATAAAACGACAACTAGGATTTCAGTTATCAAACTTTTTTGCATTATCATTCGTAGCCAAGAAGAATAGAATAATGAAAAAACCCAACAAAAAACCCACTGATGTCAATGGAATTATCTGGTTCACAGAAGGATCTTGTTTAAAGTGGGAAAAGAGGAGCTGGAATTCGAGGGATGAAACCAAGGAAAGAAATTTGTCTAAGCCTAGGAATCTACTCAACAGTATTCCAAGCTGAAACATGCCATTTTGCAATGTGTTTATGAAAATATAAATAGTAACTATAGAAATAGGAACATTTATGTATTCACAGATAGTCAGGCAGCCCTTAAAGCCCTGAATTCTCCCAATATTAGCTCTAAACTAGTATGGGAATGTAAACAAACCCTTAATAGTCTTGCAGAACATAACTGGGTAAAACTAATATGGGTACGAGGACATAAAGGAATGGAAGGTAATGAGCTAGCTGATAAACTAGCAAAAAATGGAGCCGAAAACCTTATTTTTTGAACCAGAACCAGTTTGTGGGATCTCTGCTGAAACCACTACAACTGCCATACTTGACTGGGTAAGGAATCAGCAAAAGATCTACCGGAGTAATCTTCTAGGGCAGAAACACTCAAAGCTCTTTATTACTGAGCCTTTAAGAAAAAGAGCCAGGGAACTTTATTACATTAAATAAAAAGATTACTGACAGGGCTGTTTACAGGCCACTGCCATCTAATGAAACATCTTTTTAATCTAAAGTTTGTTTCAAATCCTACTTGCTGAAGATGTGGACAAGCTGATGAAACAGCACTACACATCCTACGTGAAGGTGAGGTGCTTGCTAGCATCAGATACAATATGCTACGAATGGGTTTTCCCGGTCCTTCAAGCTATTTGTCACTAACCTGCATAAAATACTACAGATAGGTAAAATCGTATTCAGAATTAAATGACATTGGGATACACTTTATCTACATAGGCCTTATGAGGCCAATGTAAGGGACTATTAAAGTACCTCCCATATCGTGTTATGTTGTCAGTTTTTCGTTAAAAGGTGTGACTAAATTTTTTCTTTCATTATATTTTTCTGGACTATTTAAAAAATTTCGTTCGTTTTTCATTATGCTAACCAAACATTTCGTTATTTTGTTATGTTACTTAAAACATTTTTCAAATCTCAAGGTGAAATTACAAAATATCTCACTAGAAAAGTTATAAAACAGGCAATGAGATTTTCATATTAATTCAACACAAATTGTAAAAGGATGTAAATTACCTACAAAATACAAAATGAATAATTTTTTTTTTATTCTTACAGTCAAGTAATTTTGGTAACAAAAAATTTCATTCCATCATTCTGGATATTAAAAAAAAAAAAAAAAAAAAAAAAAAAAAAAAAAAAAAAAAAAAAAAACCAGAAATATTGTTTTTCACAAACTAGGTACAAATAGTTATATGTAAGGAAAACAAAAAAGCACTTAATTAAAACAACATAAGAAGTTAATCAAGTTTATGAAATAGAAATATGGTAAAAAGTATCAAATTCAAAACGTTTTATGCAAAAAGATAAAAACATCATTATTTTGCAAACTTAAATAAAGTAACCAAAAAAGATACAGGATTTTAGTAATTTTATTATTATAATTATTTCAATGTTTATGAAATTACTAAATTTTGTTTTGCAGTAAAGTTTAAAAAGGTAAATATTTAAAATGTAGCAAAAATTATATACTAAAATAAAATAAAAATGAAAATACTTAAATAAAACAAATGATGCAGCACAAACACTATTACTTAGTGTCTTGTCGGAAAAAAAAAAAATTTAAGATTTTTTAAAAAAAAAATATAGTTTTGAATTTACTCTTTTTAAATTTATTCACTTCTTCGTTTGGTCTTCACTCTAAATTCGTAGAATTATTAAATGTGGAGGTGAGGAGGAGAGGGGAGGGATTTTTCTCCCTTCTTCCCTCTTGCTAAATCCATCCTTTAGGCAAAACCATTTAGGGATGACTGACATCTCAAAAATCAAAGCCCCCTTGAAATCAAATTTGGAACTAATAAAAATCTCCATAAATAATGAAAATTAAAAGAAAAGAAAAATGTCAGATGATTGAGCATTCTATTTAGCTTAATTTGATCGAAACAGATTTTAAAAAAAATATTCGACTGTCTCACAAAAAATCATTTGTCAGACTGCATTTTCAAAAAATTAGTTTTTATTTTTTAAAATTTAAAATTAAACAAAGGAATTAATAACCAAAGTGTTTCGATTAAATTAATTAAATAATTAGGTTTCTGTATGTTTGAGTTTTGGATCCAGATCTTAACAACATCACTAAAGTTGTTTTAGGATATATTGGGGGTGTTTGAATGCAAATAAAATGAATTTAAATAATGAATAAATAATATGAAAATATAATTCCTCATTTTGACAATTTTACATAAAAAGCTTCAGATTTTTATCAGTGGTAGTTTAAAAGAAAACCACCTATTCTCACTTCAGACCGACCTTAAGCATGTTCTGACTTGCATGTCACATCAGAAATGAAAGTTTGTTCTATCTTTGTAGCGTGAAGATTGCTCCACTGTACTTTGAAGTGAACTGAAGAGATATAAGGACTTCATGACTGTTAATGTGATGCAGAAATGAGTACATTTGCTACATAGTATGTGTTGTAATCAATTAAGTATAGTCTGCCAAATGAGAGAAGAAACCACCAATCAAGAGAGAAGTACAACTCTGTTAGTATTCTGGCACAGTTCATAAGCCCCACCCTCCCTCCTGACACTTGTTAAATATGGCAGTAGCTATGGATTCTTGGATTTGGAAACTAAACGTCAACATACAATAGTTTTTCATGGCGTTTCTTGCAAAACAAACCAAAACCAAGCATGGCAGATTTTAAATAATATGTACGTGCACTTCAAGACTTCTGCAGGTGAAGAAAACAAAACAAAACTTTTTGGAAAGCTATTGCTGATGCAACAGGTGTAGGAATTTCAACTGTCTGAACTGTCTCAACTGTCTTTTATTAAAATTCATTTATTATAAACAATTTTTTTCATAACATTATGTCAATACATTAAGCTCATAAAACATCCCAAGTAATAAATTAACAATTTCATTTAACGTAAAGAACCAAAAATGAATAAAAAAAAGTAAATAAAGAAATCTGAAGAATAAAATCTAAGCGCAATGCCCTTTAGGGGACAGCAGAGAAACTACAGGAGAAGAAATTAAGACACATGCAATCGCTAAACAAAATACCAATTTTGCTAGCCATTTTCCTCTGAAAATGGGCATGGTCCATTTTTCTCTCATTTCATTGACTACAGTAAAGGACATTAATGTAAGAAAGAATCTTAGGTCTGTTACATTTTACCGAAGAGAATGATTTTACATGAAAAAGCTAAAATTTGTGATAAGTGCCACAAGCTGCTTGGTGAGATGCACGACTGTGAAGCTGAAGATATCCAGTATGAAGAGAACACTGATGTTTCAGAAGACAGCGAGATTTTAACAGTTGCTAAACATACAGCTATCAAATCATTAAAGGATAAGTTTCCTTGCTTTGGGTGAAATGCCAATTAAGAAGGAATGTCTCTGAACATCAATTAAAACAATTTTATTGTGGCGATGCTGTTAATAGAATGATGCCTTGGAGAAAAGACTGTTTCAATAAGAGTAGATGAAAACATATATCATGTTCAAAAATGACTCACTATTTAAACAGGCTTACATGCTGTTTACTCTTAAAAGTGGTTTACATGGTGTTCAAAACTTATCATGGAACTAATCGTGGGATTTTCCAAAGTTGTTGAATACCTCTACACCTCTAAAATTGTGTATTCACAGGATCCATAATGTGTGCATATATTTACAACAACAAAATATTAAGCTTATGATCAGTGGATACAGGATCAAGGAACTGACTTAAGAAAATGCTCAGCAAAGTTGAAAATTATTTTCAGCTTCAAAACGTTTTTGAACATCTCATCTACTCTCATTGAAACAAACTCTCTTCTCCCAGGCATCATTCTGTTAACAGCAGCGCCACAATAAAATTGTTGAATGATGTTCAAAGACGCATCTTCTTGATTGCAAGTAAACTATCAGTTAATGATATGATAGCTGATCCCATTGGCATCCCATCTTCCAATTTGCTACAGTGTCAATGTTCAAAAAGCTCATCCACATACTTTCATCCCATCAATTTCACAGTATAAAAACAAAAATCTTCCAAATGTGCTTGTGTTTTAGTTTGGTACATTTATAGAAGTGCAATAACGGCCATAACCTATCCAAAGGAAAGATAAAGCTTAAAATAGTATAACCTAAAGATGGATAAGTACTAGGGAATTATCTGGCCGCTGACGAATAAATATAATTTAACTACTTTTTTTTTACGTGTTTTTTGGTTGGATGGCAATACTCACAAGTGTTTCTATAGTTGGATGACGATTCATAGATAAAGATGCCTCAAAATTGGCTTAATTACCCAGTTGGGTAATTTCACAAGGTAGTCACTAAATTTTTGGTCTTGAAACATTGGTAGTATGACTATCAAATTTGGCAACAAAAAGTTCCTTTATTATTTTAATACATTTTTTATTATCTAACATTACATGTGGATAACCTCCTCCCTCTCTTTCTCCAATTCAAATATATTTCAATTCATAAATTAAAAAAACAATTTTGAAATTATGAATGTTTGAACTTACTGTCATTTTGTCTTTTTTCAGGATTCAGATTATGAGGAATTGGCATCCCACAAAACTGACAAGAAGGGCCAAAATCTGTCAGAGTATGGCAGCTTCTGCACTGCACTAGTTTTTCTTCATTGATCTATGGAGTTATAGGATCAAAAACATCTAATAAACTGTTATGAACTCTATACATAGAAAATATTAATATAGTCAAAGTAAAAAAAATTACAAGCACGCTTTAGGACAATTTCAAAAGGAAGCAAGAATGAAAATGAACATGTAATAATAAAAGATAATTTGATACACTTTAGTGTCAAATGTTATTCAGCCTCTCAAAACTGTTCATCATAAAAAGAATTGACTTGATTATTTATCATAAAAAGAATTGACTTGATTATTTATATTATCACTTGCATTCTAAATTATCATTTTTACATCAAATAACTGCTTTTTCAAAACTCTGCATACATAGAAGAGATTTTTAGGTTAAAAATTAATATTGGTTATAAATATGTATCTATGTTTTATCTTTAAAATTAAAATATTAAAATTGAAAATTTGGTCATAATCTTATTCATAGTGTGTGTGCAATAATATAATTATAAGACCATACACACCTATAAAAAAGAAATAATTTTATAAATCAAGACATAATAACAGTGACATGTTTCGAAGATTCAGACTGTAAATAAATATAAAACGGAAAAACATAGGCTTATAACAGCCCCACAATACAGAACATCATAATTAATTAATAATCATTTACATAGTAATTCAAATTAATGCAAGTTATAATTAACACTTTTGATATAGTTCATTATTATAACAATTGGTAGTGCTAATAATGCTGACCATAAACAATTGGCTTGTTTGTTACGATCTTATTGCCGATTAGATATTTGAAATCCATTTTTCAATTGCAGTATAGTGTTCATTCATTCGAATATTAGTCTGTCTTTTCGTTTCTCCTAGTATTTACAGTTAGGGCCTCCATTTTCACATTTTATTCCTTAAATGGTGTAGAACTTGTCCAAATTATTTACTTTCTTCTTGTTACTGTAAATTAACCTTTCAATGGTGTTATTGGCTTTATAAGCTAATTTTATGTTGAATTTTCCCAGTAATGGTTCTAATCCAGCATTAATGTCTTCATCATATGGTTGTTCATTGCTGTTCAGTTTATATATATTGTCCTTGAATGTCTTATTAATCACCTTATTTATGAAAGTCATAGGGTAATTATTAAAAGTGTAAATGTTACGTATATTTTGCAATTCTTGTATAAGTAAAATTTCATTACTACAGATATTAATTGCCCGATTAATGGCCCATCGTAATGAGTTAACCTTATATCTCGATAGAACCGCAGCTGTAAAGTTCAGTGTAACATCTGCCTTGGTTGTTTTTCTAAAAATTGTAGTTTCAAAACTGATTACATCTTATGAACAAAATATGGAGAAATGGTAATTTAAAATCTACTTCATTTTCCATAATGAATTGAATTTCTTTGCTAATACTATTAAAAACTTAAAATTTCATTAGCATTATTCTTATGTAGATGACACATTTGTTATTAATAACGATAGAAATAATATTACATTGTATAATATCCTGTTCCCATAATTTATTTTCTATAAAATGCATTGCTCTCTCTGCTAACATTGCTGATGACTGCAGCCCCATGAAGAGACCATGAGATAGCGAGGCTGTTATAAGCCTATGTTTTTTCCGTTTTATATTTATTTACAGTCTGACGATGAATCTTCGAAACATGTCACTGTTATTATGTCTTGATTTATAAAATTATTTCTTTTTTATTGGTGTGTAAGATCTTATAATGATTGGTCATAATCTATGTAAAGTTTTCTGTAAAAACATATTCTTAATTACAACATGGAGTAGTGGTTTTGGCGCAGAGCAGAAAATTTTTAAAAGATTTGTTTCTTCGTATCCTATCCTGAATGTTAGGGGCAATGTTAGGATCTAAAATTGTTTCTCCCTCAAAAGCTGTTTAGCTATGCAGAAAAAGCTGCTGTAGATATAACTAATGCAACTAAAGGATTCCATATCCACTTTTACATTTTAAATAGTCCTTTAGAAAAAAAATATTAGAGCAAAACTATTTTAAGATAAAAATATACCCATTTCCCATAGATGTAATGTTTTAGGAATCTTTTATTAGTGATATTTTACCCCATAAAACAGTACTAAATTCAACCATCCATAATAAACAAGGAAGGCACAAAGCATAAATATATGAAACTTCCCATTATGCCACCTCAAGTACTGAACAAATGAAATTGGCAGCTTTTCAAATACAGTCAGACCTTGTACAGCAAACGCTCCATACAAAGAACTTTTCGTACCACAAGCCCGGGTTCAAATTGAAGTATTCCATGAGATATTAAGCCTTGTACAGCATTTGTTAAAATGATTTTTTTATTTTTGGAATCCCAAATTATTTCTTTATTTTGACAGAGCTCGACAAACTTAAATATAATCTCTTTGGACCATTCCATTCTGGAGGAGAAAAATTAAACACGAAAATCAAATTCAGTTCACCAATGCTAGCAATCAACTGAAGTAAAATCAGATAAATGAAATGAAAGTCGAAATGTTCGCTCCTGTCCTGACGTGTTGCAAGAAGTTCACGCAAAACTCCGCAAAACTCTTTGATGGTTCGCCAGAATACTGACAATGGATGGATCGCTTAAATGCTATAGGCTTTTGTTACAAGTTTGCAACTTTGCTCGCTACAACGATTCGCCATTCCTCTTGCTGGTCTGTATGAGGTAAAAAGCAAAAACAGGCAGAAGAACCTGAAGCTTCTGAACATGAAGAATAAATAGTGCATGTAAGTAAATGGTGGCCTTTTTATTATGGAGGGTCACATACCAATTTACTGATTTCCCACAGGATACTATAGGAAATCGTGTTTCATACAATGAACTTTTCATACTACGAACCGGTTAGTGGAACGAATTAAGTTTGTGGTACGAGGCCCCACTGTAGTTTTAATGGGTAACTCAATATTTATTTTTCATCAAATGGTATTGTTAGAAAGTTGCCCTCATTTACAAATAATATTTTTTTTACCAAAGAAACATGTGAATAAAAAAAATTCTGTACTGGATAAAAAAAACAACAACACATATTTCTATACACACTTTTTGATAAGTTCCTTAATTCTTCAGCACTTGTATGTTTAAATTGGAAAGGTACTTTTATCATAGCTGCTTTGTTACCACTAACTTAGGATTCCATCCTAACTGTTCCATTGAAACAAAGCTGATAATAAAGAAGAAAATTTTTGTTTTGTGTAGAGTTGGCGTTCTTTCAAAATCTAGGAATTTACTTAAATACTTCACTTCTTTCCACTACTGATCACAGATCTCTTTAAGTCAACAGAAAAATCATTGTCTTCAATTTTTAAAGTTGTTTTTTTTTTTTTTTTTTTTTTTAATATTTAGGGGCCATTCAAGTATTACATAAGTAGATTTTTAGTCATTTTAGTACACATGAAATACTGAGGAAAAAGTATCTCGAACAACATTCGCTCTTAGAGTACATTGTCTTACATTAGCATTGCTTTAACCCCCCCCCCCCCCCCGTCAGCGAAAAAAAGCAAACCCCCCCCCCCCCCTTTAATGCTTACGTAATACTTGGATGGCCTCTTACACATGAAGAAAGTAATACTTGGATGGCCTCTTACACATGAAGAAAATAAGAAGCAATCTATCTTCCGTTAGTCATACTTTACAATCCATACTTTACATGAATTAATTTATCAGGAGACAGTAAAAGTTAAAAATGGAAAAAAAAAATTAAAATGATAGCTACTTTATTGCAATATCCAACTGGTCTTCTGGTTAAATATCACAGAGCAAACCTGTGATCACATGATTCTGAGATAATTTAGTCACCATCCATGACCCCTCATTGGAGACCTCATGTTTGATTATAAGTCACATGACATCCAGTTGACCCACATAGATAAAAATGAAAATGTGAGCATCCTCAATACTATACCTAGCATTTGCCACCTTATTTGTATTTCTGTGTCTTATGGTTTCAGAGGAATAGGGCCAGAAAAAATAAACTGTCCTTTTAATAATATAGAATTGGATGTTCAAAAGCTTGTTTATAGGTAGCATATGGTTTTAAATAACCATTCTAGAAATGATAAAACTCTGAAATCAATCCTCTAAAAACACTTGTTTGGTTCTGAATTTTGTTTAATTTGTTTAGCAGTCCATCCCTTAGCTACAGCTGAAAACCGTGCATTCTGTTTTACATTTCAGTTTGAAGCTGTATTTTTTTCCTTAAGTGGTCATGTCAATAGATTCAATTGTGATTGGACAGAAGACAATCTTCAGTTGTTGAAGGCTACTGATGGTAAAATGATCACTAAGTTATGGGGTGTTGGTAGGAATATAGGACAGTTGAATAATAATTTCTTTCACAACTTTAATGCTAAATCATATTTATATATGCTACTGCAATATTTGATGACTTTTCTGGAAGTGCCTTTAAGGACACATAGCAACATGTTCTTGCCAAAGGTGGAATATCACTGCATTATGCATTAGCTGGTAACTACCTAAATTAAAAAGTCCAACTGATAAACAGAACGACAAGGCTCTGCTAAATGGCCACCCAGTCACCAGACTTCTTGCCTCTTTAAATTTCTTTTTATGGAATTATTTAAAATCCTTGTGTTCCAGATTGGCCAATGAACATTGGAAGAATTGAAGAAAACAATATGCAGTAAAATCGACAACATAACCAAGTATCAACAGAGTAATTCCTCAAAAGCCTGACTAGAAAAAAAGCAATTGGTGATTACACTACCCATCAGTAACTTCAGACATCACATTGTAAATACAATGTTTGAATTGAATTTCAAAAGTTGTAATAAAAATCAAAAATTAGGAAAGAAAAAAAAAGTAGAAAAATTTGACGTAACTGAAAATCTTCCCAATAATAAAATTAGAATCTACTCCCTGTTTCAAAGACACCAAAGTTTATCTTTTTAAGTATTACTTTGCTTTACACAATGAAAAGCAATGAATGAGAAAATTTCATGCATGCACATTAAGCTAATTGGTAATGTTAAAATAAACAACATAGGATTAATCAGTTTTGGAATACTACACACATTCCATCTTCAGCGACAAAGTTTAGGAAAACACAAGGTGAGAATACAGTTAAAGTGTTAGATTTATTCCATCTTTTATCCTGTTTATTTTAACATTACCAAGTAAGTGGCATTTTTATTCTGTTTTACTTGGAAGGGAGGTTGTGTTAACTAAACTTTTTTCATTATTCCACTGCCTTATTCATGACATTTGAGAAGCTATGTAACACTTTTAATTAAAAATAAGTTGTAAACAGTAAACTTAACAGCTAGAAAGATTTTAAAAGCAAAGATCATAGAAAGAAATCTCATTTTTCTATTTTTAGCAAAGTGAAATTAAGTGAATATTTCTGGATTTTTTAAGAGATAGTGCTACACTATATGGCCAAAAGAATCCGGACACCCTTACGACAAAGTGGATCGGGCAGGTCCGGAGGTCTGATGCATCATCGGAAGCTATAAAAGTGTTGCTGGGGGCTTGGGCGATCATAATTCTGCATTCTGAATAAAACAAAGTGAGGCGAGCTCAGTGACTTTGAACGCAGTATGATAAACAGATGCCACCGTTGTAGAAAATCGATCGATTCGTGAAATTGTGAATATGCTGCACGTCCTGAAATCAACTGAGTGACATAATTGTAAAATGAAGATGTCGAGGCAGTGAAATGACAGGTGCACAAAGTGGTAGGCCCAAGAAAACTGACTGACCATAGCCATCGAAGTATGGAAGCAAAATCGCAAGTCTCCGTTAGTAGTGATAACGATGGAGTTCCAACATGCATCGGGTTTTGTTGTTAGCAGCAGGACTGTTCGCCAGAGCTAAACTACTTGGGTTTCCATTGCCATGCGTGCGCTCACAAGCCAAACATCTCTGCCATCAAGGTGAAGCGTTGGTTGCAATGGTGCAGAGCTCACTGCCATTGGACTGAGGAGTGAAAAAATGTTCTGTGGAGTGATGAATCTCGCTTCACAATCTGGCAGTCCGATGGACACAAGAGTTTGGCAAATGCTTCTTATCAGACTGCATTGTGCTAACTATTAAGTTCAGTGGCAACACCATAATGGTGTGGAGGTGTTTGTCGTGGTTGAGCCTGGGTCCCTTAGTTCCTCTGATGGGCAACATGAACTCGGCGATGTATAAGCCAATTCTGGACAACGCTGCCCTCCTAACTCTGTTTGGGGAAGGCACGTTTCTCTTCCAGCAGGATAACTGTCCTGTACACATCGAAGCTTGTGCGGCTATGGTTTGATGGCATGGGTGTCCACAACTTGACTGGAGCCTCTATTTCAACCACACTGAACATCTGTAGGAGAAATAAAATGCAGATTATCGCCCATTTTCCATGGCCGGACTCACTTCAACTGCCTGGAAGTCAGTTCCTGCAACCACCTATCAAAACCTGGTGGAGTCTTCCCAGACGTGTTCAGGCTGTCATCGATACACAAGGGGGACAAACATCATATTAATACGCGCCTCAGCGTCCAACCACAAGGTGTCCGGATACTTTGGCCATATAGTGTATCTCATCTATCCTTAAGTATTTTTTTAGTCCACTATTTTAGGATACCAAAGCACACAATTTAGTCTGCATGTGGTGTATCCCTATAAAATAAGTTTTGAAGGAATGGATCATTCTCTTGAAACACTCATATTTACCAAGAGGAGACGATTTAATGTTCTTGCATTTGAAAATTTTTTCCAGGCAAGCACCTTCGTAAAGTTTTCATAGAAACACGTGAAACAAGGAATTTCTATCAAGTAACAATGCATATTAATCCTCAAAATACAAGCATTTAGCATATTTTGATAGGATTAAAATTAAACTGGATTTAGTAACATTGCATTTGGAGATTTTAATTGATTTTAAGAAAACAGAGAACTTGAAAGTTGAAAGTTTTGTTTGGATTCAACAGTAATTAAATTTACAAATATAAGGAACATTTTTGAGTTTTAAAAATTCTCTGAATTACCGAACTAAGAGTAGTGTCTTGCAAGAATTTTCTTAACACATTTGAATCCAAAACAAGACAAAAACATTTTCCAAATTAAGAGATTTTTATTTTTTCTGAAGACTTACTCCAATTAAAGGCAAGTTGAATTGGCAGCAGTTGAAAATATGGGACTTTCAACTGCTTAAGATTTGATTATTATATACTTTCTACTGTATAAAATAGGTTGAAGTAATTAATATATCATTTTTAAATTGGAGTTTTCAAGGTTTCAGAAAGTTGTTAATTGCAATTTAGTATCAAACATTTATTGCAGACACAAAGGAAGCATTGAATTAAAAGAAAGTTCCTTGGCTGTTTCACCATTTGAAAAATACATCAGTAACTTTTAAATAGCCAACTTTATCATCAACTATTAATACAGTTAACAAAGACTACAAATAAAAACATTTCTGAAATTCAATACGGTACCTGATCAGCAGCTGCAACTGAGGCAATCAAATAATTCACGGTATCTAAATTCTGGTCTTTCTCAGCAATGTATCCACATCTTTTTATACAGTTGGCCAATACATTTGTTTTTTCCCTGAAAAACTCGTATGAATTAGTTGTCAAAACTGGATCCAGTTTTCCCCTATTAACCAGCTCTTGTAATTGCTTAATAATGAAGTCCTGTGATCGCAGAACTGACACACTGTTACTTCTGGTGACAACTTCATCTACAAATTGACTCGCATTCGTGATGCTTTCAATTAATTTATCAATTTCAACAGTGCATTTCATCATTAAGCTTTTGTCTGGATTCAATTTGCTGTTAAGGATACTTAACATGGATGACTCCCATTCATCCACGAGTTTCTTGACACTAAGAAGAAAAAAAAAATTGACATAAAACAAAATTGTTTCAATAAGCAAATCTAGACTGACTAATGAGAATAATTAGAAATGGTTAAATTATACACAAATTTAAACATCAACATTAAACATGTAATCCTATACATGAAGCTTTGAGAAACCAATGAATAAATCCATAGCTGCAATGAAATTACATTTTGTTAACACTTAAACATCCCCTTAATTTATAAATCAATATCACTGATATGTTTTGTTTATAGCTTCTTTTAACAAATAAATGAATTTAATATATTGTCAGCCTTGTAATGAATGAAAACTAATCAAGAACTATTAAACTGCCATACTTTTTGGATACAAAAGTAAAAAGATTCAGATGTAAAACCCCCAAGTCAAAAAAATGTTGCAGTTTAGCAAAGTGATGCTTTTGGAATTGAGAGATAAAATAGCAAGCAAAAGATCTTTAAGAAGAGAACACCAAATTAATTCTTCATAAAATTATTCGTGGTGGGATAATTAAGAAATACAGAATGATAAATTCAAGTAGGAAGCTGATGAATGTTTCAAGAAGGTTGATAATTCTAATCTCAAAAGATCACTATTGTTAGTGTATGAGAAAATTGTTTTTTCATGGGAACTTGAAGCAGAATTGAGAAGCAGCAGATGTGTAAGAGTACAAACTAAAACTGTGGAAAGAAGCGACAGTAAATCTGTGAAGTTTTTCAAACTAATTTATTACCGAACATTCTTTAAAGTGCAGATTGAACTTATAGAGAATAAACAGTAAACATGCACAAATTTAATTAAAGTTGTATTTAAACACACAAAATATGGTATATGATTAATTTTGACTATTGCACGTTTTGACTATTGCACGTAGTCCTTATCAAATGTGTCTGAACTTAAAAAATCTCACAATAAAAACAAAACAAAGGAACTGTCTTGCATTTATATGCTCTTGCTTTTAATTATTTTGTTTATTAATTATGCATATGATGGGGCCGCTTTGCTTTTGACACTGTCTAAAAGCATTAATTACCTTGTTTTTGGAATTTGCTTTGTTTTCTTAATTTTACCCTTAGTTTTCGCCTTCATTATTAATGTTTTCTAATTTATTAGTATTTTATTTTATCTTTATTTTTTATTTTCTATTTCATTTTAGTTTTTTTATTTCTATTTTTCATTTTTATTTATCATTAAATAAGTTCCTTAACTTTTCAAATGTCAATACCTGCTAATACCAGCATACCCCGATAACCCCTCTCCAGCTTTTTTAACCTTTGCTATCATATGGGAACCGCCACACAAACTTCCATCAGGGCCTTTTTCCATTTTTTTTTTATTTTCCATCTTTTAACTTCACATGTCGGTTTCTGTATTTTTGTTTTATCTTTTATTTTCTCACCATTTCCTTGCTCAACATTATTATTTTCGTCCTATAGTCTATAGCCTAGAGAGGCCTGTAGTAGAGCAAATCTTCCATATATGAGCTTCAATCACATTTCTATGTTAATTAATGGAACCAACTTTTTTTCTAATCAACCATCTGTATGTAATTAATATTACTACTGAAATTTGTTTTAGCAAAGGTAATAATTAAAAAATTAATGTAGGTATAAGAAGAGCAATTAACTTCTTCTTTGCCCATATGCTGCTTCAGATCTCAACAGCTGCTACCAGTGGATGATCAGCATCACAAAACTGAAGGAAGCATGGGTTTTGGTAATTCTCCTTGGTTTTTTATAACATCCAATCCAAAGACAGCTTCTTGTTTATTTATTGTTCCCTTAGCAATATTCAACTCCTTAGCAATTTCTGTGGCTTTTTCTTTGAGAATCATGGCAGAAATCGGCACATTTTGCAATCTGGAATGTTTTAGCCATCGAACTAAAACCTCCTCGATCTCGTCAAACTTCAATTACCTCATTCTCTTTCTTTTGTCTTTGCAGTCAGCTTCTTCAATTATTTGTTTCGATGAAAGAATATCGTTTAATGTAGTCCATGGAATATGGTGTTCTTGGGCAAAAGCTGTTTTCGAAACATTTGATTTTTTTCAAAAAGTGCAATTAAGTCTTTTTTTTTTTTTCTTTAAAAGATAACGAGGTAAGTTTTCGTTTCCCTTGCATGTTAAAAACAAAATCGAACCATGAAATTGCAAGAGAGAAAAATAGCCCTTATAGCAGGGCCTTACTCGCTATGAAATTTAAGTCACACTCGGGAGCAGTCAAGAAAAACATCTACACTCGACAGAGTCGCAGCGAGAAGTGTGCTTTGAATGATTAGCAGCGAGATTCCAAGAACCCAAATCCTCCGAAATGGTAGCAAAGGAATGAAGTGACAGGCATGGTCGAAATTCCCCGAAAAGGCTTGGCTTTCTTAAAGTGAAGGGGCGGGGCGGGGCTGAAAAGATAACACGATGGCATGCAGAATGGAGAAGATGCTTTTGGCCATTTTGAGGGTAACGAGTTATCCGGAGTAGAATTAAATTTGGTGACGGGTAAAGGAGGGTTATTTTACATTATTGTGTACGAGACCTTGTCGGGACCAAAGGAAAACGACGACTTATCCGGGTGATGACGTAACGAGGTTTATACACAGACACACTATTTGGCCAGGCCATTAATCACCAGACATCCCCTGGAAAGTAAGTGGGATCGTTCACGTCATACCCTTATAAAAGGACCTTGAATGTTAAAAGTTGATGTATATAGTAGCTACAACCGCCAGTATGAACACACAATGTGAACTCAGCGACGTTGAACGGGGCTTGATTGTTCTTACCCACAGGTTTGGTCATTCCATCCATGAGATTTCAGGCAAGTTTCAGATACCCAAGCACATTGTGGTTGATGTAGTGATGTGAGGGAGGTATAACATGTCAACCCAGACCCGGCAAGCTGAAAACATTGACAGATCGGGACACTCGAAGTCTACGATGTATGTTGAGGTCCAACCAACGGCTTTGCTACAAACGGTGGCCAAAGACTTTCAATTGGCTTAGAGAAGTGATTAAGTGATTGTACCATCGGTCGGGACCTGGCTGCACTTGGATTTCATGTTCGAGATGTAGCCCATAAGCCTAAGATAACAGCACAGAATGCCGCCCATCATTTCCAGTGGTGCAAAGCACATTGCATTGAACTCTTAGAACAATGGAAGATCATGCTGTGGAGAGACGAATCATGCTACAAGTTGTGGTGATCCAATGGACGTGTGTGGATGTGGCGAATGCCTGCAAGCTATACTTACAGGACTATATTGTTTCCTACTGTCAAGTTCAGTACTAAAATTAATGGTATGGTCTTGGTCCTCTAGTTTTAGTACCTGGATCCATGAATGCCAAGCCCTACGAAGCAATTTTGGACAATTCAGCACAACCCACACTGTGGCAACAATTAATAATTGGCCCATTTCATTTTAAGCATGATAATGCAAACGTCCATAAAGCGAAGTCTATAACTAAGTGGTTTGAGGACATGGGAGTGGATGAACTCAAATCGTCGGCCCAAAAGTCCTGACCTCAACCCCATTGAACACCTTTGGGACGAATTGGAACACCAGTTGAAAGCCACACCAAACTGCCCATTAAACACCAAAGAGCTGTTCAACATCTTGAAGGAAGAATGGAACCAAATTCCTGCAGAAACCTACCACAAATTGGTAGAAAGTCTTCCTTGAAGGGTAGAGGCTGTGATAGCAGGAAAAGGCAGGGCCTACATCATAATGTAACCATATCAGATATTGGTTAGTAATTACTAGAGGTGGCCGGTGATTAATGGCCAAATAATATGCAGGATTATTCAGGAAGAGTTACTGCCACTTAAAGAGCTTGTTTATGACAACATTTGAAGCAAAAAATGTTATATAAATCTGGATCCTATTATCAATATTGACAGAGTTACAATAATGTGAAGGCTGAATTTTCTCAAATCCTATACATATGTTTGAATTATACTATAATATCATTATCTATAAATATCTTCTTCTTTAATATCCTTGAACATAAATTAAATTTTCAATCAGGCCATAGCATTCACACCAAAAAGGTAATAGCGAAAAATTATCTAAAAAGAATAGTTAATTATACTAATACAAGATTATAGAACAAGAATATAAAATGTATGAAATTAATATTTGAAAAAAATGAATATCAAAGTAATTTTGTAAATAAAGTAATTAATTCTTTCTCTGAAGAATTTACTAAAATAAAAAAATAAGAACAACAAAGGAGAATATAACAAAATTATGAAATTGCCCCTAGGAATAAAGGTAAGCAAAAAATGAAGGATATATGTGATGAAAACAAAATTAGATTGGTATACTACGAAGCAAATAAATTGATTAAAAAAAACAAACATAATCCAAGATGAAGATATAATGAATACAATGGGCATAGTATATAAGCTCGAATGCAGAGACTGAGAGGAAATGTACTATGGATCTACAGGTAGGACCTTGAAAGAACAGTGGTGGAACAAGTGAGAGCTTTTAGATATAATAAAAGGAACATATCAGATTGGGCAGATCATTACGCAAAAATTAAACACAATCCAGATCCTATAGTGAATATAATTTTCAAATCCAAGAAAAGGCAGGCTGATTATAGAATCATGCGTAATTAATTCTAACCAATCAAGAAGAGAAAAATTTCTTTAAGTTAGCAAAGTAGCTTTTGGTTATATGAAGAACAACATGGAAAACAAAATAATAGTGGCATTTGAATTATATATTTAATTTAAACAATTATTGTTAGAGAAAAGTTGGCAAAATTGAACAAAGTATTGTATGCACAATGTTAATTACTGTTAAAGTTAATTAGAAAATTGAGCAAGTATTGTATGCACTATGTCAATTAATATGTATTATTGTCAATTTTTTAAAGTTGTATTCATAAAAAAGTATTAGAGGAAAGAAAAAGATTTTCTTTCCTCAAAAGAAATTTGAAGAAGTTTCTTGTTTTATAAACAAGAAACAAAATAATGTTTAAGGATATTAAGGAAGAAGATATTTATAGATAATGATGTTATAGTATAATGTGAAGGTAGTTTATAAAATATCTCTTGTTAAATGAAGTAAAAACAAATGAGAAATTAAGAATGAACTTGTCAGAAATAATGTTTTCTTTTATTTAAAATGCATGTCATGTCTGCAGCTTGTTGCAGTGATGCATTCTGCCACATACATGTGGAATAGTCAATATGGTATTCATTTTGGGAGTGCGATGCCACTGCTACTTCAGTATCACAGGCGGTACACTCTAGCCACAGGATTCCAAATCCTAAAACAATTCAAAGGACATTCAGCATATTACAGTAAACTGGTGCACATTTCTAGTGTAAATCCACAGCGCACATAATCCTGTACATCACATACTAGAAGAGGAAAACATTCTCGAAATCTTGTCAGATGATTCGGAGTGCACAATCAGTGCATTATACCATATACGCTATGTGCGAAAAGATAGTATTCAATCCACCACTGAACACAATATCTATAACCAGGAGATCCTGTCCATCCCTTGAAGTTCTGCAACTGGTTGAATGACAATCTGCAGTTGTACAGCTACATTTTGTTTACCGATGAGTCATACTTCACAAGGGAAGGCATAACCAATACATGCAATTTGCATGTTTGGGCAGAAAAAAATCCCCATCCTGCAAGGAAACAAATTTTCACCACCATTTCAGTATAAATGGTATTGTGATGTTCTGCACAATCAGCTAATTGGGCCGTTCTTTTTTTCCGGGACACTTCACTGCTGCAGTTTATCTGCAATTTTTAAAAGACGACCTGATGCAGTTACTTGAGGATGTTCCTTTATCAGTGTAACGCTGCATTATCTACCAGAATGATGGCGCACCCCCTCACTGCACCCACACAGTTGTGGAACATTTAAATGTGCAGTTCCTTGAGAGATGGGTAGGAAGAGGTGGTTTTTACTCCTGGCATCCACGATCATCAGATCTCTCCCCATTAGATTATTGCATGTGGGGATGGATGAAGGATATTGTTATACCAAACTAATGCAAAGATATGCAAAGGACCTACTTGCATGTGTCATGCACGCCACTACTGAAATTAAAGACAGCTGTTTGCAGCTCCGCAGAGCTGAGTTCATAAGTATGCGGCCAACTGAATCGAAGTCGACATTCTTGAAAATGTTCTGTAAACTGTTATTTTAATGCAAAACTGAACTGTAAAGACTAGTCATTAGATGTGAATTTTAACAACTGTTTAACAATAAGTGCATAAGAATAATGTAATTTTGTAGTTAAAACTTGACATTAACTTTCTGTACAACACACAATTAAGCAATTCACAACAATTCAGCTTCAACATAGCAGCCAATAAAGAAAAAGAATAAACTTTCAGAAATAATGTTATTTCTCATTTGTTTTTACTCCTCCAACAAACGAAAGAGGTCATTTACAAACTTCACATTATTGCAACTCTGTAAATATTAAGAATAAGACCCAGTTTTATATGACATTTTCCCTCAAAATATTGTTATAAATGAGCTCAGTAAGGGGCAGAAACTACTCCTGAATCACCCTGTATATATAAAGAATACTAAATAGAAAAAAAAAAAACTTTTACCACACTTGATTTTTATTTAGGTTAGTTTTTAAAAAATTTTAAGAAAAAGGGGGAGGAATTATGTGAGTAAATAAAATAAAATTACTTTTTCTTGTTTTTCTCTATCTCTTTGAAACACTTTACTGATTTTTGTCTTATAAGCCTAGATTTTCCAGAAAATTTCCAATCAATTTGATAACGTAAATCTGGCAAACTTCACCTTGTTAGTATTAATATGCAAGTCATCAATCAATTTTGTTTTCATTAACAAAAATTATACGAATGTGGAAGATCTGCAAGTAACACTAGGTGGACAGTTGATTATCTCTCACATTTGAACACAGACAATATAAAATATGACATTTCCTCCTGTGGTCTAGCAACTTTTTAATTATGACAAAACTGATTGAGAAGAACTATCCACTCTTAACCCTTTCAGGGCATATGCCAGGCCAACATACAGGGTCCAGCAGAAATAGCTCCCTATTTTGAAAATGTAAATAAAAAAGGCATCATTAGACACTATGCCAAATTTTATTTCAAAATCAGAAAGAGCAATGTCGACCACTTTGCTTTGTCAAATAAGCACCATCTTGTCTTATAGGTATTTTTAAAAAGTAAAACTCGGGATAAGACAATCCCATAGCGAGAGCATACATAGCGGCTGAATGCAGTAGTAACAGCCTGCCTCGCTGCATCGATAATCAGTGGTGTTCGAACACTGCGAAGTCTACCAATCGATTTCTTTTTTAAAGCTGAACCAGTTTCTCTGAAATCTTTAACCTATAGCAGTATGGTTTTCCTGTCAGAAGCCCTTTTGCGATTCGATGCAAACTGAAACGCTTACAATATAATTGCTGCTGCTTAAGGTCACGTTTTACCTTTGCTTCCCTCCACTAGCACCTAATCGGCAGCAATTTCATATCCGGGATATAATGTTTAAAAAAGAATCAATAAGACTGTGCTTAGTTGAAAAAACAAAATGGTAAACATTGCTCTTTCTGATTTTGAAATAAAATTTGACATAAGTGTCTATGATGCCTTTTTTATTTACATTTCAAAATAGGGAGATATTTCTGCCGGACCCTGTATTTTAAAGCTGGCGGATCCAGGATTTTTCAAAGGGAGGGGCTAACTTTTCTGAAGGTCTGACTATACCTGTGAGTCTGAAACGCACACTATTCGCCAGCTTTTTATTAGCAATTGAAATCGTCATCATGGCAATATTAAAGTCTATCAGGCAGCAGCCTTTGGAGACCCCATTTTATCCAATCTATATTCACAGCTAAAGGAAGGGGCTACAGACCCCCCCCCCAGGGTCCGCCTATGCATGGGAATGAAGTTAAAAAAAATTACCATCTATCATCCTTTAATGTACATAATTTATATAAGACACCTGTTGTAATGTCATTTTTGCCATGTAATGGAAGTCTATATTGCATTTCATGCACTAATTTCATTGAAAATGTATTGCAGGACAACGTGTAGGAGGAACCAAACAAAAATGCCTCAGACCCAAGGGAGTCAAGGAACTAAATGACTTTCAGAAAGACAAATCGTCAAGACAATCAGATCTTGGAGTCAGCCAGCATCAATTACTGCAAATCTGCATATTCCTCTTGCCACAGTCAATCGAATGATAGTGGAATTTAAGAAGGCATGCAAGGAATCACCAGCAAAATGTACAGTTGCCCCGGGCTCTCGCAGAGGTGTCTTCGAGCTGTGGAAACCAAACTCGTAGCAAGGATGCTGAGAATGCAGAACAGCTTCAAGTGAGTTCTCAGCGGTATTCCTTACCGGACTTATGTAAAACTCTTTTTCAAATATTTGTCACAGATTGGCATAAACAAGAGACATGAATGACAGATCCTTAGCATTTTGGAACTATATGGGCAACTGTTCGTTCAGACCTCATAGGATGTGAAGGCAACGCCAATGCATAAAAAGATTCCATCCTTGAGTGGGGCCTGCTATCAATATTCTCCAGGATGTCCAAGGCTACTTCCTTGTTCATAGAGTATGGTGCTGCATATCAGTGGAAAACATACCTAAACATGGCACAAATGAAATGCCATCCAGAAACTGTTGTGGTAAGCTAGAGCTCTGATACAAACCCAATCGAACACATATGGGGAATATTGGATGGAAAAGTATGACGGATATCACAGAAACCAACCACTTTAAGGCACACCAATTAATTGGCTTTATTAAGTGAATCGTGGGCTAAAATTCCATAGAGCACAATTGCTGATCTCATTTCTACAATGCCTGACCCAGGATAAATATCCTACGTGCTGCAGAAGGTATGGCTACCAGATATTAAATCCAGCTGCAATTGCAGTTCCTTCCATTTCATGAGGACAGAAAATAAAAATTACTGAAAAATCAGGCATGTCATGTCTATGTATAACCAAGGACTGTTCAGTTCAATTAAATAAACACCAAACTATTTCATTGATAAAGAAACAAAGGTTAATTATACCTATAATTAAATTACTGCATGCAATAATTAACTACTGTATTAAAAAGTATGAAGTATTATTAAAAAAATATTAAGAAATATTTTTAAATAATTTTTTGGGGCAGGATTGAGAGGGAAGCCAAACTAAGCTACACCAGGGATAGTCTCTAGCTAATGGCACTAGCAAACTGGACATATTTGATCAAAGTCACTGGAATGACCTTGTAACCCTTGGAAAGTTCTTGGTTGATGCCAGAGGCACATAATTCAGCGGATTAACTGAGCTTTTATGCCATAAATGATTTCAAACTCCATGTTATGCAAATTGAGATTATTGCTATCTTATACTCCAAATATCTTTAATGAATAACTGGAATGCATTAAGCAACAGTAATTTTATAACTAGTAAATGAAAGATAGTAATTAAAGGGGGGGGGGGTCAGATAATTGTCATTCTACTGCGACTCAACAATAAGAATTCGACTGCAGATAACTGAGATTGCACCAACTGCCAATAAGACAAATGGAACGGGCTTAAAAAAAATCAAAATTGTCACATATGGACAAACAACTAGGGATGCATTTCCTGAATGTTGATATATCAAATTACTGTGAAGAGTTAAAACAGATATCTCAATAAATATTTTTTTAAAGCTAGTCATTAACACTGTTTTTACAAACAAATGAAATGGAGATAAGATTCCAATGAGAAACAGAAGCACAAAAAAAAATTACAAAGCTAAAACCTCAGCTAAACTGGAAAGCATACATTGAAATGCCATGACACAACATACATAAATTCACTTTCATAAAAAAAAAAAAAAAGTTTTTTAACAAGAGTTTCTAAATAATAGGCAACCCAAACTTGCATTAAGTTTTGTTGAAAACCATTGCAAATCGAAGTTCTGCAGCTAACAAACTGTATGAAAATTACGTCAGTGCAAGAATTAACCATATCCTTTAAATTTTGTTTAGGAAATTATTTTTTGTTTAATAAGTAAAAATTCAGTTGAAATTATAGGGACTAATATCTTAGTACTGTATAAATGTAATAAAATTACAAAACAAACAAACAAAGCTATTAACTTGCTGTATAATAATGCACATCAGTACCACCTAGACTTGCAAGCTTTTATATATAACAGCAGCTTCATTTATGAATTTATCAGTTATACAGGGCGATTCTAAAGTCATAGGACAAACTTTAAGGGGCGGTAGAGCACACTAAAAACAAACTTTTTGTCAAACAATGTAACTCCACTGTCACATTTACGCGGTAGACGGCACAGGGCACTGTCTGGTCATTGACGATACCTGCCCCAAAGTCAAGTGAGAGTCGCTGCTGCTAAGCATGTGGATTTGCATTTGCCCACACATGAGCATTAAACATCCTCTCGTGTGTAAACATCTGTTAAGAGCACATGTGCTGGAAAATCCGGCTGCACTGCACTCTGCTGCATAAAGTTTGTCCTATGATTTTAAGAATCGCCCCTCTTTATGCATAGCTTTAAAACTGCTTATTTATCCAAAGGGAGTGGTAGACATGACAGAATAAGGCTATAAAAACTAGATAAAGGAAAAAGAAATTAGAATTGAAATTTACAAAGTAAACTTTTGCTTTTGAAGGACATTTCACTTACCACTGTGCTTGGTCATTAACAGCGAGTTTGGTTTCTTCTAATTCTTTCTCCGATGAAGCCATCATCTTGATGATAGAAGTTTTCTTATTTCTCAGTGTTGGAAGGATGAACTTCAAATTTTTCATAACATTCTTAATTTTTTCCAGTTCACTACGGCCGACTTCATCCAATGAAACATATTCATGATTTCGATGGGAAAGGAGCTGGCAATCCCCGCATGTTACTTTTTTGCACTCGACACAATACCATGTTAATTGCTCCTTAAATAAATAAATAAATAAATAAATAAATAAATAAATAAATAAATAAATAATAGATATGATTCAACTATGTATGAAAATGTAAGAAAACATTAAAATGAATTTAATGCAAGCAGAATTTGACAAGTTTCTCATTTTTTTTTCTTTTACTGAAATGATCTGAATTTAAAAACACTAATCCCCCTAAAAAAAAAACTTAACTTTTTTTTTAAATCAGCTGAAAATTAATTGGCTACAAATACATCTTGCAAAAACATTTCAGAGTTAAATATTTATTTAAAAAATAAGCATATCTATCTGTTATCAAGATAATTCCAAGCTATTTGTACTAGAAAGCCAGAACTTTAGTGATAAGAGTTTCACAATTAGTTCCCATTAATGCTGATATATACCGATTACCATTATTTATAAGAAGCCAAAGGTAAAAACCACCATTGGCTTTAAAGTACCAAAATCACAATAAGAAAAATCTATTAACCTGGAAAAAAAAAAAAAAAAAGTTTTTAAAACACACAGAAGGCTTGAGTTCTCGTCGATTTTGATTGACAGATGCAAACAACATTTTTCCATGATCAATCATAT
>JAFIDM010009631.1:129743699-129764925 GCA_023159025.1 Thereuonema tuberculata | reverse complement strand
GCACTTTTTTATAGTTACAACATTTTAATAGTTTTAAAAGAAAGGCAATGTTTCTCTTTGAAACGTTCCAGCCAACCATTGCTGCCGCCGAAATCTTCAATGTTCAACTCCCTAGCAATTTCCATGGCTTTTTCGTTGAGAATCATGACAGAAATCGGCACATTTTGCGATCTGGCATGTTTTACCATCGAACTAAAACCTCCTCGATCTCGTTAAACTTTCCGTTCTCTTTGTTTTGTCTTTGCAGTCAGCTTCTTCAATTATTTGTTTCGATGAAAGAATATCGTTTAATGTAGTCCTGGGAATATGGTGTTCTTTGGCAAAAGCTGTTTTCGAAACATTTGATTTTTCAAAAAGTGCAATTAAGTCTTTTTTTTTTCTTTAAAAGATAACGAGGTAAGTTTGTTTCCCTTGCATGTTAAAACGTAATTGAACCACAAAATTGCAAGAGAAAAAATAGCCCTTACAGCGGGGTTTACTCGCTTATGAAATGAAGTCACACTCGGGAGCCGTCAAGAAAAACGTCTACACTCGACAGAGTTGCAGCGAGAAGTGTGCTTTGAATGATTAGCAGCGAGATTCCAAGAACCCAAATCCTCCGAAGGGATAGGAAAGGAATGAAGTGACAGGCGTGGTCGAAAAATTCCCCGTAAAGGCTTGGCTTTCTTAAGTGAAGGGGCGGGGCTAAAAAGACAACACGATGGCATGCAAAATGAAGATGCTTTTGGCCATTTTAGAGGGCGACGAGTTATCCGGAGTAGAATTAAATTTGGTGACGGGTAAAGGAGGGTTATTTTACATGACGACTTAACGAGGTTTTACTGTAGTATGGTTTGATAAAGACCAGGTTATAGTTGAATTTAAGTATAACTTCTATAAAAATTATAAAGAAATAAAACACTATAAAGTTTCAGATTTTTATAATAGTTTCAGAAGGAAAAAAAGAAAGAAAGGTAAAGTTACACTTCCTGGCAAAATCTGAAAACAGTCACTGTTCTTTTCGATGCAACATTTTATCACATATTAGGTCAATAATTCCCCCCCCCCTCCCACCTACATAATATTTAGCATGCCTAATAACATGTCATCAAGGTAACTCAAATAATAAAATTTTTGCATTATTTTCGACTTTTAATTCCCTTCCCCCCCAAAAAAAATGAAAAGTATTGCAATGAAACAAATGTAGTGATTTCTAATACATTCATAAATGTTTGGCTTCTGAAAACTGAAAATTTTTGTTTACAGATACTGTAATTTTCAAACTATTTCATAATGTTTTTTTATAAAATTTGGATCACAGTATTTTTTTTTTTTTTTTTTTTTATGTGATTGATAATTAGTTGATGATTATAGGGGCTCAAAAGAAGAGTCACGACATCTAAAAAATTATGACAAAGTTCGGATTCATAACAAAGGTTAGAAAACAGGAGTCCTAGCTTTCACTAACAGTACGACGTGGCTTCATCAGGAGAGAAAGTTCGGATTTATATATTTAACAATTTCAAAGCTATACCTGGACTACAGAAAATCAGGGAAAACAGTCAGCATAAAAGACAGGTGTGGGGAAAAAAAAAAAAAAAAAAAGCCCTTGACGAACATGGTCAGCGGCATCTGGCATGTGAATCCAAACTTCAATTGTAATTTTTGAGATGGAGTGACTCATCTCCAGGGTCCCTACAATCATACCACTAAGTCCTGATATTCTGCCATTCGAGATGTGACTGCTACTACTAGAGATTGTGGAGATATCTGCATTAAATTATTTGTCGTTTTATATATATATACATACACAGTCGGACCTCTATTTAACAAAGTCGCTAAATCCCGAAAAAAAGTTTGTTATATGGAAAATTCATCAAATAGAGATTTAATTTTAAAAAACAGATTTTAAAATACGTAAATAAATATTATTAAAAAAGTAATAATTGTAATGACAAAGCATACATTACCACATGCATACTTAAATTTTACTAATAAAGTCTGTTAATTTTGTCTTAAAGAGTTTTTTTTTTTTTTTTTTAATTATTTTCTTTGGTTGGCTCTGAATGTTTCTTCAGGAAAAATAAATTTCTTTTTTTGCAAATCAGAAATGACCTCTTGTACAAGGAAGATGCTACTACACTCAGATTTATACCAGATACTGAAAATGGTATTTGGCAATGCCAAAACTAAATAAAATATTTTAATTTATTAAATTAACAATATACACTACATTAACTATGCAGCTACAGATAATATTTTAAATGTAACTTACCAATGTATGTTCAGAGCATGTCCTTACAGATGAAGAAATGCTGTACGACACTTCTCCCTTCGGTTTGATTTTGTGGTGTTTTGTAAGCCTTGTTCTTCCATGGGCCTTTAAAGACAATGATCAATAAGTTTATAAGAATTATACATATTAACTCTAACTCTGTTTATCTAATTATAAACAAAAGAAAAGCCTGAAAAACTTAAATATTTATTTGCAATGAACAAAAAAAATATTAATCTGAACAGGTGTATCAACATAGGAGATAAATAAAGCAGTAAGCAATAAACTACTACAAAAAACACATTGCTCCTGGTCCTGAAGAAAAAAAAAAAAAGAAAAAAAAAATTAATTTAGTAGTCTCAATGAGAAATGCTAGTTGTAATTTGGAAATAAGTTTCTTTACAAAAACTACTCTTGTTATAGATATTAGCCCAATTTCAAAAAATGCTCAGTGAAAATAAAGTTTCGGGAATTCCTATGGCAAGCACTGAGTGACATTTTCATAATTGAAAGACAGGAAATGCCACTTTTCATCATTCATTAACTCATAGGAATATTCCCTAGAAAACCTCTTGGAGGCTCAAGATGATTGAATTGAAAGCAAGCTTAAAAGATTTAATCAACAGGATTCCCCCCCCCCCCCCCTTCATTTCTTATTCTTGGAATAGCTTAAACATTTCTTGGAGGAAAGATTTCAGTGTTGCTACTATTAAGCACAAATTATCTATAATCCTATACCAAACAGATAAATTGTTGCTCGATTGATTCAGAAACATGCATTTTGACATGTGCATATACATTTAGTAGCTGGCAGAATTGTTTTATATATTTACAGATAAGATCAATATCACAATGTTAAGAACCTACAGGAATACAAGCATTGACTATAACAAAGAAAACATCCAATAGTGTTTAGATGCAACAACCAAAATGATACTATTCTTAATAAGAATCTAGTAGTGAATAAGATTTTTAAAAAATTAACAATTGCACTTGCAACAAATAAAAATGGATAACAAGAGGAAGAAATGGGGGGGAAAAAATAGGAAACTGTAGAACTTGTTCTTAATTTCTGGAAACAAAAGTGTGCCTAAAAAATTTGTCAAAACAGGCCACATTATTGATAATAGCTGTACTGATAGGCAGCAAGCATAAGGAAAATGTAACTCACTACTTGTGAAATGACTGACAATATTCATTGACTATAAATCTGCTCTTTGACCTTGCTGATACCGAAGGACATCAATAAATAAAATTGTACAAGCTGAAGAAAAATCTTTTCCAAAAACATCTTTTTCATTTTAAGGTCCCGACTCAAACAATTCAGGCAACTGCAAACCTTTTACTAATGCACCTAAAATTCTGAAAATTATCTCAAGTTTGTGAATCATATTGGACGATTTGGAGCATGATGTAGCCTTTCTATATGACACAAAAAATTGCACAGTATGTAAAAGAAAAATTTCCAGTTGTAAGAAATATACATTTCATTGACAGATGTGTTATGCAATGCAAAAACTACAAAAACTTAATCAACCTTTGCCACCACAACCAAGACTTTACATCATCCAACAACATCATGGACATTTTTTGCAACGAGTCATCGAAAATCTCCTAGTGATGGCATTGGTGGAACAGTGAAGCATCTAGTTACCAGTATGAGTCTTCAAATGTGTCCTGGTGATATAATTGACTCAGATCAAAAAGTTCTCAATTTCTGCAATGCACTAGTTGAAAACATAAAATTCTGGATGATAGAAAGAGAAGCACTTTCAGAAAAATGCCAGCAGCTAAAAGACCAATTCTCCAAAGCAAAAACTGTTCCCGGTACATGTGGTTTCCACCATTTCATTCCTGTCTGAAGATATCAGAATAAAGAAAATCAGTTCTGATGAGAACTTCAGCACTATTTTCCATTTCTCTGTAGAGCAACCACTTGCAGTCTTGATGTCACAGATCTTTATAAACTCATACACTGCATGTGTTTATGACATTCCCTGGTTTGTTTGTTTTTTATTAGTACTTTCAAAACATGAAGAGGAAGGTATGTAAAGTGAAATTCATGTCCTCTTACCACCATTGTTTCACTGGCCTCCACAAAAAGAAGAGATCTGCTATGTTCCTTTGTGTAACAATTTCTTGTGTCAGTCCTCCCATCACAAAGGGTTTTGCAAGGTTATACTACTTCCCTGAAAAGTAGGTTGATTTTGTACAACGCAAGTACACCATAATCTTCAATGCAACACGACATTGCAAATGATAAGATTTGATTAATTATTCAAGCATTTAATTTATTCACTTTTTCAATCTTATCGCTTAGCAGTTGTATTTAATGCTCTAGAACAGTTTTATTTAAATTTTTCCTATGAAGTTACAGATCTATTATGATGGATCGTGTCTATATAGAATGTGTTTTAAATTAGCTGCGCTTAGCTAGAATATTGTAATTTACAAATTAAAATAATTATATTAGCAGTTACAATCCCAATGTTTTTCTTTTACAGCCTTTTAGACCACACTGAGGTATAATTAAAAAAAAAGGGCCTGATAACACCTCTGCCTCTGGTCATAATGCTCACTTATTAAAGCAATGGTTTTACACTTGAAAGATTTTTTAATAAACCAAACTAATTTAATTTTAGTCTCTCAGAGGAAAGCAATGTTTATACAAAAAAATTTTCTTAAATATATACACTTTGACATGTTTTAAAAATTTGAGTGATATGTTGATTATACAGAGCTATGGATTTTTTACTTAAAATACTGCACTCCTTAATGCTCAAAAACAGCATTTATATGCAATTTTTTAAAAATTTTCCATTTATTATTTCAGAAAGTATGTGGCCGAAGGAGGAAAAATTTTACACGGGTTACTAACTTGGTGGTAGTAAAGTAAAAAAAAACTTTCATGAAAATCTGAGGTTGTGGGTGACATGGCCAGATTGAATTGGCATGTAATGACCCAATAATGAATAGGAAAAAATTAACAAATATATTTGAATAAATGGTATGTCTTTCAAGTACTATATATAGAACTTGTATCCAACAAATAGAAAAAAAAAATGAAATCAACTTTGTGAGATACAGTAAATTAATATATTTTAAATCAGATTAATTCATAAGGTTTGATTGAAACTTTAGTTGTAAAGAGTGAGTCCATGTAAAACAATGAAACAGGAACCCATTTTTTTTAATAACAAATGTAAGACAAATGTATGTGACAAAAGATTTTTAACTCAATCACATAATGAAAGGTAACTTAAATGTAGCTTTGTAATTTACTGAAAAATTAACCAAGAGTAATAAAACACAGAAAATAGATTAGCTTCAATCCATGGTTTATTTCTGCACTGAGAAGGTCTTTTAGAGATATATTGTTTCAGTAACTTAGAACTAGCAGACTACCTATAACCTGTAATACTACAGATTGGAGTAAGCAGATATGGATTCCCATTCAAACTGTTTTACTTGGAACCCTCTTTACAAAGCTGAGTCAAACCTTTTGAATCACCCTAAATATATTCAAACATTTTTATACAATATAATGCATTAATTAATCATGAACACTTAAATCTTTAACCTAATCACAGCATTTATTTTCACTTTGTTGCAATTCTGTTATGTATATAGAAGTGTTTCTTCAAATAAATACACTTTTCCTTTAAACTTTCAAGTTAACCTTGTACCATTTTATTACAATATCATTAGTTATGTATATATTTTTTTTTCTTTCTTTAAAAAAATATAGTCATTTATCAACAGCAATTCCAAGTTAAAGCTTTCATTACAATATTTTATAATAAATTTAGATTTTATTTAAATATTTCAAAACCTACCTTTACACACACTTCACAAAGATATTCTGTACAGTCACAGCAAAATGATGATGCAAGAGTTTTGTCGTCACAACAAGTGCAAACAATATCTTTATTTTCTCCTTCAGTTTTTCCCACTAGATCTTTGACAAACTCATTGTCAAGTATATTGGTCAAAGGTGATTCTTGCTTGCATACCACACATAAAACACCATTACCTGAAATAAAAAAAAAATGTTTTATTATGAATTTGTTAATATATAAAATATTATAATTAAAGCACTGCAAAAAGAAATATTATAAATCTACAAGTTTATTAAAACACTTAAAAAAATTAAATCAGTCATGAACGATATATAAAATGGAATTCTGAAAAATTTGTGGAATGAAGCAGTCAAATTCAAATGGCAAATACTTTTCTCAATAAAGTTTGAAAAACTTTAGTAATTTAACAAATTTTATTCATAACTGTTCTCTAAAATTACTATTCAAAATAAGTTTTATTTATTCTTATATTAATGTATAAAAATTTTCCATTCAGCTGAACAATCTTACATCCAGTTTTTAATTAGGAATATTCTCGGCAAATCAATGAAGCCACTTAAACATTTTTCTCTCAAAATTCAGACCAACTATTTATCAACTTTTAACATTTTCTGGCAGTTATTATCCAAATTTATGTGCCTTTTTTTAAGGTTTTCGTACAGAATTCCTAAATTTTTTGCTTTACTTTCCAACTGTTTAATTTAATCGACTGTTTATTGCTTGATAGCTCAATTCATGAATGAAAAAGTTGCATTGCAATTTGTTTGAAACGTCAGTTTTTAAAATTTGCAAAAACAAATTTCTGATGAGAATTGTAATTTTCAGATGTAAGATTTTTCACAAACTTGTAGAACTGAAAATATTTGCAATATTACAGTGTGTGTATGTATGTGCTTTGCCACAGTGGAAGTCAAAAGTTAAGCTACAAGTCATTTTTCACATTTTTGTTTTGTTTAAAAATGAAACCTGTAATGTTTAGAATGATAAAGAGTGCATGGAGATTACTTTCGTCTCCCAGTAATCTCATTTCGTGCTTCTATCTATTTACATCTTTGAAGCCATTATTCATGGAATAAATATTAATTAATTATTTAAAGGCTTCAAATGTAAATTAAATTAGATATATGAATAATGGAAGAAATAATTTAATTAAATGGGACATATTGGAAATCCCTAATAAGAGCGAACCCGCCTCGTTTGAAGTCAGTGTTACGAGAAGCGGTATCCAATGAAGCCTTGTTAAGAGAAGCAGCGAAGAAGTCACAATGACACACCGCCGAAGAGAACCTGTGCAGAAGAAAAACAAGTCAGATGTCTAAATGCGAATAAGCGGAGAATTCAACACAAAGAAATACGGTTCAGAAGTTGCGAAGTGAAGCTAAGAAAAGATTATGAAGAAGCAGATATTTTTGAGTTGCAGAATTTGGCATTCGGATTAGTCAAAGAAACCTCCTCATTGAAGCAATGAATTCAGACCATAGGAAACTATTCCACGAGTTGTAGAAACGAAGCATTAAGTCCAGCATTCATTTCAAAGGATACAAACAACGTAGTCAATTCAATGAAAACAAACAACGTAGTCAATTCAATGAAAGCACACAACGAACAGTGAGTAAAATTTCAGGTGAATTGTTTGCAACAAATAGACATTAATTGTTAAATCTTAGAAAGATTTAAAACTCCGTAAGAAGAATATAGAATAAAATTAAAGGAGCATAATTAAGAAAGACTATTAATTTGAAACGTTACAAGAAAATTTATTATTCGTTGTTACAATAATAAATTAAGGAATGAGAAGAATCAAGGAACAGCTAAAATTAGTGCTTCGAACAAATATTAACTCAATAATTATTATTTTACGATTGATTTATTGAAACGAAGGTCAGTAGTGATTATATTAATGCTTATATATTTAATATCAGTGATATAGTGAGAGTTAATATATTATTATTTGAAGTTATTTATTTCAGCAAACCAAGCATTTGAAGTAAACATTGTGTATCAACCCGAACTAGAGTGAAAAGGTGATTCGACCATATTCCCGTTTCCAAGTGTTCAAACCAGACGAAAATTGAGGCAGATGAATTACACCGGACATTTGAACATTGTATGATAACTATAAAGTGTGATATTGAGATTTGAAAAAATCCACCAGGAAGACATTCTGTCTAGTTACTTATTTATATAATTTACCCTATTCTAAGGTTGAGCTTATCAACCTATTGTATACAATTGTTGTAAATAAAAAAAAAAAAATCAGTTCACTTTCAGTTCACTATCCATTTAATCTTATTTAAAGAAAGTAAATTTAACAGCTGTAATAAAATATTTGCAATCATAAACAACTTAATAAATAAAACTTCTTTAATTTCCTGAATAGGAAGAATGTGAATATGCAAATATATGTCAAACGCTACTGCCAATAGCAAATCACAACTTGCCATAAAAGTATGCTGCCCAAGATCCATCTGTTTTTATTTTCAGAATTGATTATCAGTAATTCAGATTAATGCAAATATTAGAAAATGTCTAATATATACTATTTAGCTAAGTCATTGTGACATCATGCCACTGGCTGGATGAAGATAGGACTGAGTGAAGAAGAAACAGTTCCAGGATGCAGAGGGACATCAGTAGAAGGCATGCTGAAAGATGTCAGAAGAATTTACATTCATCTGTAAAATAGGGGCATGAATTTTTAGCATTATGAATTTGAAAATTAGGATTTCAGTTTTTAAGATTTCCCATTTTGGCAAACACAAATATTTTTGACCTGGCAAATGCAACAGCAGTTTCATTGGCTGCTGAGCAGTGTAACAAACAATTGTCACTGCCGCTCACCATTAGTGTTGTTGACATGACATTCACAGGGGAGGAAAAGGAGTACTGTGCTTTACAATATCACGCAACCAGGTAGGTGACGGTGGTGCAGCATGGTTTTCGCACCAAATTTCAGAATGACCCAACTGCCAAGAACTCCATTGTAAATGGTATGATCAATTTAGGGGAAGAGGGTGCATTTGTAAGGGCAAGTCGAATGGCCAACCGAAGAAAGTCCCAGAGAAGAATGTGCACCGCATTTGGGACAACATACCTTCGTAGCCCTAAAAATCAACACAGAGGAAGTACAGAAATAGACATCCTGCAGACGACTGTGGCATGTGCTGTGTAAATGCCTATACATGCATTCATATCGGCTGCAGACACTAACATTTGACACCAAAAGACCACCATCATCGCAAGGCATTCTGTCAGGCTCTGTTACAGCAATGTGAAGTTAAGAACTTTGCGACCACCATAATCTTCAGTGACGAGGCCACCTTTCAGTGGAAGAGTGAATCGGCACAATGTTCGAATTTAGGGAACAGAGAACCCCCACCCTCACATGGAGCACGCTCCCCAAAAGTAAATGTTTTGTGTCATTTCAGTGTACAGCCCATTCTTCTTTGCAGAGAACACTGTACCAGCTCCAACCACCTTGACATTTTTAACAGAATGGTTGTTACCACAGTTGAAAAACGACACATAACTTCATTTTGCAGCAAGACTGAGCCCCACCCCATTTCCACTCAGCTGTATGAGACCACCTGAACAAACGGTTGCCACAACAGTGGATCGGCCTTATAGGTGCAACTGATAAACAGCTGTTGACACGATCACATTGGCAGAGTAAGTGATATGACAAACTTGCAAAAAGGAATGATCATAGGTTATCAATCAAAGAATGGAAGTATCTCTGAAACAGCACAGTTGGTGGGCCATTTCGATCCGCTGTAGTAAAAGGTGTACCAAGATTGGAGCAATGGCAAACTAAGTAACTCCCATTGTCAGAACTGTAGAGACCAAAGGCCATTGATCCCACAGGAGAATGTCACCTTCATTGCGTAGTAAAGGCCAATCAACATGCAACAGTGCAGCAATTGATAACTGAAATGAACATTGGGGGGGGGGGGGGCACCCATGTGTGTTGAGATAATAGAGCAAACAATGTTCAGCATGGGGCTCCCACGTAGATTGCTACATAAAGGCGCCAATGTTAACCAAGGTCCATCAGCAACAACTGCTCCAATTCACACATGAATACCGTCACTGGACATTAGAAGAGTGGAAGAAGGTATTCTTCTCCTTAAGAGTTACTGTTTTTAATCCACAAAACAAGTGGGGACGGATATGCTGTGAGGTACAGGAGAAACAGCATCTGGACATGCTTGATAGACAAATATAGGCCGGTGGTGACGGTGTCTGGGGATGTTTTCGTGGTATGATCTTGGACAGCTGGTATCACTGGATGCGACAATGAATGACAATAGCTACCCCATCCCTCTTCAGTGGCCATATGCATCCCTTCATGTTACACTTAAACCTGGTGGGATGGTTTGTACCAACAGGACATTGCTCCTTGTCATGTCGCTCAGATGGTTCCATGAGCATGACAGTGAAGTATCTATACTACCTTGGCTGGCGAAATTGTCTGATTTCAGCACCATAGAGCACTTAAGGGACCATTTGGATTGACAAGTTGGATGTGTGGATCCAGATCCACAAACTTTGGGAGCTCAAAGTGCTCTGTTACAATCCAAATCAGCACGTGCCTCTGCCTGAGCCTCATTGTGTCTATGCCAATGCCAACTACAAGCTGTAATCAAGGCCAAGGTTGGTTATTCCCATTATTAGGAAGGTGGTCATATTATTCTGATATTACTGTATGGGTAAATGGGTGTATATATATATGAGAAGTGGCAACAATGAAAAAGTTGATTTTGTCTAAAAAAAAATAAAAAAATAAAAGATCTCGGATAGCTTTTTCTTTCTTTCTGCATTATCTTCAAAACCTCGAAACAGTTGTTCATTAAAAAGCACAGGAAGTCAGACATTTGGGAAATGCTAGAAGCAGCATTGAGACCATACTGAGTCTCGTCTTACAAATTCTCGCACTAAAAACACTGATAAAAGAGCCAATTTAACAAATATGACACTGTGGTCATGAGCTTCTTTCATATTGGAATGAATGAATTTACTTCAAGAGGAGATGTATTTTTGTTTTGGATATGTCTATTATTTTTTTTTTAAATATAACTTTAAATAAATAAAAGGCAGTAACATATCAAAACCAGTCTTCTTAAACTAACTGGACAAACAAAAATATTTGGAAACTACTAATTTTGGAATTTCTCCAAAATTTTGTTTTGATTTTAACAGTGTTATCACAATTTGAGATACTTCAGCTTAGATTTACTATGAAAAATATAACTTAACTATAGGTTGAATTTGTATTAATTTCTTTCTTTTCAATTAAAAAAACAACAACAACAAAACTAAGCCTTACAGTATCCTGTATACAAATGAAGAAGTTAGTGTATTTCTTTCTCTTTGAACATTAACTGCATATTGTAATGATTTTTATCACTGTATATATTCCCATTTATCTGTTTATAATAACTTAAGAATATACAATGTATAAATAGGGCTATCTTACGTTTATAATTGTATTTATCCTTAATCAGCATTTATTTTATTATCAATTGTGTATTTCTAATTTTTACCGTTTGTCATTTTATTCTGTTATTTTACTCAAATTTTCCGTTGACCATGCTTCTTTTCCCCGATTCGTTATTTAAAAAGACAGGTAAAATAGTTAAAACCCACGTGTAATTTAAACACCCCAATCAATTTGTAAAGAATGGCAACTAATGACAGCCCTTGTACATAAACTATTCAAATACCTGTATCATACGAATAAAAGAGTTCTTGCCAGATCTTATTTCATGAAACAGTGTCCGCAAACATTCGCCACCATATTTAATGCTAGTTTAAATTTGTGGAAATTTCCAAATATTATAAAACTATTACAGTCAATGAAAATGTTTTAATTCTATTATTGTAACCTAACTTACTCTATTTAGCTTACTTAGGAATAAAACTATCCCCTAAGATATTATAAGGACTTGTTATTCTGTAGTGTTCTTTGTGATATGTTATTAGACATAACTTTGTGGGTTGGTTTTTTTTTTTTTTTAATGAAAATTTAATTTTGTTAAGTTAGTTAACTTGAAAAAATAAAATAAAAAATAAGTTTTTAGTGAAAATCAAAATAAAAATTTATAAATATACGAGAAACAAACCACAATATTGCAAATATTTGTCCATCAAGTGATACATGGTATTTATTAAAATATTACAATATTCATATTTTGGTTAAATCTCAAGCAGAAAGTTGCATCCAAACAAAATTGTGGGAAAATGAGGCGGAGACATTCAAAAACAATTTAATCACAAGCCTAGCGATTTTCAGTATAAGCGAAAAACTCTTTCTCTAATATGAAACGCAAATTAGCCTTAATTAAATGTTTTCTGGCTCATTTTTAACTAAAGAATTAAGATTTTTCAAGAGTAACTGCTAAAATATTGGTAATAATTTAAATATTTAACTTTAAATGTTGGAATAAATTGGTTTTGGACTTCCTAGGATTAAACTATTTGATTGGGCTGGCAATGGATTAAACCCTTTTAGCATGGTAAAATAGATATTCAAACCAAGCTAACAAATATTTTTATTAGTTTGTTTTTGTGTGCTTGATAATATTATTCTGTAAGTTTTAGCAAAATGTAACATTAAAAAAGGCTAATTTTGTTTATATTATTAGTAAGCATTAGAGTTGAGGGTAAATTAAACTAACCAAAGTTAATAATTGAGCTGTTTACTTTACCAAAAACAAAAAAAAATCACAGAAAGTATTAAAAGTCATTATTAAAATCTGAAATAATGTATAAACTACATTATTTATGTATAAACTTCTCATTACACAACACTTAACTATAAAACTAACATGTAAAACAAAAACAACTTTCAACAGGTTGTAAAAAGGCAACCTCAACCTGTTATTACTGTAATGGCCTGTTGCAAAGGATTATGGGAGACAAAGCAGCTTTGTGATTGGCCGCTGAGGAATAGTTCCTTTTTGGTTGACATCTGAAATGGAATAAACTCTTTTTGAACAAAACTGTCATTTTCACTATTTTATTTTAATAGGAATAAATATTTTTTTTGTTTGGTCAAATGGTTTTATTATGTAGAATTCAACTAACTTAACAATCAACCTTCAGCTCACATTGTGATTAAACTCTTTTTGAACTGCACCTCCTCAAATGAATTATCTCCTTGTATATACCCCACCCCCTATTTTTTTGTTACATTATGTGAACCTTGTTTCACTATTCATTTTGTTTCTTGTTTTTACTTATTTTCATATGTCCAGAAATATTCATGTATACTTGTGTAATCATGAGGTCTTAGATTATAAAAAATAATCTGACAAAAAAATAATTGTGTGTTGCACTTCATGTGTTGTTCTTTAACAACCTGATTGCTCTCTTTTACAGCCCATCCATGTTTATATTCCTATTTTCAATTTTCCTTTCAGCAACATCACGGCAGCTTTTCTTATTTCCACTTCAACCAAATTTATCTAGCTGCTATATTTGAAACTATATCGAAGTGTTAAACAAATCCAACTTGAATCCAGATTAAGTTTACCATTCTATCACAACATGTCTATTAAACTTTCCAAGAACTAAAAGAAGTTTTGCCAATGTCATTATCCAACACTCATTTGACAGTGTATCCAACAGTTTCAAAACACCAGATGTGTTTCACTCTTCGGAACATCACAAGATGAACAAATGGGAAAGGGAACACATCTTATATGTTTGTGCCATTCTCCCAATATGGAAAATACAGCATTTGGAAACCACCGAGTATTTTATCTCCGAGCTTCTATTTATTAACAAGTGCATCTTAAACACTTCTTTATTTTACTTTATCAATTACACTAAGGTAAATGTGCATTATCATTTTATTTTGCAAATACCTCACTATTAGCACAGAATTTGAGTTCTTAGAAAGGAGAAAAGAAAAAAAAATAACACAATATTGGTTTTATATTGTTTACACAAGTTTAAATGAATTATTATGTTTGTCTATTTTTCTCCTACAGTAAAATTTAAACTTTGGTTTCTTATAAAAAAAAAAAAAAAAAAAGGACATACATATGTAGTTTCATCTTTCTGTTCAAATAGCAAAATGGAAACAATTTCTCTCATTTTTATTTTCATCAACTAAAACAATGACAAATGTTTCATATATAAAAAAAAAAAAGCAAACTTCAGCTTGACAAACAAGGAAGTTTGCTGTGATATATTAAATTATTCAAATAAAATAATTTAATTACGGTGAGCTGAAGGAGAGTAGTGAGTGACGGAGTGTTGAACGATGGTGGACACAAGAATGTGTTTAGTTTGGAACGGATGGATTCCAAAAGCCGTCAGCGGTTATTAATATGAACTAACTTCGGACTATGAGTTATTTATATTTATATGCTAAAGAAGAATTTTGGAATTTCATTATAAGAAGAATTATTGAGTTCAGCAGATTACCAATACTGTTCAAGAGGTTATTAACGTCGAAGAGTGTCAACGTTAAATGTGCGAACTTTTATTATTATTATACACGAAACAGAGTTACGTGAATAAGAAAGAAGTATTGGAAAGCTAAGATTATTCTTTCGTTGCATTGTGGGATTGAGACATCATATGACGAGTAAGCGACCCGCCATATTCGAATCATCGAATCAAGGATGTAAATGTGCTTCTGAATTATGCAGCTGAAATCTACGAAGAGAAGTGGATTCAACTCAGCAACGAAGAGAACTAAAAGGTGAAGTCTTCAAGCGTCTTCAAATTTGTAAGTACTGAACTATTCATTACCTTACTTTTGGATGGGCCATAATAGCAGATAAAGAAAGAAGTGAAGACAAATTTGTGAAGTGCAGATATTGACTTATCATATTAAATATATAATTCAATTGCGCATAAGGTGTTTAAAGCTAAATAAGAGATCGTATTTGAAAGTATTACTCATGGTGTAAAAGTGATACGAGTGAATTGTTATAGCAGACAAGTGGAAAGGTTATAAGTATTTATCTAGTGCATACAAGTGAAAAGTTATTTCTAGTAAGCTAGTGTTCACTGAGATTTAATGAGATTAAATCGAAATAGCCTATAGTGAAATATTGAAGTGTGAATATTTATTTAACTGAAAAGATTAGAAATTAATCAGTTAAAGCGTTGTGTGTTATATTGTGCATTAGTGAAACTGTTGTGTTATCTGAAGATTCAAGAAATTATTGACATTAAACTAGTGCTATCAAAGTATTAATCTTTTCAGAAATAGAGTGTGTTGTTTTCCTAATCTTACACCAAAATTATTATTCAATTTAAAGATTAAAAAGATTTTTAACCAATTGTATCTAGTTATTTTTTCATTATTTTGATTTTTTTCCCTAATTGACATTATAAATGCTATTCATTATTTTATAAATAATTTTTTCTTTAATTTTAAGTATTTTAAATTTGTTCCTAATCCTGTTTTGTTTGTTTTTTTACAAAATTTTTTCAAAATTTATTTCAAAATCTGTCACACACGTAACAACGTGTGTGACATATTTTGAAAGTTATACAATTTTTTCATTTTTTAATAGATTTTAATATAACTTTACAAAAGTCATCTTAATATTTAGTTAAAAGAGAAAAATAAGTTTTGTGTTGAAATTTTGACTAAATTAGAAGTTATAAAAACTTTTAGATTCAAATGTTACCTGTGTGACAATAGTTTTATCATGCCTCTTTAAAAGTTTTCAAAACTATTAAATTTTTCACAAAATATACACTTCTAACTCTATTTACAGTCTTGAGTATTTCATAAATTGATTTCTATCATTTAAAATAAATAAAGTATGCAAAATATTTTTTAAATTCAGAAATCAGTGTATTTTAATTTCATCATTCTGCAATTTTTTATGTACTTATATATTAAAAGGTATTTTTTTTAATGAAATTTTATTTTAATAAAAATTTTTGCATCATGAGAAAGAGCAGTTTTTCCTACAAATAAAATTCATTAACATTTTTCTATGTTAAAAAATGTTTTTTTGCTCTCTGCACGGAATGGCCCTAATAAACAATAGTTAGCTAATTTAATAACTTAAAATAATTTTATAAATAAAATGTATGTATGTACAATCAGTAGAAGTAACAAAGAATTAATTCAAAAATGACAATTTTATTATTTAAAAACTAATAAAATGAATACAACAATATATATTAAAACGCATATATAATTTCTTGCTTGAAAAATTTAATCATGTTCATTAGTATATTTATGATTAATAACAGTTAAATTTTCTTTAGTCATATTAATAAATTAATAAAACCAACATTTGTTGAAAATTTCTAAGAAGGATTTGTATTAACATTATCAAAGAAAGGAAAGGAAAAAAATCTTATTATAATAGGAAAAAATATAATGTACATTTAATGATTTTTTTTTTTTCTTTTTACTCATTTAAATTCCTAAAGAAGGTTATCATATAAAAGTAAGAGTTCGTTTATAAGAGTTAGCTGCAGTAAATCAACGATTTTAAAAATAATTGTTGGTTGATAAAGTTTACAGTAATATCACTATAAAGTTCCTTCAAAAAAAATGAAAAAACACAAATAAATTGAAAATGTTGTTAGCGCTTTGCGCAATTCACGACAATGCTGTGGCTCGAAAATGGCACCATACGGAGAGATGTCCATACTTGTCTTTTGGACGCAAAGAACATACAGTGACTTTACTCCAAACGGGTCCTAGGGTCTACATAGCCCTTTGTTCAATGGGTACTGGATTTCTTTCCCTGGGGTTAAAAGCAGGCAGGCTTAGGGCTAACCACCTGGCCTCAACTTAGTCCCGTTGGTCAAGAAACACCAGAAGGCTTACTTCCTGCAATCCAAGGACCACACAGACCTGTTGTGGGACACTTAACTTTTCATTATTTAAGTTTCTTTACGTTACTCAAATGTTTAAAAAAGTATTCCTAATGGAGATGAATAGTGTTGTGATGTCAACATACTGAATTGCTTCACTTTAAAAATTTAGTTTTAAGATAATTAGTATCAAAACTATGCAAATGTTTCATTATTTCTGGCACTCATTTTTCTCAAAATCAACTTTTTTCAACTTACAATTTATGGAATTACAACAATAGATTAATGAAAACTGAATATAAAAAAGAAATCCTTTATCTATTAGAATCCCTTAAAGAAAATAAAGTTAAAGGTAGCCACCTTTTGAATAATCATATAGCAAGAGTGTATGAAAAGTTACTAATAACTCATTTATGTTGACGATTTTCGCCTCTAGCTCTCATACCTACTCCTGATTTTTACCAAAATCAATTGGACCTTATAAGCACCTAAACAATCTACAAAAGTTGTAAGAACATCCAAAGTGCAAGAACAAATCTTTTTTTGGTAATGAACCGTTTTTACTTATGAAATCTTACTCTGTGGGTATTTGAAAATTGGTATGTCATCTACATCTAGTTAACACCAGGATAACTGACATAGCTATTAGTTATAAATAGAGAAAATATCACTACGAAATAAAAATGGAAATTTATACCAAATTTCAGGACTTTTGACTTTATGTTTTGCTAATCTTTCTAATGATTGATTTAAAACAAAAAATAACAATTGTTATACACTTATGAGAGATCTCAAAATGTTTCCTTGGGTTAGGGTGCTTAAAGGCGACCACTCAAAAATTTTATTGTTAACACTTCATCACAGCCTGTACCTATCACTAACTTCTACTATCTACTTAAACATGATCAAATTAAAATCATTTTGTCATATGCATACATCAAGTAGTAAATAAACTATCAGCATTTTATATGCTCTAATAATCAAAATTAGTTGAAAAACCTTATTTTTAAACAACTTAAAATAATTTATAAATCCACAATCATTTTTAGATTTTAACTTCATTCAAAAACTCATCTATCTTTTTAAATAAATCTTAAAATTTCAGTTAAAATCTTGCAAATGAAAGCATAACATTAAATACTGCATTTTTTATCCCTAACACAAGAATTTACTTAAAAGAGCATCTGGAATTACATGGGAATTTCTTAAAACATTTGCATGCATAAATAAACATTTGTTAAGTATCTCAATGTTATTCACAAAATCTGAAATAGTCTATACTGATGTGCCAACATCAAAATGGAAAAACACTGCTGCTTTCTGTAATCACAACACAGACAAGGAAGTTCTTCTATTTAATTGTTCTTAAGGCTCATTCCATAGATTTTGAAATCAAGGTGCCAATATATATATATATGTATATATATATATATATATATATATTTTAAATGTGATAACAAATACTTTGTCACTAAAAAATACATGATCATTCTTGTGGTGAAATTATATTTGTTGCAAGAGTTCAGATGACATAAATGCCACATTTTAAAAGGCGTGCAGATGTTGCAGAAATCTGATATTAAATTGTGATTCAGTTAGTGTTACTCTGTTTTATCTATTTTTCATTTAAAGTGCCCATTTGTGCATGTATTTTATTTGCAATGATACTGTCCCATAATATAATGAGTAAGTATATTCTGTGAATATGAGAGTTTGCATGTTTTCAGGATTCACAAACATGACAGTTTTCAGAATTGTTTCTCCCCATTCCATAGGGTTTAAATGAAAATTACCAAATGTGTGCAAAAAGAAATAATGTCACCTTATCAAAACAGACAAGGGAAAATAATTAAAATTCAATTTAATATTGCAATTAATAATGAACATGTACATTACTATTGTGGTCAGGTTTGTGACTAAAGAAACGTGACGTTGTAATTGCAGATTTAAAAACTAAAGGACATTGTTTTTGTATTTAATATTCTCACTAGATGGCAACAGTGGTTAAAGCATCAACTATGACAAAAAAAAAAAAAAGAAGAAGAAACAAACTGAGGCAGCTAGGGAACTTCCTAGCAGAGTAAGCTGCTAGGAAGAATAATAGTACATGCGAGTTACCAGTTGTGGATCCTCACATTGCTGCTGCTCCTCAGACTTCACCTTACAGGATTCCACAAACTCTTGGTATGGCAATTAGAAAACTTTGAAAGCCTTGCCAGCATCACCACATAAATAGTAGTTGCGAATAGTTTGGTGGAGAAGGTAGGTTTAAAACTACAAAAGAATAATAAAGCAAGTGACACTGATAAGAGTCAACATAGAGAATTAGTGATGGCACTCTTTTGTCAATCCGACATTGCATAGACTGCTCCAGGTATGCATGAAGAGATGACTACATGGGAAAATGATATTAGAAAACGTGTTTGCAAATACAGTAAAACCCCGATTAACCAAACTAAAAGGGAGAAAGCCGTTTCGGATAACAATTTTTTCGGTTAAGCCATGAACATCTAATACACCTGCAGTATTTTGTATTGTAATTATAGAATGTATTTTTGAAAGGTTTTGAAGGTCAACGAATTCAAAAATCTTTGTATGCTACACTTATGTTCTTTATTTAAGTTAAAATTACATTTTTAGGATTACAGTAGGCTACATCAATATACACACAGCCCATTCATCCATCTCACATGTATTCATGTCTTCACATCCGAAAATTCATCTCTTTCCCCTCTCCCCGCTAGCCATAGCCCAGCACACTAGAATTATTTCTGCAGTACAGTATTATTGTTTGGATTTGTGATTTTCGGAGGCGTTTCAGATAACCCAGGTTTCGGTTGACCAGGGTTTTACTGTACTATCGTACAGTGCATATGCTTTGTTCAAAGCAGAGAATACTGATATAAACATTGGTTATTCAAAGTTCTGTAGTCTTAGACCAAAAAAAAAGTCTTCTCATGAAAGACACACCTAGTAAGCAATGCAAATGTAAAACCCATGACAACTTCATAATGTTGTTGAAGGGGTTAGGAATGGTATATAATAATGATTTCTGAAAGTATTGTGTAATTCTGACTCAAAATCAGACTGTTGGAAAATGAAACATATTACACTGCCAGCTTCTTGAGAAATTTATTGCAAAATTTATTTGTAGGTGTGCAATGGCAAGAATGGGTGATGAGTGAACAAATGATTGCACAATAACTCATGAAGGGTGCATAGGAGAATTGATGGACATGGTTTTATCAAAGTTTAAAAATTTTCAGCACCATGTAGAGATCAAACAAGTCCAAGCTGAAGCATTCCAATCTGACATAAAACAAAGTGATACTGTTGTATTACAGGTCAATTTTACCATCAATTATTCATGTGAATGGCAAGCTGAAATACAATCAGCACTTTTAGAGTAGAGTGTAATCTTATTCAAAGCTGCTCTTTTTGAAGACAAAATAAAAGACAATGTTATAGTGAATAATACAAGGGATAAAGCAAAGTTGTCTGGGCATAACTTCATTTTAAAATTCATTGAAGTTGTAGGCCATTAAACCAAAACTGATAATCTGGAGTGATGGTCCAATGAGTGAATTCAAAAACAAGTTAATCTGCTATGTACTACACAATGTTAACCAGATCACATGAATGATTTTAAAGTGTTAAATGGAAATATTCAGCAACAATCCATGGGAAGGGAGTTGTGGACGGTATGGGTGGTGATCCAGTCTCAAGTGTATGCAGAAGTCATGGGAAGATGAGCAGTTGTGTAGAATTTAGTTGACTTTGCTGCAGTAGCGGCAAAAGTAGTTCCAAATGTGACTAACTCCCATGATGCAGGAAGATAAAAACACAATTTAACAGAAGAATAGTTTTAGTCTACACACAATCTGATTATATCAGTAGATTTGAAATTGTCTTGTGCATTTAATTTTGTATGCTTAAGAAGTAAATAAGAAAAACTACATGAGTATTTCCCATTACTATCATTCAAGCTATATTTTCAACTTTTTTTTTTTCATTTATTTATTTTACAGACACCTTATTTCTGTTAAGTTTTGCATTTCCAATTCTCAAGTCAAAAATGTGCTAAGCCACATTCCATGTCTAAAAGTATGATCAATTAGCCTCAGTTTAAGTAGGTAAGGGCTAAGACACCAATTTATTTTCCTGATATTAGCAGATTTGAAAACTCAAGTTTGACAATCTTTTTGCTCTGAAAAACCTTATGTTTAAATTTTTCAATCAATCAACCAACCACAACCATTTAATCCATCAAAAAAAAAAAAAAAAAAAAAAAAAAAAAAAAAAAAAAAAA
>JAFIDM010009631.1:129714274-129733231 GCA_023159025.1 Thereuonema tuberculata | reverse complement strand
CAATTTACAACCAAAAACAGTTAGAATTAGGTTAGCTCACATTTACATCCCTAAGGTTCAATTTACAAAGGTTACATTTGGATTAGGTTAGGTTAAGTTAGGTTGGCTTAGCTGCAGGATGTATGTATTGAAAAATAACCCAACTATTTCCAGCCATTGCAAATTCAACGATAAATAACGACACTTCCGGCTGCGGTGGCTTTAGTACAGAAGTACCAAATAGGTGCTCCAATAATATAATTTTACTGTTATTTCTTTCGTAATAGTCGGTTTATTCTAAAATTTTATTAAATATTATGTTCAGTCCCACCGATCTCAGTCTAATCTAAACCAACCAAAAGCAATATTAGCTCGAAACTTCGCGTTCTCGAATACTGTCATTGGTTTGTGGCCATCTTGATGTCGCTCCATTCAGAATCTTAGACAAAACTGAGATTTATTCTTCCACACATTAGGCTTAATTCAGTATATTTTAGTGATTTATTTTCTTTAAAATATTTGGAAATCGATATTGTTATTTCTGAAAGTGTATAGATAAAATGAAATGTATATTGGCATTTATATATTCCGTTTATGTTTTATTTTTATTTCTCCTTTTAATTATTAACTATAAAAAAAAATAACACTTTTTAATTGTTTAGTAGGACTATATATTTGAAATTTAAATGTTTGGTTTTAAGAACAAAAAAGGCATTTATTTATTTATTAATGAAAATAATTGTCTTCGTTCCGTTTTAAAATTGATCTAAAATTACTGCTTATTAAACACTCGGAAGTTGCTCTTTTTTTTTTTTTAAATAATAATAATAATTGCTAAAATTATTAAAAATATGCAAGAAATCTCCTGATATTCCTTTTTTCAAATAGTTAACGGAAAAAAATAAGTTTATTATAGTAAATGCCTTTCTATTTTCATATTAATTTCCAGAAAATGAAATTCAATCAGTTATAATTAGGTGTCGATCATATAATTTATTAAAGTAAAGATTAATTATAATGGTATCAGTATTTTTTTTTTTTTTTTTTTTAGCCTGACAAGACCGTATTATCAAAACTTTTTTCTAATTTTAAAATACTGTCCTTATTACGAGACTTTTGTGTTCAACATTAGTATTACTGTTAATTAGAGACTGGATTTCTAGTTAAATTTTGTTTCTTTAGAAAAATGTAGGCCTAATGTGAAATTGTGAAAACCAATTCAAAAGCAGGTAAATAACATCCCCGTTGATTCTGTAAATTTTCTATTTTGGGTATTATATTGTATTTTAAATATTAAGAACTTCCAATTGCCTAAATTCTCAAATTTGTCAATTATTTTTTTTTTGAAATTATGATCATTGTAGCAGTTTGCTAATTTCTTCATCGCATTATTAGCCCAAATTAAAATTTGAAGAATGGTTCTTTGTTGTATTATTTTGTTTGTTAATATGTTAGCATTCCTAAAACATTTTTATATAAGTTTGAAAAAGATAAAAGAGTATTAGTGCTGGGTTAAAGAAATTATTTAATATATAGAGCCACTTCAGTGATTATCTGCATTTCCAGTGTACACAATAAATCTGTCTCTTAAAGCAATAAATTTGGTGAAAAAGCTTCGAGAAATGAGGTACCACATTCAAATCAAATCAATATAGCAAACTTTCTCAACGAATTTCTTCATGAAGTTATTTCACAAATCTAACAATAGTGCCCAAGGGCGGCATAGGCCTAGGCCTATACTGGGACACTTTAACAACAGTGCCTACAGTGATCCTTATTCAAAATTGTATTCAGAGCAGAGACTGTGTTAAACTGATAGCTTTCTGTCTAGATAAACAAATGTAACTGAATAAGAGAATGAATTTCAGTCCTAACAACTTTGTAAAGTTGGCTTTAATGGCTTTGTGGAGTGATTGTTTTATTTTGATTTTTATGTTTGTTAATAAGATAAAATTTAAAGTATTTAAAAATTCTGTTTTCACATTTATTACATCTTAAAATTCATTCTTTTCAAATAACACAAATAAAGTGATCTACCACCTTTAATTTCTAGTATTTATTGAAATCAACAGTAACTTTATTAATATTAACAGTATACTGTAAGGAAATACTTCATTGAGTTACAATTTTAACTGCCATTTTTCAAACAAGTCCTCTATTTGGTAACTCCTGATTTTTTATACAAGAAATGATTTAAATAATTTAACTATTAAGAATAAGTGTCAAAAATGTATCTAAGGATTCCCCCCCCCCCCCATTTAGGTACATCTTTTTATATAGTATCACAAAATCTCTGGCTAGTCTTATACTTCCACTCCAGTTTAATTAATTAAAATTGTATTTATAAAATAAATTATACCTTATTTTATAATACATGTGGAGAAAGCTGAGAATTAGTAGCAGTATTAATTAACAACCCAGTTGTAAAAATGTGTGTTTTAAATAGTTGGCTTTTTTAAATGTATCATGAAATTTTATGTATAACACATATCTCTCAAACATGTTCATATAATTTTCAAATTTGTATTTGATCATTATTTATTTATTTATTTTTGCTCTTGTTTACTGAGTATTTATCATGTAGACCTGTTTGTTTTGTAGTTGTATTTGTTTTGTATTTTTAAGCTTTCCAAATTTTATTTTTAAGCCCTTTGATATCAAATTTTATTCAGATATTACTTGGTTTGGGCAATTATTAGGCTTTATTAAAAATAAGAATTAAAAATTGAAAACTAAACATTAAATAATAAGAGAAGGGTAAGGGTAGTAATGTTAATTGTTAGGGTCGTTCTTCGTGAAATCATCCATTCAGGAATTCTTTCTTCCTTAGAGAAGGAATGATAGTTTTTAAGTTTAGGGAAACTTGATAAAGGACCCCTATCGAAGGGTGGTTCAAAAGTACATAGTTATTTCCCTTTTTTATCATGTTTGTTATCTATGTGCTATTTGTAGTTGGCGGTTTATTATTAATATTTTTAGCACATTAATATTTCCTCAATAGGAATTATTTTGTTGCACAAGCATTTTTAACATTCTGTTTTTTTACATAAACATTTCTGCATATGTTGTAATTTAGAAATGTACCTTCTTAAATTTTTGCAGCCATTTAAGATGGCATCTAGCTTGATATGGACTATTTTGAAAGTTCTGTAGTTTCAGTGTGGGAGAGCTACTAAATTTTTGAGAGTCCTGTATTAGAGGATCATAAGGGAAAAAAATAAATAAAAGCAAATTCAATATTGAGCTAGTTGGAGAGCTACTGCTTTCTGAATTATGGAAAAATTTCAACTAAATCTGCTCCGCACACTATCTTCATTTTATGGTTGTGTTTAATTTACCAGAGCTTTTAATATGCAATAAATAGTGTGGATTTTTTTGTTTGTTTTTGTTTTGGCTTTCTCTCTCTCTCTTTTTGCAACTGAGTTTTTACTGCATTTAGTTGTTATTTATTAAGATGACACCACTTCTGATGAATTTGATGTGGCTTTTCAAAACACCATTTCACTTTCAAAACACAAGCAACACACAAAAGGTTGAAGTGTGGCCTGAGTGCATATCCAATGAAAACATTAATTTCATTCTGAATCAAAAAACTGTAGTTTTCAACAAAATCTGCTAACATTTCACAGTAATATTTGTCAGGTTTTCTTTCTTAGCTTTGATAAACAGTGATGGAGTTTTGGAAACAAAATGGTGACAGCTTCTCAGTAAGGCACCAGGTCAACATTAAACTGATGATTATTAAGCTAATAAATAATAAATAATAGGAAGATGTAAAATATCCAGTAAGGAAGAAAAAACAAAAATCATCAGCTTAATGCTGACCTTAACATGCATGTATTGAAAGTAAAATAAAGTAAATAGGAAATAAAATGTACTTACTTGTAAAAAAGAATAAACAGGATAAAAAAGATGGCATTTAACCGACAGTTTTGGAATAATGAGTGTATTCCATTATCAGGAATGACACAAATACATCCCCTTTCCTTACTAGCCACCCCTTGAAAGTTTCATTAAAAACTTCCTCAACCCATACCAATATGGCCCTTCCTTCAGATCATCCAACATAAACATCACATACACCAAGCAACAAAATAATACTTTCAATACAGTATATTGTATCCCATGTAGCCAGTGCCCCTCTGGGTATGTAGGACAAACATCCCGACCCCTATCCATAAGCATCAAATAACACAAACACAGACCCCACACTTTCATACACAGTAACGCACTACAATGAGACAGGCCCCCCCCCCCCCCCCAACTTCTCTGCTGCCAAATCCCTCTCCCACCACATTAAACTATCCCACGGACTCCTAGCTGAATCTTTCTACATAATTCCACTTAAGGCATACAACCCTATCGGTGGGTAAAATGCCTGTCACTATTGCTAAACCTCCCTAATCCCTTCACTGTCCTCACTCCTACTATGTATTCCCACCTCGTGTCATCCTAAGGGTTTTGTGATGTCTTATAAATGTTTGTGCCACTCCTGATGATGGAATACAATCAGTATTCTGAAACTGTCATTCAATTACCATCTTTTTTATCCCATTTATTTTTTTTTACATGTAAGTGCATTTTATTTTCTATTTCACTTTATTAATGCCGACCTGTTACCTTACTGAGAAGTTGTTGCCATTTTTGTTTCCAAAACTCCATCACTGTTTATCAAAGCTATGAAAGAAAACCTGACACAAGTGACTGTGAAATGTTAGCAGATTTTGCTGAGAACTGCAGTTTCTTGATTCAGGATGAATTATTAACGTTTTCATTGGGTATGTACTCAGGCCACACTTAATCCTTTCGTGTGTTGCTTCAAGTCAAATGGTGTTTTAAAAAGCCACATTAAACTCTTCAGAAGTCATCATCTAAAACACAACACAGTGGTTCTTTATATTTTTCAGAGGTACCTTACAAAAGCCACATCAAAAATCAACTCTTCCATCTATCAAAAAAAAATCGGTGATGGACATGCTGTCTCTTATAAGAAGCCCCCCCCCCCCCCCAAAAAAATATCATCAACATGTGCGAAAACAAGTTTGATTTTGGCCACCTAGATGCTGAAACCTAGTACCCAAAGGGGGCATTTAGGCATTATGCAATACAGAAGTAGGTTATTTCGTCATGATTTTGAGGTTTAATAAAGATAAATGATATAAATTTTACAGCAGTCTTATAAATGCTCGAATATAAAAGGGTAAGTCAGTCAATAGGTCACAAATCTCTATTTAACAAAATACTCAGTGAGATATGTACTTGAAAACTATTTTTTATTTTTTAACATGATCTCCACCAACCAGGGTTGGTCAGTAATGCATTAAAATGTAATGGAAGTGCAGAATAATGGAAGTGTGTAATGCAATTACAGGTTAATCGTTGCAAGGTAATCCCAAGTATGTTTTGCGCAATGTAATTGAATTAATCTGTAATGCATTACATTGAAGGCAATATAATTCAATTATTTGGTAATGAAATTACACAATTTGCAATTAATAATTGCCCTCTAATATGTTGTATAGGTTTTCATGTTCCAAAAGCTATTTCTAGAGAATCTGGGTCGGTAACATAGCAGACATAGACTGAAGTGTTGTGTAGAATATTCCAGAATGTATGAAACCGATTTGATATTGTTTACATTTTTCACATTCTCTAACCGATAAACACATCCAGTATGTATTTACTTCATATGTATTATTTCATTCAAATCTTTTTACTTGAGGTGAGGAAGGAGACAACTCATCTCATACAAATACTGTGAAGGGGTGTTCTCCAAACATTATGTATAAACATTTCAAGTCCGAGGGGTGGAACAATTTGGAGGTTCATAAGTTCAAATTACCCAAACAAAACATAAGGGGTGTAATGATTGCCGATTTATTAACATTTTATTGTTTACCATAAATTATTGGTTAATTACCAACATATACTTCACCATTAACTGCAGTTACAATGTAATTATAATTGGTCTGGCTCATAAAACTATAAGGTCTGGCTCATAAAATTACCATTACAATGAAATGCATTACCGATTAATTCAATTATAGTTTTGCTCACATCTGCCACCAACATTGATACATTTATCCCAACTCTTTATCAATGTCCCAAAACCTTTTGCATAAAAGTCTTTGGGCTGCTGTAGTAGCCACAGTCACCTCAGGTTCAACTTCTTCATTATTCGCCAAACGTTTGCCACCAAGGTGTTTTTTCAATGGACCAAACAAGTGAAAGTTACTTGGTGCTAAATAGAGGCTGTAAGGCAGATGTTGAAAAAGTTGCCACCCTAATTCATTAATTCTCTCCTGAATTAATTGAGCCGTATGAAGTCTTGCATTATCATGATGAAGTAATATTCCTCTAATCACTAGACCTGGACAAAGCCCGAAGCATCAACAGAACTTCACAGTACGAAAAAGCATTCGTATTCTTGCCTCCCTTTTGGAAATGGGCTAGCAACAGTCCTTTAGAATCTCAACTGTAAGCATAACCTTGAATTTCTTGCATGGAGGCAAAGAAGGATGTTTCCAGTGTATTGAATAACACTTTGATTTTGGTTGGAAGTGATGCACTAATGATTCATCCTCAGTAATAAACCTGTTAAGCATATCTTCTCCTTCATTGGCATACTGAGAGAGATATTACAAACAGATGCCGATTTGATTCAGTTTGTGTTCCTTAGTTAGTTGTCTGGGCATCCACTGTGAGCACACTTTTCAGAACTTCAAACGATCATGCATTATGCTGTAGGCTAAACCATGAGAATACCCTATTGCAGTTGCAATGCTGTCTACCTTTACTCACCTGTCAGCTCAAATTATCTTCTCCACTTCATTATGGATTCTTTCACTGTCTAGACAGATCGATCTTTGTCCAAAATTTTTCAGCATCCTTGACAGAATTTATCAACCCAGTTCTGCATCGCTTTACAAGACAAACAATTTTCACCATACACAGATTACATTTCCTTATGAATATCCTTTTCAGGAAGTCCTTTTGCCCACAAAAATGCATAATAGCACGCTACTCTTTTAAAGGACACTTCTCGATCAAGGTCGCCATTTTCTCACTGAGCTGTGCATGTTTACGTCTGCTACCTAGTGAATGCTAATTGTCTGTTATCAAGCTGGATTATGCTGCTACCTGAAAATCACTACTATCTTACATCAATTTGTGACCTATTTACTGCCTTCCCCTTGTAATTTAGCAAGCTTTTAGAAGTTTTTCATCATGTCACAGCAATAAAACCAGAAATATCTAAAACTCCAAAATTGTAGTAGAGTAAGCTATCATACAATACTTTGATGTCTTCCAATTTCCATCCTGAAGTATTAGTGCCTGAATATTTGTAAATAAACTATGTGACCATGATCATCAGGGCTTAATAAAGTAAGAAGGAGAAGGTTCTAAGCCTTGGGATTTTTATAGACTAATAATGTGTGGTTATAATTAAACTGACAGTACTCAGAGCGATGTAGAGAATGATCTGCTTGATAGATCACAACGAAAATTGGTGGACACCTTAATAAGAACAGGGTCAGGTACGCCATGGAATATTGTAATTCTACAAACTTCATGGGGATAAATCCTTACCTAACTTACCTTCATGGGGATAAATCCCTTATTATGACAAATACAAATGATAAGTATAATAGTACACGTTATTTGATTGTTTACACAAAAGAAAAGATTAATATTTTTTTTCAAAAATAACAGAAAACTATGTAAGATAAATTTGGATTTACCAGGAAATATTTGGAGAGGCTTTAATATGTACTTAGATAATTAACAGTAATCTGTTTTACCTGCCTTAAATTTGTAGAAATTGCTATTAAACTTAAGAATACGGTACCACTGGTTTTTTTTTTTTTTTTTTTTTAAAGTAAAAAAAAAAAAATAGGCGTTAAAACTTAAGAACACGATACCGCTGTATTTTTATCAAGATTCAGATAATGTAATTGAAAGATTCAGTAATATATAGGCAGAGTGGCAGTGGTTGAAGAAATATTGAAGATATAAAATAAATCAATACACTGGACTAGGTTGAATAATTATATTTAAACGATATTCACAAAACTGCAATAGCATTGAAATCACTAAATAAATTCTAATATACACTTAAAATGATTAATATATTTCCACCCATTTGGCGAAATCAGTTGTATCTTAAACTTGACTCATTTTGAATAAATTTATGCCTGTAGATCACGATGATTCGAATTATGGCTTTGTACATTAAAGTTAATCTTTTCCATTCAAATCTGTCATAGTACACAAATTCTTTTAAACAATCTCTTAGAATAGTTCCACAAATAGCACAGTTTAAAATACATATTTCGCTTATTCGAAGATTATCCTATGTTTTTTATTACGAAGACATAATTCTTGATTCCACTTAAATTTACCAGTGTTCTTCATCACCATCTTCTTTGAACAATCAAAGAATGTTGTAATTGTTACAGTAATATGGTGCATTGAATCATGATCTTTCATCAGTTATTATTGTAGAGATAATTGAAATCTTAATTTGACTTTTCACCCCAATAATTTTTGTAATTATTCAATCTAAACATCCTGGAGGGGGTCATACCTCAACTTATTCTAACCTACAGCTAATCGGCACACACGTTTCGTGCTAACAGCTTGAATTTAAACTAAGTTAAATATTTTTCCCACTTATTTTATGTCAGGTGAGTCATCCTCACATTAACAAAATTAAAACATTGAATGTTTAATTATGTGCATGGACCGTTACTATCCACTCTTTTTTGTTTTATTTTTTTTTTATTTCTTGCAAATTTAAACATTACAGTCCTACTAGGTAAACTCACGTACCTGTGTTGTAGGTGCTGAGAGTAGTTAAGTATGATAGATAATAAAGAATACATTAAGTAAAAATATTACAAAAAAATCTTTTGTAAACATATTACAAACAAAAATTAGAACAGTACATAATTAGAGTGGAGTAAAAATATTATATGACAAATAAGACCAGTACATAATTAGAGTGAATTAAAATATTATGTAAAAATAATAAGAGCAACATGAATAAGATATAAAATAAAACAAGATATAAAGATATAGTTTCTTTAGCTTTTTCATTAATATGTTCCAAATTATTTTTTCGTTGATTATTTTTTCTATTAGAAGATTTTTTAATTTTCCGATATTTTTTACATTATATATCTCAGGATCTAACTGGCTGAACAGTTTCGTTAAAATCCTGTTATTGTTTCTAAGGCCGTAATTATTTTTTGGATTTTCAAACTTTAATATATTCTGTAGTTTGCTACGAGTATTTGTTATGTTAGGAACTGTCTTTATTTTATTATTTACATTATAAAAGTTTTTTATTAATAGTGTATAGGTAATTTTTTGTTTTGGTAATAAAATTTTGTGTTTGATTCTTAATTGACGTTTCTGATGTTCGTTTAGAGTATTATATTTTGAAAAGATTAAATTTAATATTTTCTTTAAAAGCCTTTCAATGTTTTTCATTTCTGTTTTGGTGATATGTATCCAACAAGATAGTCCGTAGTTTAATAGAGAGTCAACGAAAGCCTTGTAAATAATAATTTTTTGTTTGAGTGGAAATAAGTTTTTAATGTGGTGAAACATGTAAGTAAAAGTGTTTAGTTTTTTTGTAATTTGTATATAATGATTTGTCCATGTGAAGTTATTGTTTATGTGAATACCTAAATATTTATATACATTTATTACATCTAGTTTACTGCAAGAGCAGTTTATTGAAAGATAGTTTTGTCTGTAACAAGAGTGTTGATGTAATTTGATTTGTGGAAGGTCCGTCAGGCTTTTGTTTTTTGTTTTAATCAACATTAGTTTTGTTTTATCATTGTTTATGTGCATTTTGTTATCATGTGACCATTTCGTTATTTGATTAAAGTCTTCTTGTAGTCTATTCTGAGCTGTTGATAAATCTTTGTGTGTGTTCAGTATTACAAGATCATCTGCATAGGCATAGGCTGTTGATGTTTGTAGTTCTGAAAAGAGGGAATTTAAATAAAGAATAAATAGAAGAGGTCCAAGATTGGAACCTTGTGGAATGCCAGACTTAATGTTGTAGATCTTACTTTGTTTTGTGTTTAATTTTATTCTGAATTTTCTGTTTTTTAAATAGTTTTCTATCAATTTATTGATTTTGCCTCTTATTCCTAAATTATGCAATTTCTTTACTAAGATATTGTGATTTACGCGATCGAAAGCTTTACTGAAGTCAATGAAAATTACCAAATTATATAGGCTTTTATTAAGATTATGATTTATAGTTTCATTAAAGTTATTTAGAAGGTTGATAGTGCTCGAATTTCTTTGATAGGCATATTGTTCTTTTTTTAGTATGTTGTAATTTATTACATAGTTAAAAATTGTTTTTGATAGATAGGATTCTATTATTTTTGAAACGTTTGATAGAATTGAAATAGGTCTATAATTTTCTGCAATATCTGCTTTACCCTTTTTATAAATGGGAATGACTTTGGCAATTTTCCATGCTGATGAATAAATACTCGAATTGAACATGATTTTAAACAGCTCACTTATTAGTTCTGCAAAAATCTCCTTATGTTCCTTTATATCTTTTGTCTTAATATTATCAATTCCCACTGAATTTTTGGTTTTCATAATGTCAATTAAACTAATTACTTCGCTTATATTTGGTGGAAAGAATGCCATCGATTGAAGTTGACTGCTTGTGTTATCTCTGTGCTCCTTGAAATCGCAATTACAATTTTCATTGATATTTTTCAGTCTGAACGTTTTACTTAGTTTATCATTTGCTGTTTTTATACCATGCTTTTGTATGAATCTATCGATTTGTGTGTTGTCTTTTGATTTGTTTTTTTGATTTATTTCTGAATTGATAACACTCCAAATTTTTGCAGTACTGTTGTTATTAATATTTAATGTTTTATGATAATGATTGTTTTTGGTTTTGTTTATAATATTTTTTACCCAATTTCTTTTGTTTTTGTACTGTTCTTCGTATTTTGTGTTGGTCCTGTTATTTTTGTATTTTTTAAATAATTCATCTTTTTCTTTTATGTGTCTATATATATCGTCTGTCATCCACTGTTGTTTATATGAGTTATGTTTATCATTGTTTCTTCTACTTTCTATATCATTTACGGCTTTTTTATTTTTTATTGTTTTATATGTATATAATCTGGCTTTATTGGTAATGTTGATTAGTTTACTTATGATTTTGTTTGGGTCAGTTTCTATGGTATTTTTTATGTTTGTTATAAGTTTTGTAGTATTCTCTTTAAAGTAGCTTTCGTCCATTTTTGTGTTTCTTTTGTTGTTGTTTTTATGTTTTGAGTTAATGGTCTGCTCGTTGGGGGTGTGATATTCTATTATGAGTGGATAGTGGTCAGATATATCGATTCTAATTATGTTTCCAGTTAATGTGGCGTTGTGAATTTTTGCAAAACAATGGTCTATACAAGTGGCGGAGGTATTTTTTGCCGTTTTTACATTTCTAGTTATTTCGTAGATATAATTTTTGAGGCCAAATGATAAATAGGTTTCCAAGTATTGTAGTGTAAGTGAATCTTGCTTTAGAATGTCAATATTCATATCTCCGACAACTATGAGATCTTTACTCAAATTTGATTTATCTGTTATTTCTTTTAGGGTGTTATTTAGTTCATCTAGAAATTGTGGCTTATTAGTATGTGGTGGTTTGTAAACTGCTAAAATTGTAAGATTTTTATTATTAAATGCATTTTGGTTTTTATTTAGGTTATTTTTTAGTGTGCAGGTTATATTTTCGAAAGTAATCGTGTTTATATTTAAAGTCTCAACATTGTAGTGTTTTTTGAAATATATCATTATATCACCTCCCCTTGTATTTTTCCTTAATTTATGTAAAATATAATAATTTGGAAGGGTATAATAAGAAATTTCTTCTTCTTTTATGTTTACTTCTACTAGAATTATTGCTTCGAAACTATTTACATTGTTAATGTGACTTATAAAATAATTGAAATTTGTTTTGAGGCTTCTGATATTTAAGAATAATATGTTTTCGGATTTCATTTGAGAAGTTCGAGTTTCATTATCATATTGCCATTCTTTTAAATTTTCGTAGTTGAAGAGAACTCCCCTGGTGGTGTGATCTTCCATTTTTTCTTATTTTTGACATAAATAATTCTATTCTGCAGGATAATGATTTTATAATTTGTTGAGGTCTTCTTCTTTTTCAATTTTGATAATTCTTGAGTTTTCATCTTTCCTCAAGAAAATATTGTGATTTTTGGTCCATGCAAATCTGTAATTTTTTTCTTTTGAAAACATTTTCGTTTTCCAGAGGAGTTCTTTCTTTTTTAATGATAAATTATCATTCAGATAGATTTTGCTCTGATCCTGATTGTTAAAGATATCATCATTGTTCAGGATTTTCTTTTTTTTTGATGCTATCAACCCATAATGTTTTGGTTTTTTGATTGGTGAATTTAATAATTACAGGCCTAACTTTGGTCTTATTATAGGATTGATACCTGTGAACAGCAACGATGTTCTCCCATTGGTCTTTAAGTTGTAAGGCGTTGGTTAGCCTGCTGATAGTGTCTGTTATGTTTTCATTTGGGGGTTCTTTGAGTCCAATCACCTCTAAATTGTTTTTCCTTGATATATTTTCCAGATGTTCAATTTGTGTTTCCAATTGAGTGATTTTTTCCGAATTGATTTGATTTGCCTTTTCTATAGTTAATGTTTTCTCATTTATCTTTTTGAGTTCTTTTTGATTCGTCTGTAATTTATCGATAATGTCCTGATATTGTTGATTTATGAAGGTCATACTATCTTTCAATTCGGATAATTCTGTTTTGAATTCCCTCATTTCTTGTTTGAAGCCCCCAATTTCTTCTTTTATAGCCCTCAGTTCTGAGAGGATGGTCCGGGTCAAGGTCACTGATGTGTCTTCGGGGGAATTCTCCTTATTGCCTACTGAGATTGCTGTTTGTGATTGAAATTCGTCTCTCGAGACGTTTTTGCTTTCTAATTTTGTTGTTGTAGCTGTTGCTGTTACAATTCTGATACAGTTTTTACATTTCCATAAGTTTTTTTTAGATGGGCTAGCTTTTGCTGTTTCGTCACTGCCCTCCGCACATCTTAAATGCTGTTCCCCGCCACACGATGCACATTTAAGTTCTTCGCATTTCAAGAGTTTCTTACATTTAAGACAATGAATTTTGGATTTTTTGTACTCGCTCATTTCTGCTGTTTCTTTGTTGATATACAGAAGCACTTGAAAGTTGAATTAGCAATGGAAATAAAAGGATTTTTTGGAGAGCGATAAAACTGCACGTGCAGGAGCTACACGCATGCGCTCTTGACAGCGCATTTCAAACTACAAACCTTCGCGGCTAGCTGGGTTGGCGGTAGCTTGGCTGTGGCAAGTTGTCCCATACGATAAGAACATAGGGAAGAAAATTAGTTATTTTGAGTGCCACCAGGTGGCGTTGCACGCTCGCTCAAAAAAGTGTTAAACACGCTAATTTTTGTGACGTTTTCGCCAGTCATATGTTGATATTTTCTAAAATTGCTAGAAGTAACCATATGTATATGCAAGAATACCTAGCTTTGCTAGTAAAACTCTTTAACAAAAAGGCAGTCATGTTGCTGTTGCATTATGCCAATATCGTCTTTTGAAAGAAATAAGGAAAAGGACCTTTTGTCACTAAATGGACTGAAGAATATGATAAAGAAATTTAAGGAAGGTAGGCGAGTTGGGTATCGCTCCCGGTAGATGGTGGCGACCTGCTGCAGAAAACAGTGCGAAAGACATCGCATTTACTGTTGCAGAAATCCAGTCGCATTCGGGTCTACCCGTAGATAGTGCCAGATGTGTGCTCTGGCATTTGCAGGTTCTTTGGTCAACTGTCTGTAAAATTCTATGGTCCATCTTGGAATGGTATCCTTATAAAATTCAGAGCATGCAGCAGCTGCAACCACGTGACCCTGAATAGCTCACTGATATTGCTTTGCGATTTCTGGTGAAGATGCAGTTCAGTGATATGGTCTTCAAAAGTCTTAAAATTGGTGAGGTGCATTTTTCCCTACAAGGAGCAGTGAATACATACAACTACCAAATTTGGGGTTGGACATGTCCAAATGCTGATGCTTGCTGAACCCCTACACTCCAAATATGTAACTGTATGATGCGGATTTACTGTAAAGTTTATAATCTGACCATTTTTCTTTGACATCACACCTGAAGGCCCCATGCATTGATCAGTGAATGGACCAAGTGTTACACAAATATTCTCTACCACAAGATTATTCCGGCTTTACAGGAACATAATTGCTTAGACTTCATAACCTTCATGGAGGTTTTGAGCAACTTGATTTCAATTAAAGGTTTTGTTTGTTCAACTTGGTTTTGTCTATTTTTTTTTTTTTTCTGCACCAATATCACCTGGTGGCAATCAAAACACCTTTTTTTTTTTCGCATATTCTCTTCGCCATGTTTTTATTAAGGTGTCCACCCATTTTCGTTGTGATCCGTCGAGTAGATCCTTCTCTACATCGCTTTGAGTACTGTATGTTTAATTATAATAACCACCCAGTACTTTGGAGGTTTGATAATAAATGACAAAAGTTTGAAAATTTAGACTTTCATACTTTTTAAAACACTTAAAAATTACATTTGTAAGAAAAAAATTTGCCAAATTTCAGGCTTAATTTCAACCACTTTGGCTGCAGATGGACAAAACTTTGTAATGAGATGAACTGTAGCCCACTTTAAGAGCAGCAAAATGGTATTTGTTGTAAATCTCTTTTAGTTGTGAATATATTTAGGTTTCTGTGAACATCGGGATTCACCAAATTTAGTGAAATGGCCTTATCGGGAAAATAAATTAGAGGGAATATTTTAAAAATTGTTTTAGAACTACTGAAATATCTAGGAATATGTTTTCCAAAAATAAAAATTTTTTAAATTGGTCATGCAACCCATTAGTTTTTTCTAGGCGATGTCATATTGAATAACCCATAATGGAAGATATTAACGTTTTCATTTTTGACTTGATGCTGTAGTATTTCTGAAAAGGCAAAAACACAACTTAATTAAAAAAAAAAAAAAAGGATATGTGCCATGTATAGAAAATATGATTTGCAAAATTTAAAACGGGCAGCTTTTATTTAAAAAGATGCCAACTTGGCAAGATTGTCGACTATTGAAAACAAGCTGACCAACCAAACTTCTGGTTCTTAATAAAGTAATTCCTTTATTAAGTTCTAATGAAAGAATTGTAAACAAGATATAGTGGATCACATAACAGAAATGGAAATAATAAAAATCACAATTATTGTCTGAAAACTAATTTTTTATATTATTTTTTTAATATCTTGTATATAATTTGTATTATCAAAAACATATTGTATACCGAATCTTTTAGAATGTTTAATGACAAAATTCGTATTATATAGAAATAAGATCATATCACTCTTTTAAATCATTGTTAATTAGTATTTTATTATTTAAATTAATATTGTAATCGTATTAATATTAATTAATCAATATAAATAAAAAATAAGTAGCCATTTATTATTAATTAATAATTAAATTATGAATCATATTAATATTATAATCATGACTAATAATTCATGTGAACTGTGCCATTCATTTGTCAAAATTGGAACACTTACAGAGAGTGGAAATTTGTCTGTTAGTAGGAGTTAATTGTAAATTAAAGTAAGTAAATAAGTAACAACATCAACAATAATGACAATAATAAAATTTTTGATAGAGATCCATCTAAAGCTTATCCTGTTCTAACTTTCAGGGACATCACGCTTGTATTTTGTCGTTATAGAAAATAGGTCTTGCTGGCTTAGCAAAGAATTATCAGATGCGAATTAAAACATCCTAAATATGAAATTTCATTTTTCTGAAGGACTTCGATAACAATCTGCTTTTCGTTAGGCAGTAATATTTGTATTTATTCTCCGCCAATCAAAATGCATTAAAATCAAGGATGGCAGTGTGTGTGTGTGAGAGAACAGATCCCAGAGGCAGATGTGTTGGAATCTGGGTTTGAATCCTGGCAGTGGCATGGTGTTTAATTTCCTTTCCTGTGTTAGTCAGCCTCTGCACTTTTTCTTTGGATCTGAAGCCATTTCCATAATGACTTTCTGAGGACAGCAACAGGAATCCCGTTCAGAATCTTTCCCCAGTATCTGTGGGAACTCCTGAGTTCTATAGAATGCGTACCTTCTGTGCTCAGAGATCGCACTTTAAGAAGAAAAGGTCATATTACCCTAAAAATAATTGTCAGTATGTTACGTAATTTGCTTCTTTCATCAATTTCTGATCTTTTTCTGAAAAATGAGTCTAGACTAATTAGTTGGATGTCTAAGTTACCTAGGTGGTTGAAAAAGAGCAAAATTGAAGGAACAGGGAGTAGTTTTACTTATTGGCTAGTGCAAGTTAAATGATGAAAATAATGCAGTGGAATGTAAATCTTAATGACTGAGAATTGTGAATGATAGTTATGGAATAAGTGAAGATCTGGCAAAATGATGCAAACTTTTCTTAAGTGATTACTTATAGAAATACAAAATTGTGTTGTGCATATTGTTATGCATTACTGCATCTTTTTGGTATTGCATTATTTTTACCAGATGTTCTTAGATTGATTTGAGGATTTAATTATCCGCAGCCAAGCTCTCCTACCCACTTGGCTACCGGACCCACAATCATTTAAAGTAAATATTTAAAATATTGTCCTCAATTTTTTCTTATTGTAAATTTCTGGTTCACTAGTAGTAGTAGTAGTAGCATCAATTCTTCTTATAAAAATTTAACAATACCTTTTTTAGTATTAATACTATGTGCTGAATAAAAATGTAAAACATGTATACTTTTATATTCCATAGAGAAATGTTGCATTTTTCAGAACAAAATTTACTCAATAAAACCTAATTTTATTTTATTTTCCTTTAAAATTGTTGTGGTTGTATTTCTCATCCTTTTGTCTTACGTATTCATATATTTTATTTTGAATTTTTGGCCTAATAAAGAAGTCACTGTAAGACTTCAGAAATTTGCCTTTGTAATATTATGTTTTTCTGATGAAGTAAAGTTCAAAATAAATTTTAACTTTCGTGCATTATCAATATTATTTTTTTTTTTTGTAAATTAATAATTTTATTGAATTTTACTATTGTTTGCATTAATTTTATCTCTGCTTTTTTTAGTGGCAAGTTCTTGAATTATTGATTGTAATTCCATGACAAAGGCAACTACATCTGAAGTTTTAAATGTCTTTCTTTTTTTAATCTAATTTTCTGAACATTTGCACTGCAATAATTAGTTCAGAATAGATTATGTCAACTTGATCATAAAAAAAAAAAAAAAATCTTTTTTTTTTTACTCAAAAACTTTATTTTAAATTTTTATGATTGCAAACTTGATATTTATGCCTTTTATCATTTTATCCATCATTGTGTCTTTAGTTTCATTGGTCTTTTCTATGTTGTTGTACATTTTCCAGCTTTCTGCTTATATTAAATTTTCTTATTTGATCAGTCTTCCCAAGTCATTTATTTGTGATAAACATAGATGAAAGTAATGAATACGGAGGGTTGTTCCAAGATTATGAGAATGATTGGTCAAACCCACAATGGGCCGTGCTCTTATGCAAATAGTATATCACACAATTGTAGGATCACTTAGGGACCCAAGAACGTTGTTTTGTCTTGTATTGTTATTTGCAGTCAAAAATGCCATCTAAGGTTCCATTTTGGTTGGAAGGGTACATAATTGCTCTTTCTGATGTGAAATTTTTGTATTCCAACATAATTACAATATGTAAACAATGAAATTTCCAAGATGACAAAGTCGGCTATTAGTCATTTAATTACTGAGAGCAAAAGGAAGCCAATTAGTTTGGACTGAGATAAGTTATTCTCTCAGAAACCACACTGAAGACCTATGCGTTCTCTCACCATTGTAGGGAAGGTAAAAAAAATAGTGATTAAAGAGAACCCAAGTACTCAAAAGATGCATTGTCCAGGTAACAGGAGTGTGAAAGACAAAAGTAGGAATCATAATTCAACAGGATCTAGGTCTTTGAAAATATCATAAGCAAATGTATAAAGCTTACACCCTGTCACATTGTGAAGTGCAAAACCATCTCACATAAGCTGTATGAAGGGTACTTGGCAAGTGATATGTGGAAAAATGTTGTAACCTTTGAAACCTGGATGTACATAAATAACTGAAACAATCCTTGGGCAATTTTCTGTTGTCCAGATGATGCCAAAGGCAGAACAGAATGGTTCTGTCAGTGTAAGGAAAGTTTTTCCAAAGGGTTCATTATAGTGGCTGGTTATTATCATCGGGAACAGTTAACAGTATAGAATTTCTGGACCAAGGTTAACGCTGCTTAGAGGTAACATTTTAGAACTGCTATACTTTACTGAAATTCCTAGACTATACAGTGAGGAGTGTAAAAATAGCCACCAAGACAAGGCCTTATCTCATACAGCAAAATCAACAGTGACTTACTGTACATGAATTGAATGGCTCAAGAAATGGGAATTCAGGTTAATCTGTATAGTTCCATACCCATAAATCACTAAATGCATTTCTCATAGACTTCTGTGAATGAAATTTACTGAAAACGACCCTTGGAAAGAGATGACCTAGAACTGTTGAAAGACTGAAAAGTCTTTCAGGAGGAATGGGACAAAATACTATTAATAACTTTCCAACGAAACCTCCTCCAATAGAAACTGCAATATCGAGTGATAGCCAAGATGCAGAGAAAGCAAATTGAACATAGTTGTTGATAACATCTTCTACAGATACCAAAAATAAAACATCTTGTAACTTATTAGAAACAAAAACTCCAAAATCACCTTTGGTTATATTTCGACTTTTAATTTCAAAGTCTTAATCATACCTTTATGGGAAGTGAGAAACATCTCTCACTTTCCCAAGAACGAAAAATAATA
>JAFIDM010009631.1:129690307-129706304 GCA_023159025.1 Thereuonema tuberculata | reverse complement strand
TTTATTTGGGTTAATACTATAGTGACTTTGATAATTTTTTGCAGAAGAAGGGGTAATGGTGGCAACTTAATTTTTTTTTCTAAATGTTACCTAAGAATAATAGTATTTGATAAAAAAATTTCATGCTGCTATCACCTATCCCTTTTGAGCTATGCACCTTTGTCTTACACCTATTTTCCCATTGACACTAATGTTAAACAGGATCAAATTAGGCTTAAGAGCATGTTTTTGGAAAATTTATAACTTCTTTAATTTTTTACATATGCAAAAAAAAAAAAAAAAAATACGGTTCTCATAATTTTGTTTCTAGAACTTGGAAAAAAAATCAAAATCTAATTCTGAGACATGAATTTTTTTTTTAAAAAAATTGGGTGTTTTGACATGGAATGACTCCAACCCAATATTTTGATATTACAGATTGATATGTTGACAAGTCATTTATGATAATGCAATACAAGTGTGGTTTGCATCACTAGTACATATGCCTTATGCCTTTTGATGTACAGTGGAACCCCGCCATTCGTCCGCCTCTCTACTCGTACAACTCGTTATTCGTCCAACTTTTTCAAGTAAAATTCAACTCTCCATTCGTACGCTTGCCCCGCGATTCGCACAGCGAGACCTTGTTACTGGCCGCGCCACGCAGTCACTTCAGCTCAGCCTCGTGCTAGCTTCCGTACACTACGCATCATCCCCGGAAGCTTCGTGAAACTTTGTGCTATTTTATTGTTATTTTTATTAAAAATAGTGCAGCCATGGGTCCAAAAAAGATTACTGATTCAACCAAGCCTAAAAGCAAAAGCAGTGAGAACGACAATTGAATTGAAAAAAAGAAATCGTTGCGAAGTTTGAAAGTGGAACTCGTGTCTCTGACCTGGCAACTCAATATGGCATGGCGAAATCAACCATATCATCTATACTGAAAAAGAAAGACATAATAAGAGAGGCCTGTATATTTATTGTTTTCATAGTTTTTATCTATTTTATGCTTAAAATATTATTACAAAGGTTTAAATAAGCAATCATCTGTGGGTCTGGAATGGATTAATCCAATTTACATATGTGAAAAAATGATTCGCCATTCGTACAAATCGCCATTCGAACTGCTTCCTAAAACGGATTGTGTACGAATAGCGAGGTTCCACTGTATATATAAGTATATCTGTACTCTTCTTACAGATATACCTTTTCAATAATTGATTTTGTTGATACAGTTGTTATAGTTATTATAGATGGAAAGGGGATAGTTAGAAATTTTAAATTTATATTTTAAAAGAATTTTTTCCAACCAGAAGAATTTATAGATGAACAGTTGATAGGAAATTTTGAACGTATATTTAAAAAAAAACTTTCACATCAAAAGCATTAAATGAATTCTTCTAAAATGGAGCATGCTTCTTTGGCATGGTGAAATGCCAAATAACTGTAGTGCAAATACTGTAGAAACAGTATACATGCATAAATTATAAGCAGCAAAATTTAAAAATTTTGTAAATGTATAAATTATAAACAGTGTAGTTAATTCTAAATGCAGCATGGCCATTTAAGCTGTCAGTGGTGTGTTTTAACTTACCAGTATTGAATATCACATTATCATGAAACACTGTCAGCTAGTTGGACAATGTTGGGTGACATTTCTACCTCTTATCATCCAGCCTGTAAGGTCTTTACAAACATGTAATTAATTTATAGATGGGCCAGGTAGCCTAATGGGTAAGGGCGCTTGGTTTATACATTCTTTGGCTTGGCTGTGGTTGGAGATGGCGGGTTCGATCCCCAGCCTTGGCAGAGGGCTGGGATTTTTCCATTCTCCTAGGATCTACCCAGCCCTCTGTTGAATGGGTACTGGGTTTCTTTCCCAAGGGTTAAAAGCAGGTGGGCATAGGGCTGACCACCCGACCTCAACTTAGTCCCATTGGTCACAGAATGCCAGAAGCCTTACCTTCTGCGACCCCAAGGGCCACATAGGCCTGTTGTGGGACACTTTAACTTAATTTATTTATAGATTTTTTCAAGAGGAATTTCATTGCAATGCTTAAATTGTGTCATTTCATACTGACAATATATTATGACTGATTACTGCACTTTTTTTTTATTATTATTGTTTCTCTATTTGAAATTCGTGATTGTCAAAATCAATACCCAGATAAGGGAGTTGTTCATTTTCATTTGGGTTCCCCTAAAAAATTATAGGTATTGTATCATTAATTAAAAATGCATCATAATCAGTTTGTAACATTGTTGCTCATTTTTGTACTACTATGTGTTTTTATCTCCAAAAATAACAATTAATTATTGCCACAATTAATAATTGACTAGCAGCATATGTACTTATAACTATCTTAATGGACATTATTACATCCTTAGACAAAGAGTATCTTTTGGAAAGTTAGATCTAATCAGTTTTGCAATGGATATTATTCTGTCAGATATTATTGAAATAGGATGGGTGAGTGGATTCATCAGCTTATAGTGTTTCACTGTATAAGAATGATATTACTATGGCTGGAATTCTAAAGATATATTGCAATTTCTAAACAGGCTCATCAGAGAGTTCGGATAACCAAAGATCATGCTGTTCAAACTAAAGAAGAAACTATAGCCCTTCAGAATGCCAATCTTTCATCAAAAATGTTATTTTGTACTATTCACAAGCAAGTATGTATTGCAATTTATTTCATTAAATAAAAAAACATATTCACACTTAAATTTTCATCATGTGTAATTGACCTAAGATTTAAATTCGTATAATTTAATTTTGGATATTTTTTTGTTTTATTTTTTTTTACTATCTTTATTTCAGTCAGAGGTGAAAAATCACTTGAATCATCATTTGAATATATTTTTTTAATGTTCTTTAAATAAATATTTAATTAATTAAATTAATATGTAATTAAAATAGGAAGTATAACTTTGCAGTAATTTATTAGTGATTCCTTAAATAAAGTGACAAATATTTAAATTTTTATGACACAGATAGATGATTGAGATGTAATTTTGAAAAATATGGTTTATAGTTGAAAAACAAAATTCAGTTTATTTAGATAGCTGTGTTACTTGTCTTGTAAAAGAAGCAAAAAAATATACTTCTTTCAGAAAAATACAGGAAAAAATTAAACACATTATATTCAATACAAATAACAGCACTTTTCTCATTATGAAGAATATTAGGTGTTGTTATTTGTATTGTGAGTGATATGTGTGCATTGATAGAACTATAATATACATTTTATTATAAATTGGCTAAAAATTAAACTTGAACATATACTGTAAATTTAAAAGTTCAATAAAAATATATGTGAGAATTTAAATGAAAGAACTGCTCAATAATTTTCATTTTATTGTTATAGGAACAGCTGAAATTATTTTGTGAGAACTGTGATCAGTTAACATGTAGAGATTGTCAACTAATAGATCACCGTGACCACAGATACCAGTTTGTGTCTGAAGTAAGCCAGCAATTTAAAATGATTTTAACTAATGGACTTACAAAGCTTCGAGAAAAGAAATCTCATATTGAGGTTGCAAAATCATTGGTTTCAAAACGTTATAAAGATATAGCTGAACGAGAACAGATGGTTACCAATGAAATTAAAATGTTTTCCATAAGGTAATATTTTGTTCTGAAGTAATATTGAATCTAGACTATCCAAAATTTGAATCAATATAATTGAAATTCTTTTTTAAAGATTAGTAGTAATGACACGATTCAATCAAAACATTATGACCACACAGTTATTTCACAATCAACCAATCCACTTTCCCAGGTGGTAAATGCATCATGGTGAAAACCAGTAAATGTAACACTGGAGGTATTTGACAAACTCTCCATTTGATTGTCTGTTTGACATGGTCTCAGAAACTTCAAAAAGCCATAATTGTTTTATATTGGTTAAAGTGAAGTGACTGCTCCAAGGTGTTCCAAGACTGGAAAACTATAGAAAAACTATGTTCAATCAAGGGATAGATAATCATCTAAAGAATCTTCTTCAAATCGGCCTTTGAAGTAAGCTTATTCTTAATCATTTGAGCAATAAAATTGTGTAATTACATCATCATGCTTCTATCCCAAAAACAATATATATATATATATATATATATAAAATTTCAGTTACTGTAGTGAAACTGTAAATATATATCAGCTTTTGAGCTTTGACAGATAGATGCTGTCATCTATTAGCAATGTTTCCAATTTTTTTCATGGATCCTATGTCGTAGAACGAGCACAGTAAACCATTTTCTCAATGACATAGAAGTAGTCCACAACAAGACGTCTTGCAATTTGTTTTTGTGTTTTAACTTAATGAATGGTTAATATCTAGTTTCAGTTAATCACATGAACAGGAAAATAGGAAAATGGTCATTATATTTTGACTGGATAGTGTATACTGTAAAAATATCAGCTTACCTGTGAATATATTATATTTATAAAGAGAAATCCATATATGTTATTCGTATATTTCCTTCCATTTTTGAACTTTTTAAATAATAAATATGTGCCCTATTCTCAAATAATAACATTAAAAAGGCTGCTTTACACGTTCTCAAAAATTCTCCTCAAACCGGCAAGCTGCTCTAAAGCCTACCACTTGCTCTAAATAGGGTATGATCTAATTTCAGGTAGATTTTAGAACACCACCATACTTAGCAGCAAGAAAAATTTATTTGAAAACTATGACTGCGATAACTTCATGCTGAAATCTGGATGTCCTTTGTTCGTAATTTCCATTCACGGCTTCGTCCACCATCATCTCATCTTCCAGGATCTTTTTTTCCTATTGATTTATATCTATGGGATGAGTTGAGAATTCATAGCAAAATTAAAATTGCAAAACCAACTTCTTTGTTTCACCAAAGAGCATTTTTAATCACAATATCAACGAGAGCAAAATGAAATTTGCGACATGTCTTGTGTAGCATGTTTTAGGCCAAGTTTTTTAGAAAGTTAAAGCAGTCATAAGAAAATCAAGATAAAAATAGTGACTTTCAAGGCAAACATTTTTTTCTTTCTTTGTTTTTTTTTTTGCATTAGGAGTTGGTTTATTTTTCATCTTAGTTTTTCACAGCTGTTCCAAAGATGCACTTTTTATTTCCAAACATTAATAAATTGTAATTACTGTTGTATAAATGAAAGATTCCATTAATATTTTTCTAACTAATTTGCAATATGGACATCAGCCAGTTAGTCAGTTTTTGAGAACATGCAGCAATTACATGAATAATCATGATGATGCTGAAGTATGAAGAGTAAATTCTTTTTGAGTAGAAAGTTTTTACAGAAATGAATAAGAAAAAAAAAAAACATTCGGTAATTTGTAACTAAGATTGAGTCAAGTTGTAATGATGTTTATTTAACATTGTCTGCTGTGGGTCAAAGGAATTCACATGTAGAAAAGAACAATTTGTTTATTGCTGCTTGAAGATCTTTTGAAAGATTTCTAACACTATCAATGACTCATTAAAGAGATTAATTGTGTATGTATATCCCTTGGATTAAATTTAATACTTACACACACACACACACACACCTCTCTTTTCATTTTTAAACAATTTAAAGAATTAGATTTTTTTAAAGAATTTCGTCTTATTTTGCTGAAACAAAATAAAAGTAAATTTAACATGCTCAGAATTTGAACATCTGTTATTTGTTGTATGTGTTTGATTGTGTTGCATATATTTTTAAAAAAGTATATCTAGATTTAACTGTTATTTATTGATTGATTTGATTAAGTATGACTCAAGATATAAGCATAAATTGTGATAGCTTGCTTCCTCATGTCAGTGAGAATGAATTAATGTCCACTGTTGGTCTGCTGGAAAGACTTGACGAAGAGTTATGGTTAGAAACAGGACTGTTTGTATTAAGATTTATATGCAAAATTACCATCCATCCTTTATCAAACAAATAAATAGTTGTGAATGGCCTTGATAGAATAATCCAAAACAGTATTAGAGCTAGTATAATGTTCTGGTTTTGCTTGTCTGAAGCTGGCACAAAAGGGGAAAAAAATATATATTAGAGTGCCATGTTTACATAAAAAATATATATTAAATGCCAAAAATTCTATGAAAATAGAAAGGAACATTGGGGGGGGGGGGGGGGGGAATGGAACAGCTTAACTAAACTTCACCGAATCTCCAGGCTTTCAAGGAAAGGATATTGAAGTTTCCAAGAATGGAGAAACATTCTTTGAAACCAGAGAAGTGTCCTTTCAGAATGTATAATAAGTTTGTTAGTCCTTTTTAGTGAATACTGCTGTTTATATACGTAATGATATATAAACTTTTAAAATAAACACCATTAAGTTTTAAGAGTTATCCCAAATTTCCATTTTGATAATTTTTGCAATAACTGTTAGGCCTAATTTAGAAATAAAAGGCAATTGCATTTAAAATATAAAATTAAAGCAATGGCTATGATGAAAAGAAATACTAGTTGAAGTAATGCATTATATCACAACGATGATGTGCATGAAAAAACTGACCTATTCCAAAAATTTCTAATAACTTGTTACTAATTTTAGTCGTTTTATGTTTATTTAATAATGGCTATTGACTTAAGAAGTTAATTAAATTAATTAATATAAATTTTATTTTTATTTTTTTTATTTATTTTTGTATTTGATATAAAAAATGTTGGTTACTATCGAATGCCTTACTTGAAAAGATTGTGGGGGAATTGTAATAAAACGAAATTCACTACATTACATTACTGAAATGTATATGGACAATGAAAATTCTAATGCCAGGAGATTGGTGTTCTCATAACTGCTACCACAATGTCAATTATAAAGAAACTTTAAATATTTTATCTTAGTCTGTATTATAAGTGGATGTATAGATATTTGATTCTTGATTTAAACTTTGGAAAATAATATTTTATCCTAATTATTTTAAGGTTAGTATTTAAGAATAAAAGGCCATCATAATCCTTTGCCTTCAAAAAGGAATCTTATTGTGATTGTGAAAGTTCCATATATTGCGCAGCAAATTTGAGTTTTAAAGAAGTAATAATATTTCATATTTGATAATTGCTGTATTCTTTGAAGTTCCAAAAATATCTTAAGAAAACCTAATTACATTAAAGATTTGCATTTAAGATGTTATACTGTAACACTGCTAACAATATTTAATGTTGAATTTTTCTTTTTAGATTTATCACTGAGATTAATCGTCGTGGGAAACAATTATTATCAGAACTGCATGAAATATGCAGTCAGAAGAAGACAAATTTAAGTCAGAAAACAGCAGAACTTTTAAACACAGTTAGTCAGATGGATTATGCTTTGAAATTCATTGAAACTATTATAAAAGATGGGAGTGATACAGCTATTCTTTACTCTAAGAGATCAATTACAAATCTTTTAAAAAGATTACTTCAGTCACGATGTGAAGTGCCAAATCCCAGTCATATTGTTGATATACGATTTGTTTATGAAAATGCATTCCTTAGTCAATATATCAATCAATTTGGAAGTCTGATGGTTGATAATGTTCCATATCAGGTAATTGATGATTATTTTTGTTATCATTGGAATTAGTCAGTAATATTTTAATTGATTTAAGTTTAAAATTTAAATAGGCAAATTGTAAAAGATTTTGTACAATTTTCCAGTATAAATAGAAACCTTCTAATAATGTATATCATATCAGGTAATATTTGTAGCAGTATTTTGACAGATGCAAGTAAAAATGCCTGTAAGAGTTCAGACTGTTTCGATAATAGAATGAGTTTCATTGTGAAATCTGTGCATTACTATTAATTTTTGATCAGAAATTTAGCCTTTAGCATTTTTATTACTGGTATATTTTTTGCCTTTGAGGTGATGGAGTTGAGCATATAAATAAAATTTACTATTTTTTGTTTACTTGCCACTGAAATCAAAGTATTGCTCTCCATATATATATTTTTTACTTCACTGGAAACTTTTCAAGACATAAATATAGAATTCTTTAAAATTAAATACCCAATTTTATCATTTCTCATCTTCATATTAATGTGAAGTTGTTGAAACTATACAATTAGTATGCAATTTGATTAATTTTAATTATAAGCCATCAGTAAAACTCCACAGCAAAGTAAGGGTTTGATTAGTTTCATTTAAAGATCCTGCATCAAAAAAAACAAAAAAAAAAACATGCAAACAAATTAAGTAGTTTCTTTTTTATTTAAACATATATTCTGTCTTAGCAATTTAACATATATATATATATACACACTGAAGCTCGGTTATAACGCGATCTTTCGGATCCAAGATTTCAAAGATTGCGATATAACCAAACTTTTATTACTTCGCGATGTCAAATGTCGTATATCGTCCCCTTTTATTGCACCCTTTTATCGCCCACACGATTCCAAATCGATTTAAAATGGTCATTTCGCGATTACCTACATCATTCAGAGCTATGTGAGAGAATTTTATATTTATAAATACATAAATTTTGATGGGATAAATTAGCCAAAATCGATTTGGCGCTGCCATCTTAGCATCTTGTACAAACGACAAGTCACATGGATCGAAACTAGGTATTCATACGCCTATTAAGCAGGGCGCACACGATGCAGCTTTTGCTGTGCAACTCATTGCAATTAAGTTGCATAAAAAAGGTTGCAAACGACAGTCAGGGCGCACACGATGCAACATTCTTTGTGCCGCCGTTCGGACCAGCGGGCAATCCCGTAATTCATTGCGAGGACGGCTTCCGAGGTGAAAAATTCAAAAAAATCTAGGTTTTTCAAACGCTCTGATACATTCTGACGCAGTATTAAATTACTGCATTTACATATAAACTGTATTTATGTGTGAAAGAAACTCGCAATACTCTGATATTTATTGAGTATTCGCTATTTGCCCATCTCAAGCGAAGGAAATCTGTTTCGACGCCATGTTTCCCCCTTCGGGCCGACGTCACGACTGACGTATTCCAACGCTACACTGTGATTGGGTAATTCCATGCAGCTTTCATCGTTGCACCGAGTTGCACCGAGCAGATATCCTCGCCTTTGCAGCTTTTTCTCCATGCAACTCCGGTTGCAACTTTGGCCATGCAGCTCCAAAAACGCTCTAGGCCAAAAGTTGCACATGCAACTCGGCCCAAAGCTGCATTGTATGCGGGCTGCTTTAGATTATCTGGGCCTCTTTACTGGTTGTCCTTGGCAGAAAAATAGATCTTGATTTTCATTTTGGTTAAACGAAAAAGTCCGTGATTCTGGTATTTTTTAAAAAATATATTGTAGTTGACGCGTTTTCGTGGTATTAGGGTGGGTATAGAGTCTCAATTACTGTAAATAATAAGGAAACAAGCATATTAATTTACACCTTTGATTTGATTTTAGGCGAAAAAACGGTAAATTTTGCAATTTCACACCTTTTCCAAAATAGAAGGGGTTCAAGACTAAATCACGTTATATCTGAATTCGCGATATAAACACCCACGTTATAACCGAGCTTCAGTGTATATATATATATGTGTGTGTGTATATATATATATATATATATATATATATATGTATATTATGAAGCTTCTGTACTGTGACAAAAATGATTGACTGTGATTGCTGAACAAAGCATTCAGTTATCTGGTAAATTGATGTGCAGACCATCCAAGAATAAATAGTGAGCTGCTAAGGCCAAAGCACATTGAAGCATTAGTTTTTACTCTTTGGCCTTTTACAGAAACTTTAAATGACTCTGACATAACACAGACATGACTTGAAATAAACAACCCACTCTCCTTACAACTTATGATAATAAGCCATATTCAAACTAGAACCATTGCAAATTACCTAAAATATTTTACTTATTACTCCAAATTATCAAATTTTACTATTACACTAATACTAACTAGATTTATTGCTCTAGGTCTGAAAAAAACCAGATTAACTGAAAAACAGTGTTTTTATTTTTTGGTTAACTTGGCTGATTTATGATGCTCAGTTTGTAGACCAGGTTTTTCAATTTCGCTATAACATAAATACAATAACATTAATTTTCAGCATGACTAAATACATAAGCTATAAGTTGAATCAGTCTATTTATTTTCTTTACATCAAAAAAAAAAAAAAAAATCACCATTTCATATACTCAGACGTGAAATATCCCGAAAACTACAAATCGGATCAAAAAACTTTATAATTAAAATTTGTTCGTCTCGGAGGGGGACATCCAATGATACCAAACTCGACCCCCCACCCCCTATGAAGTGAGGGGTTGGGAAGAAAAACGTAAATAGGAATCTCCATTTTTTATTGCAAATTCGGATTCTCCAGAAAATTTCACATTGATTTGATGTACTGTATGTCGGGGTTGCTCGCAGATGGCACTGTAATCGACAAAAATCAAAATGGGTAAAACATCGTTGAAAATTGGGGATATCTCAAGAAATAAAAAATCATATGAAATCAGAGAAATAAAAATGTAGACGTATGTGATATTTATCAAAACGCTATCCAATGACACGTGAATCAACTGATATGGAGTGAAAGTGATATGGCATAACATCGTGACAATGTACAAGAAAGGTGGTGGGGTCATAGTGTGGGGAGCCATCATGATTGCTTGACACTGAGCCACAGATGTTGGAAACTGGGACTATGACTGGTGAATGATATTTCAACGAAGTTCTTCTACATCATAAAGAAAAGGGAAATTACCCATCATGCACACACTGAAAACAAGATAAAATTCATGCCAAGATCTTGCCAACGAAGTGGAGTTCGAGACAGCCATTTCATCATCATTATGATTCATCAGCCAAACTTACTACTTCGATGACAAGCTCCGATGGCATGAAGAATATGTGAAACCCATACTCTCTCCCGACTGTGATTTCCAACACAAACAAAAAAGGAAAGAAAATTACCTGTTGCTTAACAGGATTTAATAATGTGGCCCTCAACTTTCGGGCACAAGTGGCAAATAAATTACAAACGAAAAGCACAACAAAGTAAAAGATTTTAAAGAAACAAAGCTTAACATGCAGATGAAGATTTTAAAGAAAAGGGGAATTACCGATCATGCACACAATGAAATCAAAACAAAACAAAATTCATGCCAAGAGCTTGTCAACGAAGTGGAGTTTGAGACAGGAGTGAATGTGGGTTCGACATATTCTTCATGCCTTCGAAGCTTGTCATAGAAATGGTAAGTTTGGCTGATGAATCATAAAGATATGAAACTGCCATCTCAAACTCTACTTCGTTGACAAGCTCTTGGCATGAATTTTGTTTTGTTTTGTTTTCATAGTGTGCCCGATGGGTAATTCCTCTTTTCTTTAAAGTTCTTCTACATCAAGTTCGATTGTTCTGTGGTGCTGTAGACGAAGACTTTTTATTCATGGATAACAGTGCATCAATTCGTTTTATGAAAGCAGTGCAGACATTTCTAAAGACTGGCAATTCATTGCATCGCCTGGCAAGCATGTTCCCCAGACCTGAACCGCATCGAACACGTCTGAGGTGCAACGGGAGATGCATTGCTGCATGAACCCCCACCTTCCAGAAATCAACCAGGGATTTTTCTTGCTCTTAAGGAGGTGTGGGCCAATTTACCTCAAAACTCCTGGAAAACGTGCTAAGCATGTCACAATTTTTTGCGACTTGATTCGTGGTTCATGGTGGCCATATTCCATACTGACATGTCTTCACCTGGTCGACATTGGCAACACTCTTGTCAACACTGTACATCCATTCCCCACCTATGTCTTTCGGAAATTTGTGACTTTTGCAAACAAACTTATTACAACTTACTTTTTACTTCATTTATAATCATTTTCTTTGTCATATCATGTGTTCATGTGTTCTGGCAGTACGAGGGTGGTTTGATAACTTCTCAGAAAGGAATAGAAAAAAAGTACGTACGTCACTGAATCTTTTTTATTTTTCAATGTAGTCTCCTTGTAGATTAATGCACTTTGTTCAGCGATGTTCCAATGCTTTGATCCCATCTCGAAAATGAGATTCCTCAAGGCCTGCAAAATACCCGTCGAAACTTCAGCTATCAGTTCTTCTTTTGAAGAGAATCTCCGTCCACCAAGGAAAATTTTCAGCTTTGGGAAGAGATGGAAGTCTGACGGAGCCATATCAGGCGAATATGGTGGGTGTGGCAACAATTCATACCTTAGTGCTTGTAATTTTGCCATGGCGACGACACGTGTGCAGGCGTGCATTGTCTTGATGGAAGAGCACTTTCTTCTTTGCTAAACATGGCCTTTTTTTGCGTATCTTTTGTTGTAATTGGTCCAGGGGGTTAGCATAGTATTCTCCATTAATTGTTTTCTCGCTGGGAAGATAATCTACAAATAGAATCCCCTTCACATCCCAGAGCACTGATGCCATGACCTTTCTGACCGAATGAATTGTCTTTGCTTTCTTTGGTGGCGGAGAATCAGCATGTTTCCACTGCTTTGACTGTTGTTTTGTCTCTGGGGTATAGTAGTGGACCCAAGTTTCATCATTGGTCACAAACCGGTGTAAAAAATCTTGTTCATTTCTCCTAAAACTGGCCAAGCATTGTTCTGACATATCCATTTTTATGCGTTTTGATCCAGCGTCAAGAGTCGCGGCACCTATCTTGCAGATATTTTTTTCATATGTAATTCTTCAGTTAAAATGTGATATACCCTTTCAGATGACATCTGGCAAGCTTGAGCAATCTCTCGCACTTTCAATCGACGATCCTCAATTACCATTTTGTGCACTTTTGCAATGATTTCTGGGGTAGTGACACATTTTGGCCGACCAGTGCATGAATCATCACCTAAGCTCTCCCGACCGAATTTAAATTCGTTTGTCCACTTTGAAACAGTTGAATATGAAGGAGAAGAGTCCCCCAGTGTATTCTGGAAATCGTCATGAATGTCCTTTGCTTTCATACCCTTCATTACGAAGTACTAAATCACTGCTCGAATCTCGACTTTTTCCATTTTCGCAAATCACTACGTGGTAACAACAATAGAGCCACGTCACCGCCGCAGCTGTCCTCCAAGAGCACTGACATGACACGTGTTTACAGGCAACAGTCAAATGAATATCTCATGAAAAACTCGTGGAGCTAGTGCTGACCTCTGGTGGTGATTCCGAGAACTTATCAAACTACCCTCGTACATCTATTTCGATATTTGGCTACAGTCATGAACTGTTTCATATATATATATATCATCAACCATTTTCAATCCACTGCAGGATGAAGGTCTCCAAGTTTTTTCCAGTGCATTCAGTAAAAAGCTTTTCTCTTCCAATTGAAACTAACACAAATGTTTAATTTCATCCACCCATCTACCTTGTGGATGCTTTCTTGACCTCCTTCATTCCTCGGAATACATTTAGAATTTATGTTGACCATTTCTTATTATTCCTTGCTACGTGGCCAGCCCAATTTTATTTCGTCTTTATTGTGATAATATCAGACCTGAAATAAATATTTCTATTTTCAAACAGTCATTGTTGAAATATGATTTCAAAAGTGATTTGAAAACTGAATTAATACTTTATTAGCCATCATAGTTGTGAGCCCAGTGGTCCAGTAGTATAAGTTCTTGGCTGCAGGCTAGGGAAGCTGGTTCAATTCCCAGCACAGGTCAGGTATTTTTTTCTGGGTGTTTCTCCTTCAGATAAGTCCTAGGATTCATCCAGCCCTCTGGTTTCTTTCCCAGGGTTGGAGATGGGAGGCATTAGACTGTCTGATCCCACTTCATCCTGATGGTCGAGGAATTGTTGGGGCCTATTTCTCCAACACCTCCTGAAGGGGCCAGCATGGCCTGTAAATGTGGTCTTTTAACCTTTTTAACCATCATTAGTAGAATGAAGCAAATTGTACTCAAAATTTGTGGTTGCGCAATTATTTGAAACTAGAATTTAGTCTACAGCATTTCGCTGTGTGAAGATTATAAATGCACTCGAGAATTTCTTGTGGTTCACTTGTTGAGAAACTGTAATCAAGAGACATAAAGATAATAAATTAAAAATATGCAGAGCTTAACAGTGAGCAGTAATGAATTGAAGTTATCCTAATCTACCTCACTGCTGTATTGATTTTGATCTTTCAAATAAAATTTTTAAAAATCAAAAATATTAATGATTCATTGAAATTTTTATTAGTAATTAATTTGCAATTGTTTGAATAAACTACAGATTTATACTGATATATTAAATTTTGGATTTGTTTCCCCACTTCTTTATTTTCCCATCATTGTGTCATCTAATTTCTTTTAAAGGAGATATATAACACCTTTTTTTTTTTTTACTTCATTTAGTTTTTTCTTAAAATATTTTATCTTTATTTTTAAAACAACATTTGCCTGATCCTGAAAATATTTTGTTAGAAGAAATCTGAAATTTTCCCAGCTTTATAGATGTTCTATAGAATAGTTCTTAGGATCATTTACTTTATACTAGAGGAGTCTTTTAAAGTTAGAGATTTGCACTTCAACTGGGGTTGGGATAGGGGAATGAAAGCATTCCCTTATTTGATTGCTTTTTTTTTAATGCTTAATTTCTACAGTTCCATTGGTGTATTATGCAATTAATGCAATAATTGAACAATTTCCTTTGGAATTGGCTACAATTGTGCTTTGCTAATATTTTCATATATTTCAGCAGGAATGAATTTAATTAAAGTCTTTAACTAGTAGTTGCCCTTTATTTATTAATGAGACTTTTATGATATACAGTGATCCCTCGCTATTTCGCGCTTCAAGTTTCGCGGCTTCAGTGCATCACGGGTTTTTCTCCAAGATAAAAACCCCAGCTACACCGTCAGCGACTCCAGCAGAAGAGCGTCCGAGTGAACCTCAACCCTCCACGAGTGGGAGTGAGTGAGTGAATGTATAATATTAAGGTTTTATAATTAAAAAAGATTTAAGTAAAATATATTGTGTGTGTATATTGTGACATTACGCATATATCGCAGTTCAATGTACAGTCAAATTTAGTAAATTTATCATTGTTGTCTCAATCTAAAAGATATGTAAAAATAAGAAGAATTATTTTGAAATTTTGTAAGTCAATTGCGAAATTTTTATTTAGATAACTTGAGTCAATTTATTAGTTTAGCTTTAAACCTTAAGTTAGAATTTTTCTGTTTCAGGAAAATATTTTAGATTAGCGTAGTTTTTAGGTTTTCCAAAAGAATTAAGCTAGTCTTAAGATTCGACGTAATTTTAAGCTTAATTGAATTTAAATTTAAGATTTCAATTTTTTTTTTTCTATTTAATTTAGGCAGTATTAATTCCTTTAGTTTAGTTGTGGAAAATTACATTTAATTTTAAAGGATTTATGATGAATCATTTCCTTATCAGACTAATTATTGGTCAATCGGATCATCACCTTAGGTGACGTCACTTGCCTTATTTGGTAAGATATCCGACCTCGCCTTGCCATAGGAGGCAAGGTCAATTGCGTAATAGGTGGCGCGAGACCTGAACTGATTTAAGGCCTTGCAGAGGAGGTGCTCTCTCGCTTGCTTGGTTCTAGTTCTCTTGCTTGCTTGTGCCGGTAGCAATAATTCTCCGGTCGATTCGAGTCAACATACTTGACTTCGAACAAACACTTAGACTAGGGTGTGTTAAACTAGTTGTATAGTTTAGAAAGGCGACCTGGATAGCCTAAAATTAAATATTCCAATTTTTGCAAGAGCAAATTCTGCAAGTTAGCGTGCGTATACTACAGCACCGGAAAAGTAATTGTGAGTGAAATTTATTTTTGTGAATTACTTCACTTTTTTACAAGTGCGTCGAATTCAGTTAAAATTAGCGGAGCTAATTTCAACGTTAATAAGCTGGTGAAAGAATTTATCCACGCAGCGACTGAACGAGTCCTTACCGCATGTACAAGGTGAGAAGCCAAAATAAAGGAAAATGCTTTGTGTTTTAGTGCAGTGTTAGCGAGAAGAAGTTAGATGAATTTAGTTAATTAGTGAAAGGATAGAATTGTGGAAAGCCACATGCTTCAGTTATTTACCGCAACACCGGTGAGAGGAATAGTGCTTAAGTAAAGAAG